>CAWUFW010014571.1:0-407200 GCA_963921515.1 Calotriton arnoldi
ACCACTCCCATCATGATATTGCCTCCACCCCCCTTCCCAGCATGCCCATACTTCCTTCCTTCTGACTCTGCTTCCCTGTGGGGTAGTGTGCCTGTGCTGAATGGATGGCTGACAGTGTTGTCCTGGCGTTTGTTTGGCTACAAGTCCCATGTGTGTCACTGTGCTTCCCACAGCATGACCCAGGGTGGTGGTTCTTTGTGGGATAAATATTTTTAGTGTGACGCAATGCATTTTCCCAGGTGAGTTGTGTGTAGTTTGGGTTAGGGGTGTGTGTGGGAAGAGCTGCTGGTAACTATGGTCATAGCTGTCAGTCCTCCTTCCCACCCAGCCAGATATCCCACCACGGAACGTGCTTCCATTGCAGGGAGTGCAAGTTGTCTTTCAGGATGTCAGACAGTGGTGTCCTGCTGTTGGTTGGTGCCCAGTTCCCAGTAGGGCCTTGTGCTCCCCACAGCAGTAGCCAGTGTCAGCCATCTTGTCAGTTGTTTTCCACTCCCTGTGATGTGAGCATGGTTCAGAGTGGTGTTGATGGGTGTATTGTGATGGTGGGCAATATCCGTGACTACGACTCACATGATGCTATTGGCTACACTGACTTGACCAGCATACACAGAATTCCTTCCTTTCTGTGGGATTCCCTGTGTGGTGGTGTTGTAGTGGTGGCTACATATCTGACAGTGTTTGTTGGTTAGATTTGTGTCACTGCCTAGCTTTATTTGTTGTAGGGTTTGTACATGTCATGACACAGTTACATATCACTATGAGATGGCATGTATTGTGTTTATCTGACTGACATACACATCTTGGGTTGATTCTGGTTTTGTTGCTGTGTATTTGCTAAGGGTGCATGGTTTGACTATCCCCTTGACAGTGATGTGTGTGTATTGTCACACGATATTGGGTATATTGGTTGTGTACTCACCAGGCTCTGGGATGTCTTCTAGTCCATAGACGCTCACTGGTGGTAGGATGGCCCGCACCTTCTCCTCCCAGGGCCTGAGGTATAGTGGATTGGCAGGAGGGCCACTGCTGGTGTGTTGGCTCAAGATGTAATCCTTCTTCAGTAGGTCCCTGACCCTCCTGCGCACATCATACCACCTGTTCTGGATGTCTTCCTTTGTGCGCAAACATGGTGATTGTGCGTTCACCCTGTCAACGATCCTCGCCCACATCTTGGTTTTCTGCAACATGGGGGTCTGTTGGACCAGTGTACCAAACAGCTGTGGCTCTACCCTGAGGATCTCATCTACCAGGACTTCCAATTCACTATCTAGGAACTTTGGATTCTTCTTGGGGGCATGGTGATGGGTGGTGGTGGTGAGTGATGTTTGTGTTGGTGTGCAAGTGAGGGTGTGTGAGTGTGTGTTTTGCTGGGTGTATGTGAGGGTGCTATTTGTTGAGGTGCTGATGGTGTGTGGCTTGTGTGATGGATGAGCTGTGAGTGTGTGTGTGGTTGCTGTCTGTTGGTGTTCTGTGCTGGCAGGTCATTTGAATTTGCAAAGGATCATGGTAGGGATTTGTGTCCTTTATATGGGTGGAGTTGTGGGTGTGTCTTTGTTCCCTGTTCCCCCCCCAGTATTTATTGGCTTTGTAATTGCTTGTTTGGCCTTTTTTTTTTGTGTTTTTCCCTTTGTACTTTTTGTGCAGGTAGGAGACGTTCTTCTGACCGAGTCGGACCCTGCAGTTGTCTCGTGCGAGCTTCTCCGAGTCGTTCACGCTGTGTTTGTGCTGTTTCCTGTGCTGCGTACGTGTCGGTCGCGGTGTATTGGGTTGCTTCGGCGCGCTGTTTTGTATGCGTGTCGGTCGTACGGCTTGAGCTCCGTGCGACTCGGTCGTGTTTTCCACGCGTTGCATCGTACTTGGCGGGTCGGAGTTCGCGGGTACGTTTCGTTCGGGATTCTTCCTGGTGCGTGTCGGTCGGTTCGATTCGCGTGCTTTTCCGGCCGGATAGCTGTTTTCCGCGCGGTTCGGTCGTTCGGCTTGTGTTCCGTACGAGTCGGTCGGATTTTGCACGCTTTTCATCGTACTTTGCGGGTCGCGCTGCACCGGTACGTGTCGGTCGGAATTAATTCCGGCTCCGAGTCGGTCGGTACGTTTTCCGGCCCGAATCGGAATTGGCCCCTATGTCTATTTTCCTTGTATTTCCTCTTTCTATGTGTGCTGCATTCGGCAGCACACATAAAAAGAGGAAAATTCCTCTGAGGATTGTTTTTGTGCAGGAAGATGGCCCTTCCTGCACAAAAACAATCCTGCCAGTAACACCATGGCGCAAGGGGGACTTTGTTGGCACTTGGCAGCCACAAGTGCGTTCCATGGGCTTTGCATGGGTGTTCCCATGCATCTCCCATGGTTTTGCCGTATTTCCAGATTTACCAGAACTGGTAAACCTGGGAATGCACCAAAAAGGTATGTCTTCCCAGCAGTAGCAAAACTTGAGGGGGCTCCCCTGCAAGGAACATTGAGGGGCACCCCTGGACTCAGTCAGGAGCTCACAGGCCAGGATACTGTGCTGAGGCGGGACCCTAGACCTCAGGAGCCCCCTCGCACTGCGGGGGCTGCAGGGGCCTATGTTATGCTGCTGCTTCCCAGGAAAGGCGTAACAGGGAGAAATATCTTTATTTCTCCTCGTTAGTTCCTCCTTCTATGAGTTCTGCATTCTGCAGCACACATAGGGGGAGATTTTCAAAGAAGTCCCTCAATGCAGCGCAGCACCCAAAAATGCTGTGCTGCGTTGCATGACAGGGAGGGAGCAGGAGAGTGCCATAGCTCCAGAAATATGGCTCTCTCCTCCCCTCTCCCTAGCGCCGGCGCTGATTTCAGTTGCCATGCGCCAGGCACACACCTTAGCGCCATAGCGCTAAAGTGTGTGCCTGAGTCTAGCATAGGTTTTGCACAGGGAAGGTATCCTTCCTGTACAAAATACTATGCCTAGACAAGTTCAAAAACTTTTCCTCCTTTGTATGTATGCTGCACAGTGCAGCACACATGCAAAGTAGGAAAAGAAAGGAGAAATGAAAACATTACTACTCTTAACACCTCCGTTCAGATGGCGTTAACTTGTGGTGCAAAACCCAGTCTACAATTGTTTGTAGATAGGGTTTTGAGTCAAAAGGCATTAGTGGTTGCATAGGAACACCCATGTACCACCCATGTAATGCCCCCATGGCGCTAAGTTCTGCAAAGCGATGCTTTGTGCTACTTTGCGTTACTTGTAGGGTACTTTCCAAAGCAAAACAAGTTTTGCACTGGAAAGTAAATTGGTAAAAAATCACTTTTGTGATGCTAACCTAGTGCAAAATGTTTGAAAATTTACAACATAGGAAGAGGAAAATGCCTCTTTGGATTGTTTTTGTGCTTGTTTTTGTGCAGGGAGGTGTCCCTTCCTTCACCGAAACAATCCTGCATGAAACACAGGCACTCTTGCACCATAGTGCAAGGGTGCCTGCATTGGCGCTAGGCTGTCGAAAGGGCGCCTGCGCAGATGAAGAGGCAGGAATGTGCCTTATTGCCTTAAAAAGGGCGCATTCCTGCAGTTTCCCTGTCAGGCAGTGAGGCGCAGCAAGGTGACTTGCTGGGCTGCACTGTGTGGCTTTTTCATAAATAAGCCCCTTACTTATGAGTGATGTGTTATAATTGGAAAGCTTAACATTTGTTGTTTTAATTTAAAACAATGATTATAGGACATTTTATGGAAATATTCTTACCGAAGTAAATAGTCTTTTGAGTCTCATTTTATGAAGTGCATGTGGTTTTGAGATTGTAGCCAGTTCATCATGCTGCCCTCTGTTGACACGCCACAATGTTTACATCGGGCTCCGAAACATGTACTCGTTGTGTTGCTATTATTGGGTGCAAGGGCGCTTTGTGTTTCGGGTGCAAGGCGCTTTGTGTTTCGGGCAGCGAGCGCAACGAAATTCATTTTATTTATTTATATGTTTACTTACCTCTAATCGGCCGTAATCCGTAGTTTACTACCCCCTCCCCCGCCACACGTCAGCGCCCGGCAGCACTCCCACCACGGGCCGCTACTGATGTGAGTGGAAGTAACTATGGGCTCCCACATCCAGTGTGGTCAACATGTTTCAGCCAGGCCGCTTGTTAAATCTGGCTTTCATCAGGACCTTATGTGTAAAGTGATTTAAAAGGTGGTCTACAGAGTATGTATGACCAACTAAGTGACGCACTCGCTAAGGTGCGATGTATGTAAGAGGAGAATTTCCTCTAGCGGTTTTGTACCTGTAATGGATAAAACACACATAAACAAACAAACAAACACACATAAATGGTGATTAGCTTCAGGCAAAAGCACATTTAAGTTATGTGTGCTATACCGTGTGTGTTATGTGTGCGAATCAACCTAGTTCCGATGCTGGCCAAGTAGGTTGATTCGCGGGTCTCGTGCTTTGACGAAGTAAGTGGGGATGTCGGGGGGACTTTTTCCGCTATAGCCTCTGATCATGGGGGTCTTCTGAGAAACTCAAACAGCGGCAGAATTCATGTTGTGTATGTCTCTTTCTCTTTCTCTTCCTTTCTTTTTTTGTTTACACGGCCAGTGTGTGAGTAAAAGCCGGACCCCCTCCCGGAATTCATGAGGTTTTTCTCTGATAATACCAGAGTGAGAATTGAGATGTTTTTATCCTTTGCACATTTGTCACTCGAGTGCATTATATGCAACTTTCGCTATAGAATTCTGGGCACAATAGCGCATACAGATCAAACGACAAGTATACATCACATCCCGTCACGTACCGTATCTCACTACCGCTATTACTCGGTTAGAGCACGGGCACGACGGTATAGCATCACATAACTTAAATGTGCTTTTGCCTGAAGCTAATCACCATTTATGTGTGTTTGTTTGTTTGTTTATGTGTTTTTATCCATTACAGGTACAAAACCGCTAGAGGAAATTCTCCTCTTACATACATCGCACCTTAGCGAGTGCATCACATAGTTGGTACATACTCTGTAGACCACCTTTTAAATCTCTTTACACATAAGGTCCTGATGAAAGCCAGATTTAACAAGAGGCCTGGCTGAAACATGTTGACCACACTGGATGTGGGAGCCCATAGTTACCTCCACTCACATCCACCGCCTTGCTTTTAGTACTGCCAAGGGCCCAGCATTAAAATAACCCTTGTGGACATTGGGACCCTAGGACAGTTTTTAACCTACACTCTCAACACCATCACTGCACACTCACTAAACAATACCCGCTCCGCTGTAGTCAGGCGTCGTAGCACACCCGAGACACGCTTGGTGCCTTGGGTGGGGCCCAATGATGAAGCATGCCACCAACTAGGTTGGTGGGTGAGGGCTTTCATAAAAAACGAAGGTTTTTTAAAGAGTTAAACCAGTCTGTCATTGGCACCAACCCAAGAACAAATCATGCATGCATAACATCAGTGCCCTGAGTCACTAACTTTCCTCTCCTTCTCTCTGGAAGCTCATCCCAAAGCTAGCACATTGCTGCCTATCAAAGATTAGTGAAAATCTCTACTCCTCCAGCTCCCCATTGCTCCCATATCATGCTGAGATGGGCTTGGTTTTGGCTAGTAAAGTATCCTATGCAGAGAACAGTAATTCCGTTTACAAGAAGATGTGTTTTCAATGAGGTAGAAGCTCATCCAGGGAAAGGTGATTGGCTAATCGTCACATGACCCAAGCCCTTTCACCTTTTGCCCTGGAGCCCCTGTTCTAGGTGTGAGGGTGGCTCATCATGTCTGTTGTTGCCCACCATGGATCCCTTTCCCATGAGGACTGAAGATGAAGGTGGCCCTTCAAATGTGTTACAGTTTTGAACACAGTAAAAATCAACTCAAAAAGTGGAGCTGTCCATCTGGTAGGTATAATAGATGGTTCTTCAGTCAGAGCAGGTTTCTCATGCATCTTGCAAGGTTAGTTATACATAGCTGCTTTAAAGTACTGAACCTAACGGATCACTGACAGAATATCGACAGTCAGAATATCGAGGTACAAAAATATCGTCACAAAAATATCGATGTCAAAAATATCGAAGTCCTATCTACATAATGGTAAGTACAAAAATATCGGAAAAAAATATCGTTGTCAAAAATATTGTTAAAAATATAGTTTTTTTTAATGTTTAAAAAATAATGTAAAATAAAGTAAATAATACATATAATTAAAAAAACATAGTTAAAATTATTTTAAAATGTTTAAAATTATAACTAATACATATAATGTAAGAATAAATTAAACATATATATATATATATAAAATATAATATATATACTTACTTAATATTTATAAATAATTATTTTAATAACTTATAAATTGTTAAAAAACATATTCAAAATTATAAATACATATATATACACAAACACCAATAATATAAATAAAAATATAAAAATATATATAACGAATTAAAAAAATTGAATATTTTTAATCTTTTTAAAATACATTATACACTACATTAACTAAAACAGTAGAGAAAATATTGGATAGCGGAGAGGATAAAATTACTATTCCTACTCCAGAGAGTGCAACAGTAGGGAAAGTGTTGGATAGCGTAGGGTTAAAAATTACTATTCCCACTCCAGTGAGTTCAACAGTAGGGAAAGTGTTGGATAGCGTAGGGGTAAAAATTACTATTCCCACTCCAGTGAGTGCAACAGTAGGGAAAATGTTGGATAGCGAAGGGGTAAAAATTACTATTCCCACTCCAGAGAGTGCAACAGTAGGGAAAGTGTTGGATAGCGTAGGGGTAAAAATTACTATTCCCACTCCAGAGAGTGCAACAGTAGGGAAAGTGTTGGATAGTGAAGGGGTAAAAATTACTAAAAAAAGAACACAATTAATATAATTATCAATTAATCAAGTAATAAAAATTAATTACCAATTAATAATTAATTAACAATAAATTATTTAAAATACCAATAAATAAAAATTAATAAGTACTTTATTAAAATTAAATTACTTCCCACCCTATTCTCCTATAAACCCACTACCCGCTCCTAAAAAAAATAACACAATTAATATAATTATCATTTAATCTATTAATAAAAATTAATTACCAATTAATAATTAATTAACAATAAATTAATTATCAATACCAATAAATAAAAATTAATAATTACTTTATTATAATTAAATTACTTCCCACCCTATTCCCCTATAAACCCACAACCCGCCACGGAATAAAAACACAAAATTTAATTAAAAATAATTAATATTTTCAAAAAATTATTATTAAATTTACTATAATTAAATTACTTCCCACCATATTCCCCTATAAACCCACAACCCGCTACGGCACTAAAACACAAAATTTACTTTTAAAAACATTAATAACTTCTACAAATTTAATACATATATTTAAAAAATACAATACTTAAAAAATATAGAACACATACATTTAAAATACATACTAAAATACATAACACTAATATAAACATCGATATTATTAACAACGATATTTCTACAAACGATATTACTGACTTCGATATTAACAAAAACGATATTTCTTACCTTCATGTCGATATTGTGGTCACCGATATTCTTGTTGTCGATATTCAGTCCCTTCGATATTTTCAACTCGATATTTTTGTACTCCGAAAAGAAAAACCTCGATATTATGTCTGTGCACCGAACCTAACCATGGCAGGACAAATAAAAGTAAATGCAATTTTACCCACCTTACAGAACAATTGTTGCACTGAGCCAGTAGCGGCTGCTACCAGATTTGGGTGGTGGAGCGGGGGCAGAGGATGGAGACAGGGGACAAGGACGAAATAAAATTAAAAATAAACTACTTACATGAAACGTCCGGCAGCCGCCTCTCCTCCGTTCTCCGTCCTCTTCCTGTCCCAGCCAGCAGCAGGAAGCACCTGGCTCCCAGGTTCTTCTGAGCCAATCATAACGCTGCAATACAACGTTGTGATTGGTCTGAGCGCTGTGGATCGGCGCTCAGATGTGGAATGGGAGGCTTTGCATGTTCCTCACCAGGCTGCGTAATGCAGCCTGGTGGGGAAGATGCAAAGTGTGCATGACTGTTGGGCTGGCCCAAGAGGGCCGGTCAAGCAGTCTTGCCCACTTAAGGAGTGCAAATCACCCCTCTCCCCTGCTGTGCCCAGCCATGCCCCGCCCCAAGAGCCACTGATTGCAAAGGAAAACTAAAATGATAATAACTATAGTTATCATCATTTTGGTTTTCCTTATGTTCAGTGGGGCGACGATCCTCCACCATAGCGGAGGAGCCGCCAACTGCACTGAGCAGTCAATAATGGCACTGAGAACAATTCCATGGAAGATAAAATTTACCTAATCAAATATGTCTTTAAAGCTTTCCTAAATTGAAAGAGCTGGTAGAGACCTATTTACTCAAATGGTAAAGCATTCCACAATGTGTTGGCACCTGCCAGAAAGGCTCTATCCTCTGCCTATTTTCTGACACTCTTAAGGGGCACATCAGGAATTAGTATGCTGATCTCAAGGCTCTCCTCAGGTAGTACAGAAACTGACTTAGGGCCTTATTTAGAATTTGGTTGTCTGAATACACCATCACAAACATGTGGCTATTCCATATGCTGCATTGCAAGTCCATTATAGCTTATGGAACTTGTAATACGGCAGACAGGATATCCGTCACATTTGAGATGGAGTATCCCGCCACCAAACTCTAAATACGGCCCTTTGTCTTAGATACTCTGGAGCTACCCCAGGTAGTGCTTGAATATTGACTTTGATAGATGATAGATTGACCTAATAGCAGTATTCAACAGGACCAACAACTTATCGTCCTGATGCAGTCCTCGTCCAGATAAGACTCTGGGCGCTGTAGACAGGACTGAAATGCATTGACTTCACAGGCAGGGGTGGCGTGGCTGAAACATTATTTTATTTCTAGGCAAGGAAAAATGTTGGATCTGAGTCAACTTGCCTTTTTTGGGGACCAGAACATATTCTCGACTAGTAGAATCAAGGAGGACAACAAGAACATTACCAAGAATTCCCTCATGTATTATGAACTAGGTTGACTGTATTACATCCAAAGACTGACTTGTGAACATTACATCAAATTCTGTTTGAATACATATATATTTATTACATTGTTTTTAATAATATAGCATGATAATTCTCACTGAAAACGTTGTGTACACTTTTTTGCTCTGTGTGCAACATTGACACCACGTTGATAATCAATTTGTTAAATAATTAAAGAGATGAGTATGATTTGATATTTCAACCTGTTCATCCTTTTGCATCTCATAACTATGGGTTTAAGTACATTAAGGGGCCGATTCCGATTCGGGCCGGAAATCTCTCCGACCGAGCCGGACCCGGAGAGATTTCCGACCGAATCGGACCCTAGCAGCCCGACCGAACGAGTACGATGCGTACGCATGCTATCGGACTCGATTCGATCGGACTCCCATTGAAGTCAATGGGAGACTGTCGTACAACTCGAATGCGGGCTCCCATTGACTCAATGGGTGCGAGGCGAACAAGGGCGCCCCCTACAGCGCGTACGCGGCGAAGCAACTCGCGCCGTACACGCACAGGTAGGGGGGACCCATGGGTCCCCCCTGTGTGCGACTCGCGCGGCTACGCGTACAGGGGGGTCCGACACGGGCCCCCAAAGTGCGGCTCCGACTGCTTCTTCGAGCCGGACGGCGCGAGTCGGTTGGACTGCTCGCGGCGCGCATCGTACTTGCCCGGCCGGGGAACGTCTCCATTGCGCGGTGAGAGGCGCATCCGTGCGAGTTGGTCGGTGCGGTTGGGACGGGCGTACGAGTCGGTCGGCAAATTCGCACGCGCTCGCATCCTACTCGTTCGCCCGGACGCACGTACGAATCGGTCGGGAAAAAGGGCTCTGAATCGGATCCGGTTCAGCCAAATCCGATTCGGTGCCCTACCGGCCGAGATCGGAATCGACCCCTAAGTTGTTAAAATTGTAAAGCAAATACACACACATACTCAAGAGAAGTACAAGAGTTGTGGATATACAACGTTCTTTGCATTAAGTAGACCACTGGAGCAACCCTGTGTTTAGAAAATCCTGAATGATGTCAAACCAGACATGGAAAAAGGCTTTGGAAGAACTGATTTGTTTGTTAAAACATTTTTAGCCATCCAAGAGGCCACATTATAGACCTTTCTATTCACCCACCGTATTATTCTGTTTATAGTTAACCTTGCCACTTAGTAAATGCACAAAGTAACTTGCTTGAACATATGCCAAACGATTCGTTAGGACACTATATTCCATACAGGTACATAGAAATAACCCTATTTATCAGAACCACCAATAGTGGTTTCTGGGCGTATTACCTAATATAATAGCAGATGGTAGTATGGCTTTACTTATGCTGGAAGGCCACATATGGCCCATAGCCGTGAGAAATACTTCACATCTAAACTGGAGTAACACTAACCCAGAGACAACTAGGTGACAACTGGCTAAGAAAGTTAATAGCATTATATAGACAACTGCAACAATATGTAACAGGATCCCCTGAAACTGTGAAGCTTGGAGCCCCTTCCTCACAATATTAAGCCACGGACTGCAAATGGAGTTTTGAGCATTATCTCTGCCAAGCAGTAAGAGATATCTTTTTGGTTGCCCCTCAAGCCCCACCAGTCAGCACTCTGTATTCAAGGACAAATGCCTCCTGAAGTAAGGTAGTTTTAGAGAACAAAACCCCTATCCCACAGTCCAAAGCGAAAGGAGATGCACCCAAAGTAAGGGATAGGACAAGAATAAAAGGAGAAAGATTCAACCCAGTCTAGGAGTAGGCTCTCTATCAGGCTGTCGAGGCCTTCACAAGACAGTGATCCCCCTGAGGGATATGAATTAAGGGACAGTAAAACATGAAGATTAGCTGAGAGATATTGCGGCCCTGAAGATCATTATGCTCATTATTTGGGGGATTAAGAGCTAAACACAGCCGCGATCTGTGCAGATAACAGCGGTGGTGTGGTGGGGCCGCGTGTGGGGGGATTTCGAGGGATGATACCAAGGGATAATTAATTATTTATTTAATTTTCCCTTAGCATCGTCAGTCGAAACCCCCCCCCCCCACGCGGCCCCACCGTCCTACCGCTGTTACCTGCATGGAACGCGGCTGGCTAAACCAATGTTTAGAAAAATGTTCTGAAGAAAATAAAAGTGTGTGGTCTTACACCCCTAGGGATGAACAATCTGCAAGGAAAAGAGTTCTGCATAATGCAGAGTATGACACCAGGAGTGACGAACAATCTTTAAGAGAAATAGTTCCACATAGGGGGCCACACGGCAGTGCTAATCTGAAACACCATAAAAAAGTGGGAAGGGAACCAGGCTCAAAATCCTTAAAACAGAAAAAAAGTAGTGGCCATCACAGCTAAAATGAACAATGCCTAACAAGAAGAGGGTCCTCTTAACCAATGAGACAGGGGAACAGCCCTCATAGACTGTGCTGTAGAAATTGCAATAGTCCAGCTAGATCAGAAACTCCATCTGAGACTTTCTTTGGCAAGTGAATATATTAAGATACACTGATTTGATGGCCACACAGATAACCTGATCAGGCTTACATAATATATTTAAAAATTGAAGGAGGCAAATATCCATTAAAAATAATTGTCTGTCTTTATGTTTCCAAAGCCTGTGACATATCATTGAGTGAGATGGAGTGGCCACCAGAATTCATTATCGAAGCCCCTGAGATGAGAAGATAATAAAAGAGGGCTTCTCTCAAACATAGAAAAGCCAGAGAGGGACTGCTATTTTCAACACCTTGCATGAAACAATCCCCAGCTCTATAAAAAAAAAGACTAGACAAGCTGGCATAAAGTGGATACCCCACACATCATGCTATTGTGGGGTGAGCCCCAGGTACATCCACTATACACCAGAAAGCCACAGGCTGAGAAAGATTTACAACCAATTCAGAAGGAAGTCCAGTAGCAACCAGCGTCATACAATACCAGTCTAGTATGAATTCCCTTGTAGGTCTGGTGCTGATGTCTAATGATACTCACTGTCTACTTATTGCACCATAAGTAGTTGCACTAAGTCATATGTGTAACAGAATGCCTATAATGCCTATAATGGACTGACGACTGTTGGATAATTCGAACACATTTTAGGTCAGCTGTTGGCACTAGAATCCATAATCTTGACTGCCTTCACTCTAAGCACATTTTAGTGCTGTTTTCTCCGTTTGCCATAGGTGTAAAAAAAACATAGTCCTGGTATATTCACAGCTAGAATAATTAAACTCTTACATTTCAGCCAAGTGGTGCTCTCCTCTCTTTATACTATATTAATCACTGATAATAATATGCAGCAACATTTTTGAAAATGAAAAAAATTATAACCTAATGTTACATCTTTAGGATATAACCTAACAAGTGAAGGAAAGGGACTAGCCCTTAGTTTTTCAGAGAAATGTGTCACTGTGAAACCCCTTAAGTCCATCTGGAAAATTCCATCTCTAAAGGGGTTTCTAATTTTTTGTTCAAACATACCTGCCTCATAATGCATGTAACAAATTAATGTTCTCAACTTTCTTCAGGAAGTTACAGGCTGACATTCTAGAAACCAAGGGGCATATTTACAAGCCCCTGTGCCACTTTTGCGCCGCCGTTGCGTCACGCAAGTGACGCAGCGGCGACGCAAACCATGCGCCGCGTTGCGCTATATTTACAACGTGACGCATCTAGGGAGATGCGTCACGTAGTAAACCCCTGCGCCACATGAAACCTGCGTCAGGTTTCATGTGGGCGTACCGGCGCAGGGGGGGGGGCGTTCCGGCGCAGGTACGCCTCGGAAAAGTGACGTAGTGAAATCTACAAGATTTCACGCAGTCACTTTTCCGACGCTGGTGCGCCAAATCCTTACGCCTGCTTCAAGCAGGCGAAAGGATTGACGCACCATGTTAGGGATAGGGAAGGTTGGAACAGTGCTGGAGTTGCGTCGCGCTTGCGACACGACTTCAGCACTGCGCCAACCTTCTGCCGGCAGATGCGTCACGCATCTGCTTATCTCTAGCGCCATGATGCGCCGCATTGTAAATGCGGCGCATCGGACGTGGCGCAAGGGTAAACTTGCGTGACGCATTTTCCTGGCGCATCCCTGCTGATATGCAGGGATGCGCCAGGGAACGTAAATATGCCCCCAAATACTTGCTCAACACAAATAATACATTAAATGTAGTCATATCCATGATACCCAGCATAGCAGGTATGTTCTATATAACGAGAGACAAAATGCCAGGGAGCGGGGCTAATGATATTTCTTACTACTTAGGGCCTGATTCAGGGTTTAGTGCACGGAGCAGAGGCAGAATTGTATCAGAGGACTTTACATCCTCCAAAATGCCTTTTCTCCATCCACCAAATTTAGAAATGTCTACTAGTCTCGCAGACATCTACATCGGTTCCTGTTAAAGTAGGAAAAGTTTGACGGATAGCTCTGTCAAACATGATGGCCAACCGTCAAACTTTTCACAGTTTTTTTATATTTCAAAAACAAACTCCCAATGTGGGAGTAATTTTAATTTTTTTACTGTCCCTCACTGCCAGGATATACCTGGTGGTGAGGGACAGTAAAAAGAAGGCATCTGATCCCCCACCCACTCTAAATAGGGTGGACAATTGAATGGCTTACATCTGCCGCCCCTATTCCCTCATGCCGTCAGAGGAAGGCGTACACTGATGTAGTAAAATTTGCTTCATCTGTGTAAACCTGGCAGTTTGCCCACTTCTAAATCAAGCAGGCGGTCTGAGCGTTTGGTGGAAAGGGTACTCTATCGTCGATGCTGCGGAGTACCATCTCTGCCAACACTCTAAATCAACCCATTAATGTAGCCCGAGTGCAGAAAAGTAGCACTAAAAACACACTTGCGCTAAGTTTCTTTCAGCAAATGTTAACATTGTTAGCTAGTTTGCAGTTCTATGGAAGTCAAAGAGAAACTATAATTAATCTTCCACAAGACAGCACGCATTGACGAAGCTTGAGGTAGTTATTTTCAATCATAGGGAGAAAAGTTAGCATATGTAAATATACTGAAGGAACTCTTTTTTGTATGCTTAGTTTTCAGGAATTATCAGTTTCATATCAAAGTTCAGGCAGCCGATTAGATAGAGATATTGCTAAGGTATAGCCATTCTCTAAACAGTTAAGCACAGAACCCTAATTACAAGTTACATAATATATCGCTTGCCTTGGAGGTATCGGCTACATCCTTGACCAACAGAGTTGACAAGTCATAGTGATGGAGTCCTGTTTCCCTGTTGCCTAACTTGTACCATTTCCCTTTCCCTGCCTCTACCACTGTCCCTCCTAGTCTTCTAAATTTAGTTACTGGAGGGAGTGGTAAAGGATTACTCCTATTGGATCTTGCGCACAAGGTTAGTGCATCATGACAGACTGCCTAGCCCATGTTGCCATCTGCCCTGAGTAATTGATTTGGACCCCAAGATAGATGCAGGTCAAGTACACCTCAGTGGTGTAAAGCAAAATGATGGGTCCCCCTGCACAATGGGATGAAGCACCTCGAGCCTCCCATATCTTACAGATATTCATACAGATATTCATTGACCTTGAGCTGAATGGGGCCCTCTCGAAGGGTTCATGAGCATTATTACCTCCCTTGAGGCATACCTAGTATTCTGCACATTCTCCTTCTGTACTCACTCCAGTCATACCCTTAACACTCCTGAGATGTTTCTGGAGATCCAAAGAAATTTGCATTATTTCTCAATATCAGCTACATTTTCTGTGCAAGACTAAGACCTTCCCTTATGATCAAACTAAGGTGATGCTTCTTCTGTCATCTGTGAGTGGGAATGCGGCCAGTTGGAGTATTCCATTCGTAGACCCTTTGCTGTATAATTATTCAGCGATTTGTGATCAGTTTCAGAAAGTATTTGATAGAAAGTCCCCCACTCTTTCTCTAGGTAATGAGTTGCTAAATCTAAAAATGCCTTACCGATATATTGAGTTCTAGTGCCACATTAATTTGCTTGATAGTTGAAGCAGATTTGCCCAGAAGCCAAAAGGTCATCATCAAGATCTCTAAAGTGAATAAAAAAATCTCCCACCTAGTAGTCAACTATGCTAAAATCCTACTAATTGGGGATTTCAATTATTGGGCTAACGATGAGATGGGTGGCACAAGCTCATCTGAGTGACTGATTTATTCAACGGACTGAACTGTGTTCAACATGTGACAGATCCCACTCATATCAACACCCTTGATCAAGTCTGGAAGTCCAAATTTATGGTATCTAATTTGACTGTCTCTCCATGTACCTGGTCCAACCATTATTTAATAAAATTTTCCCTCACCAATCTGTCTTTAGCCAAATTCCAAGGTAAGGCCAGTCTTATGGTGAGGAATTTGAGCCGCTCCAACATCAATGCCTTTTGCGATTTGCTAGCTACTACAGCCCCGTCTGAACACTCCTTGGTCAACAGACATAAAGAAACCATTAAATCTTGGTTAGTGGCCGCCAGTGTTAGTCATGCCTCCTTCAGGAAAGTCAAAGGGCCTGATTCACAGAACTAACTTACGTCAAAAACGTAAAGTTAGTACTTTTTGGTATTCACAGTATACACTTACTCATTTTGGTATTCACAGAATGAATTTACTCATTTCGGTATTCACAGAAGTTAGTAGTCCTAACTTTAGGACTCCTAAATGCCTTCTGTGAATACCGAAAGTCTTAAAGTTAGGATTTTTCTCAGTTTAGGAGTAGTAAAGTTAGTAGTCCTAACTTTAGGACTCCTAAATGCCTTCTGTGAATACCGAAAGTCTTAAAGTTAGGATTTTTCTCAGTTTAGGAGTAGTAAAGTTAGGACTCCTAACTTTAGGACTCCTAAATGCCTTCTGTGAATAACAAAAGTCTTAAAGTTAGGATTTTTCTCAGTTTAGGAGTAGTAAAGTTAGGAGTCCTAACTTTACTACTCCTAAACTGAGAAAAATCCTAACTTTAAGACTTTCGGTATTCACAGAAGGCATTTAGGAGTCCTAAAGTTAGGACTACTAACTTCTGTGAATACCGAAATGAGTAAGTTCATTCTGTGAATACCAAAATGAGTAAGTGTATTCTGTGAATACCAAAAAGTACTAACTTTACGTTTTTGACGTAAGTTAGTTCTGTGAATCAGGCCCAATATAGCTAGATATCATGAGGCCCAGAGATGGTTTTCAGAAGATCTAAAAGTCAAAAAACTTGCCCTACGCTGCACTGAACGTGACTGGAGACGAAATTACTCTCCGGAAAAAAAAGACATCTATCAAATTCAACTCAAACAGTATAAAAGCACTATTTTACAAACCAAGGCAACCTATTTTTCAACACAAAATATTTAGTTCCTCAAATAAATCCAAAGAAATCTTTGCAATTGTTGCTGAGCTTTCCAATACGGACAGAGTCATGGTTAAACCAGCTCCTACTCAAGCATTATGGGACTCACTAAACACTTTTTTCATTGAAAAAATCATTACCATCAAGACCAGTATACCCGCTAACTCCCCCCCTAAAGCCAAGCCAACTACGCTCAGGAACTCTCACTCCCTGGGGCAGTTCCCTACTATCAGCAGAGAAGTTGTTTTGAACCTTCTAATGAAGGCCAGATCTGGTTCTCCAGGGGACTGGTGCCCCCCATACATCTTAGGGGAAGCTTTCCTCACATGTCCCGACCCTCCTCTCTCGCTATTGAACAACTCCCTCACTCAGGGGGCAGTTCCCAAAGCATTTAAAGAAGCAGAAATAGTTCCCATCATGAAGAAATTAGTAGCAGATCCTCTAGCCCTTACAAACTATCGTCCTATTTTCTTGCACCCCTTCTCAGCCAAGGTCTTGAAGCCCACGTTGCTAATTGTCTCTCCTCCTTTATCGAACAGTCTCATTTTCTTGACCCTCAAAAGGCTGGCTTCCGACCTTCCCATTCCACAGAGGCAGTTATCTTGACGGTTCTAGACGAACTAAGGAAAGGGGCAGACAAGGGCATTACTCAGGCCCTGGTGCTTCTCGATCTCTCTGCTGCGTTCGACACGGTCGACCATGAACTCTTGGTGGACCGTGTCAGTCACACAGGGATACAGGGCCTGGCCCTTAAGTGGCTTACGTCTTTTCTATATGATTGCACTCAAGCTGTACGCCTCGCCCAATTCTCCGCCTCTAAAGTCAAATTGGCATGTGGGGTGGCGCAGGGCTCCTCCCTGTCACCGCACCTTTTCAATCTGTACCTGTACCCTCTAATTCAATCCTTAGGTGAAAGGAAGGTATGCACTTTCAACTATGCTGACAATCTTCAATTGATCTTTAACATCGACAAGTCTGCCACCTCCGTTACTAACTTTCAAACTACCATGCGACATATAAGTAGCTGGATGAACAGTAACCACCTGAAATTAAACCCAGACAAAACTGAACTGTTTTTAATTGGAGGGCCCTTAAACCCCTGGAATTCAAATTTTTGGCCATCTGAGTTGGGAAGCCCACCCCTACCATCAAGATCAACTAAAAGCCTTGGCATCACAATTGACTGTGATCTGTCTATGAAATCCCAGATTGGGACAGTGGTCTCTACCTGCTTCTTTCAGCTCCGGAAGATTAGGAAGATCAGCAGATTTCTCACTCCTGAAGCTCTTACCCAAGTTGTTTTAGCCTTAGTCATCTCCCACATTGGCTACGCTAACTCACTTTACTTTGGCAAATTGGCATATCAACTAAAGAGACTGCAACTGGTGCAAAACCAGGCTGCAAGATTAATCTACCGTCAGCCAAGATGGCAGCATGTTACCCCTCTTATGAAAAAGTAAAATTGGCTCCCGGTAGTCGAACGCAGTGCATTCAAGTTGGGATGCATCATCTTTAAAGCGCTTCATGGCAACTGTCCAGTATTTGTATCTACTCGGGTCCAGAGATATATCCCCACTTGGGATCTTAGGTATTCCCATCTGAAACTCTTGGCTGCTTCGTCCTTTAAATGCAAGAAAGTTGGGGGACTAAGATTTGCGGTCCTGACCCCTCAATTGTGGAACTCTCTTCCTCTGGACATTAGATCAATGACATCCTATCCTCAATTTAGGAAACTTTTAAAAACCTGGCTATTTCACCAGGCTTATGTATGAATCACTTAGCGGCAGGACCTCCTAGACCCCAACCCCAAGAAACCTTGTGGTGTACGCGCGCTAAATAAGTATTTTTAACTTAACATAACAAATATGTATTGGCAAAGGTGGTTAATCCTCTTACTAAGTGTGATGAGTTCATAGGATTAGTGGTACGTTTGGATGTGTGTGTAGATCTATGAATCAGTGAATGGATGTGTAAGTACTGGTATGGCTCTGTGAATGGGTTTGTGAATGGTTGTGTGGGAGTGGAGGTGGGTGCATAAAAGATTCTATAGGGGTGTGAGTGGGTGCATCAGAGATGCTGTGGATGATGTCATCACTGATGTCATGAGTGATGTCACTGACCATGTCATGAGTGATGTAATATGTGAGGTCATAAGCAGTGCATTGCAGGGCGCGGGTTATAGTTAACTCAAGTAACTATAACAGCTGAATTTCTCTGGTTTTGTATGAGTAAAATCTGACCCTAACTATAACGTCCCTGTAACCTTTGGTTTTTTTTAGTGAATTTCTAAGGTTTTATTAAATTCTATTTGTTAACTATAACATCCTTGTAACCTTTTGTTTTTTTCAGTGAATTTCTAAGGTTTTTTAAATGCTAATTACTAACTATAACCTCGATGGAACCTTTGATTTTTATTGATTTTTTAAGTAGCAGTCACATTTGCAGAGTGGTGGAGAA
The DNA here is from genome assembly GCA_963921515.1 of Calotriton arnoldi. Lineage (NCBI taxonomy): Eukaryota > Metazoa > Chordata > Amphibia > Caudata > Salamandridae > Calotriton > Calotriton arnoldi. Next base: position 18,781 of record CAWUFW010014571.1, read on the forward strand.
AGGGTGCTGGGCCTCCGAACAGCTCTCAGGAATTCCGCTGCGTAGGACTTACAGGAGGGCTTCTTGGCCCCCAAGGTCCCTCCGGAGCCAAGGGGACTTTATCCCCCAACTAGTAGTGCGTCGGGAGGCAAGTTTGCAGAGTGGTGGAGAAAGGAGGCGTGGCCTCTGACAACTTGTCAGCAATCCTGCTGTGTGGGACTTACTGGAGGTAACAGGTGGGGTAGTTGGCCCCCAAGGACATCCTTGGGGTTCAACTACCCCTCCTATTACCTCCAGTAAGTCCCATACAGCAGGATTGCTGAGATCTGATAGCAGGCCATGCCCCCTTTCTCCACCACTCTGCAAATTCACCTCATGAAGCACTACTAGTAGGGGGGTGAAGTCCCCTTGCTATTGAGGGTCCTTGGGGGGCAACTACCCTTCCTGTTACCTCCAGAAAGTCCCACACAGTGGGTTTGCTGAGAGGTTTTCGGTGGCCACACCCTCTTTCTCCTCCACTCTGCAAACGTGCCTCCTGGCGCACTACTATTTGTGTGATGAAGTCCTCTTGGCTCTTGAGGGTACTTGGGGGCTACCTAGCCCTCCTGTTACCTCCAGTAAGTCCCACACAGCTGGATTGCTGAGAGGTGGTCAGAGGCCATGACCCTTTTCTTCACCACCCTGCAAACATGCCTCCTGGCACAATGCTGCTTGGGGGATGAAGTCCACTTCAGTGCTGAGGCCCTCAGGAGCCAAGGGGACCTTCCCCCCACATGCAGTGTGCCGAGAGGTGCGCTTGAAGAGTGGTGGAGAAAGGGGCATGGCCTGCAACCACCTCTCAGCAATCCCACTGTGTGGGGCTTACTGAAGGTAACAGGTGGGCTAGTTGGCTAGAAAGGACCCTCAGCAGTGAAGGGACTTCATCCCCCACCCAAGAGCGCACCAGGAGGCACGTTTGCAGAGTAGTCGAAAAAGGGGGCGGGTCCTCCGGCGAGTTGCTGGCTTTTGATTTTTTTAAGGAAGGGGGCTGCGTGGCCCCCCTTCCTCTGACCCCTTTGGACCCCGGGACCCCATCCCCCAGGGCCTGACCCATTTTTTTACATTTAAATAAAATAATATGGAGGGGGGCATGTGGCCCCCCTTCCCAGGCTGATTTCTGCCCTGGGGACCCATGCCCTGGGGCAGCCATTTATTTTTTTTTAAAAAAGAAATGGGGGCCGCGCCGCCTTCCTTCCCAGGCCAATTTCGGCCCAGGGGACCCCATCACCCGGGGCCCGGCCATTTATTTTTTTTTTTTTAAAGGGAAGGGGTTGCGCGGCCCCCCTCCCAGGCTATTTTCGGCCCAGGTACCCCATCCCCCGGGGCATGGACAGCTGGTTGGGGACCACAGGGGAGCCTGAAGCCCTGCACCCCTGGCCTGCTCCCGCCTCCGGCTCGGTTCAACCGAGTGACAAGATGGCTGCCAACACTTCCTGGTTTGAAGTGTTGGCAGCCAATCAAATCTCAGGCACGAGATCGGGGAGGGGGGATTCGCGGATTCACCGGGGCCACAGATGTATATCTGAGAATTCTTTAAATTTCTCAGTAACTACTGAACGGATTTACACCATTTAACAAAAAGAGTATTCTCAGGACCTTTTTGTCAAATTTGGTGTAATTCCGTTCAGCAGTTCGGGCTGTAGCTGTGTCTAAAGTTTCGTATGGAAATTAACATGGAGAAAAAGCGTTTTGGGACCCCACCCTTTTTCTTGGCCCCGCTTGATGAATCACCCCGAAATTTTAAAGACAGGAGCTGAAGTGACTGGCATATTAGTTTTAAAAATTTCACTAGGATTGGTCAAACGACGTGAAAGTTATTGACAAATGAAAAAACACTCTTCCTATGGAAACTAGGTCCTAACTATAACTACCTACTGGCGAGCCAGTAGGTAATACATATATACACACACACACACATATGCATATATTCCCTCAAAAAAACATAGGTTACAGGGACGTTATAGTTAGGTTCAGATTTCACTTGTACAAAACCATTGAAGTTCTACACTTATAGTTACCTGAACTAGTTATAACTTGCGCCCCCGCAATGCACTGCTTATGACCTCACATATTGCATCACTCATGACATGGTCAGCGACATCTCTAATGACATCACTGATGACATCTCAAATGACATCCCTTATGACATAACTGATGGCATCATCCACTGAGTGTAAGAGTTTCGAAAACGTTTCTGAGACTTAAATAAATATACTAAGCTACTGCATAAGTTAAATTACTATTCTTTCTGTACTATTAATGAGTGATACTATTTCTACCATATGTCATCCAAGTCGGTGTGTGAGTGGCTTAATCCTTGTGTGTGTGTGGCTGTCTGAGGGGCTGTATGGGTGTATGAGTGGCTACATGGGTGAATAAGTGGATGTGTGAGTGGCTGTCTGAGTGGTTGTATGGGTGGGTGAGTGTGTTTGTGAGTGGCCTTTCTATGGTTTTGTACGAGTGAAATCTGAGCCTAACTATAACGCCCCTGTAACATTTGTTTTTTTCAGTGACTTTGTAAGGTTTTTCAAATTCTATTTCCTACCTATAATGTCCCTGTAACCTTTGTTTTTTAAAGTGAATTTCTAAGGTTTTTTAAATTCCATTTCTAAAGCGTTATGTCCCTGTAATGTTTAGTTTTTTTTGTTAATTTGTAGGGTTTGTGTTTAATACTAAGGGTGTCATTACGATGCCGTACCGTAGCGAAAGTGGGACCGCCCGACAAGGAGTCGGAGGTCCTGCTGCCCTTATTACAATGCGACCGCCTTCACAGCGGTTGCAAAGTGTATCTTTTCAATTATGGCTTGTGCTGCGGACTGAAAATGCACACTTTAAAAACATCCCTGTTGTGGCAGGCACCCTGCGGTACCTGCCACACAGTGCAGGGATGTTAAGGGGGGCACAATAGGTGCCCCCCAGACCCCATAGCAGAGGGCCGGGGGGAAAGGGAGCCCTGCTAGGGTCCCTAAAGTCACTTTCCACCTGCCTTTTCATGACTGGCGAACTGCCATGAAAGGACAGGCAGAAAGGGACATTGTAATCCCTATGGCGGTGCCTGAGCAGGCACCGCCCCTATTGTAGGGATAACTGACCCTCCGACGGTCCCATCGGAAAACGTTGGACTGCCCCTCTGCCTGCTGCCTCCGACCGCACGCATTGTAATGCATTGGTCGGACCACAGCACAGATGGCGGTCCGACCTGAGGTCGGACCGCCATCAGAATAACCCCCTTGTGTATTACAATTTATCTTCATTTAAATGTAGTTTTTTTTAACTACATTCTTTTTTTATAAATATAATTTATATTCGCTTAAAAACATACAAATCACATATGTACTTAATGTAAAATATATAACGTTTTATTAATGTAATTCAAAAAATGTTATTTAATTTTACATTTTTTTGGGGTCTTGCGATACCTCTGTGGGTTAAAAAATATAGACGGGATTAATACTCTATGGTTTTTAATCCCGATCACGTGATCGGTATGAATCTGCGAGTCTTAAATCACGGATTCGCTGAAAGGTTTATCAAGTATTTCAAATATGTACACCCCTCCATTGTCTATACAACCGGATGATGCGAGAGAAGGCAGGAGCAGCAGGGCAGTCCACCTCTACAACACCCTTGGGAGAACCATTCATCACCTGCAGTGATTAGAATACCAGATGCCTGCGAAAAATTGAGTGAGATGGTTACTCACTGTTCGAAGTGCCACTTGCTTGTTGCTGTAAAAATATCCTCTTTGGCTGTTAGGTTTTGTTTTCTTTTTTTGTGCTTCCAGTTACTACGTAATGTTTTTTGAAGACTGAAGTGAGTTGCTTCTTTGCATTTCCCCATCCTTCTCCTTTTGCTGCCCTGTTCAGTTTTTGTTAAAAAAAATTAAAAAGAAGAATTAAAAACTGATTTAAATAAAACGCTTCTAGAAAAAAAAAAAGATTCTTGTTAGAACCACCATCTGATCAAACAAAGAGCTAGCTCTGTGTTTTTAAGGTGTCAGTGACTGTATCAGTGTGATACTGGGAATGTCAGTGTGTGCATCAGTGTGTGCCTAAGTGTGTTATTGGATGCATTAGTGTTTGGCTGGGTGTGCCAGTGTCTCCATTGGTGTATGCCTCGCTATGTCAGTGTCTGCACTGATGTATGCCTGGGTGTGTCAGTGTATGAATTAGTATGTCCCTGGGTGTGTCAGTGTATGTGTCAGTGTGTACCTGGATGTGTTTTTGGAAGCATTAGAGTTTGGTTAAGTGTGTCAGTGTCTGTATTGCTGTATGCCTGGGTATGTCAATGTCTGCTTTGATGTATGTCTGGGTGTGTCAGTGCAAGTATCGGTGTATTCTGGGTGTGTCAGTGTATGCGTCAGTGTATGACTGGGTGTGTTATTGGATGCATTAGTGTTTGGCTGGGTGTGTCAGTGTATTCATCAGTGTATGCCTGGATGTGTCAGTGTCTGCTTTGGTGTATGCCTGGCTGTGTCAGTGTCTGCATTTGTGTATGCTTTGGTGTTATTGGATGCATTATTATTTGGCTTGGTGTGTCAGTATATGCATTGTTGTATGCCTGGGTGTGTCAGTGTATGCATCAGTGTGCACCTGGGTGTATTATTGGATGCATTAGTGCTTGGCATGTGTCAGTCTCTGCTTTGTTGTATGCCTAGGTGTGTCAGTGTCTGCATTGGTGTATGCCTGGGTGCGTCAGTGTGTCTCTAAGTGTGTTATTGGATGCATTAGTGTTTGGCTGGGTGTGCCAGTGTCTGCATTGCTGTATGCCTGGGTGTGTCAGTGTATATGTCAGTGTGTCCCTAAGTGTGTTATTGGATGCATTAGTGTTTGGCTGGGTGTGTCAGTGTATGCATTGCTGTATGCCTGGATGTGCCAGTCTATGCATCGGTGTGTACCTGGGTGTGTCAGTGTATGCATCAGTGTGTGCCTGGGTTTGTTATTAGATACATTAGTGTTTGGCTGGATGTATCAGTGTCTGCTTTGGTGTATTCCTGGCTTTGTCAGTGTCTGCACTGATGTATTCCTGAGTGTGTCAGTGTATGCAATAGTATGTCCCTGGGTGTGTCAGTATATGCGTCAGTGTGTTCCTGGGTGTGTTATTGGATGCAATCGAGTTTGGTTAGGTGTGTCAGTGTCTGCATTGCTGTATGCCTGGGTATGTCAATATCTGCATTGGTGTATGCCTGCATGTGTCAGAGTATGCAAGGGTGTGTTATTGGATGCATTAATGTTTGGCTGGGTGTGTCAGTGTCTGCTTTGGTGTATACCTGGGTGTGTCAGCATATGCGTCAGTGCGTGCCTAAGTGTGTTATTGGATGCATTAGTGTTTGGCTGGGTGTGTCAGTGACTGCATTGCTGTATGCCTGGGTATGTCAATATTTGCTTTGGTGTATGCCTGGGTGTGTCAGTGTATTCATCGGTGTATACCTGCATATGTCAGTGTATGCCTGTGTGTGTTATTGGAGGCATTAGTGTTTGGCTGGGTGTGTCAGTGTCTGCATCAGTGTGATCCTGGCTGTATTATTGGATGCACTAGAGCTTGGCTGCATGTGTCAGTGTCTGCTTTGGTGTATGCCTGGGTGCGTCAGTGTGTCTCTAAGTGTGTTATTGGATGAATTAGTGTTTGGCTGGGTGTGTCAGTGTCTACATTGCTGTATGCCTGGGTGTGTCAGTGTATATGTCAGTGTGTCCCTAAGTGTGTTATTGGATGCATTAGAGTTTGGCTGGGTGTGTCAGTGTCTGCATTGCTGTATGCCTGGGTGTGCCAGTCTATGTATCGGTGTATGCCTGGGTGTGTCAGTGTGTGCCTGGGTGTGTTATTAGATACATTAGTGTTTGGCTGGGTGTATTAGTGTCTGCATTGGTGCATTCCTGGCTTTGTCAGTGTCTGCACTGATGTATGCCTGCGTGTGTCAGTGTATGCATTAGTGCATCCCTGGGCGTGTCAGTGTATGTGCCAGTGTGTGCCTGGATGTGTTATAAGATTCACTGGCTGTATCAGTATGTGTATGGGTGTTTGAGCGGTTGTATCAGTGTTTGGCTGAATGTCTAAGTGGGGTTATCAATATGTGAATGGGTGTGTCATTTCCTGCATAGATATGTGCCTGGGTGTGCCAGTTTCTGTATTGGGGTGTGACAGGGTGTATCAGTAGTTGTATCAGTTTGTGTCTGGGCATATTAGTGGCTGTATCAGTGTGTCCCTGGATGTGTCAGAGGTTGTATCAGTGTGATCTTTGGTCTCTCAGTGGCTGTATCGATGAGTGCCTGGGTGTGTCAGTGGCTGCATTGGTCTGTGCATAGATGTGTCAGTCTGTGTGTGGTTTCATCAGTGTATGACTGGGTATGTGAATAGCTGTATTGGTGTATGTGTTTGGGTGTGTGAATCAGTGTATCAGTGTATAACTGGGTGTATGAGTCTCTGTGTTAGTGTGTGGCTTGGTGTGTGAGTGACTGTATGAGTGGGTGTGTGAATGGCTGTATGGGTGCATGAGTCTATCTAAGTAGCAGTTTGTAGTAGTGTGTAAATGGCAGTGTGACTAATGTATGGGATTTTGAACAGCTGTATGAGTGCATGTGTGGGAGTGTCAGTACATGTGTAACTGATTCTATTGATGTGAGAGGTTCATGTATACAGTGGCAGTTGGTGACATATGGAATTGGTGGGGCGCAAAAAAAAGATTTCACAAATTGAGAATAGCAGGGCCCATTTATACACAAGTTGTACACTATTAGAGAGGGGATATGGACTATCTGCCAACTGATAAGCACATCTAGATATCCCTTGGGCCAAGCCTGAATGTGCCTAACATGTTCTACCCTCCTTTAGCAAAGCCTTAGAAGCGTGGCTCTTCTGCTAATGTCTCCTCTTGCTTATTAGCGCTTCATATATTGCTTATCCTAGCCAATATATTTGCAGTTTCATATAAAGCGAACTCGACCCGAGGGTATTGGAGCACTTTACACGAGCCTCAGTTACATTACACAAGGACACATTAATTTTTGTGCAAATGGAGATTAAGTGATTTACCCAGAATCACTGGATGTTGAGCAGAGACTCGAACCCGGTTCCCCAGTTCCCAAGTCAGCAGCTCTGGCCATTACACCACATCTTTATGTGCTGCCAGTCTCTGCACAGGATGCCTGCCATGGAGGCCTCTTAAGAAAACAGAAAACCAATTCATATAGTAACATCATTAAAATCAGTGTGGCCCTATACAGTGTTTTATAAATAGACTTTACATATTTATAACAGCTCTTTAACAAACGCATCCACCCCCTGGATGAGTTTATATGTTTCCATTGCTCATAATGAGTATAACTTGCCTTGGTGCATTGGGCTTGCTCTTACTTGGGGGGTCTTGGATGCCCACCTGCCCCTATTTCCTCGATTCTCTTTTCATTTAAATTGGCTTTGCTTCTCTGGGATCATTGCTTTCTCATCCTGCTGTCTTGTGCGGTCTGACCCTCAGCTCTACTCACAACTATCTGCGCTTGGTTCTATGTTTCTTGTGGCATTTTCTATAGGAGTTAAGAGACTGATTCCTTTCACTGGTGCAGGCCGCTTCTGCCGCCTTGCACAGTGGCACAATGGCACACTCTCCGCTTCCCCCCCCCCCCACACACATTTCCTTAACACTGTCTGACCCCAGAAGAGCATCACATCTGGGCCCACGTGGGGCTAGGGGTTGCGGGGGTGGACAGCCAAACAATGCATAAAAAACACGTACGAAACCACTGTCCAACAAGAACAGGTACATTTCTGTCTCAGCCATACCATTTAGAAATGTGCCTGTTAATTATTCTTGTAGTGTCATTTTCAAGTAGGCCTTCTGCTTTGGAGTGGGAATTATATCAGCAGGGGAGGGGAGAGTGGGGGCTGTTCAATTCTGTCTCATGGCTCTGGTAGCAAACAGTGGAGGTACACAAAGATATTGACTGAAAGGCACCCTGCCGCCCAAGCACCACCCCAGCCCCCTGTCTGTCACCATTTCTATGCACACTAAATGTGTACACTGTTCCCGGCTGGGCGCTTCTCTCACCACTGCGCCCACCCATCTCCTGGTTATCACCTATGCACTCTCTGTAGACTTATTTCTTTAAAGCATTGCCCATCTCCGCACTTAGCTGTGCAAACACAACGGTTTATTCTCTGGCATGTGTTCTATGCAGTGTTCTCTACACACACAGAATTTAAATACAGCTTTAATTGGGAAACGGTATTTGAGGCAAAAAAGCTAAAACAACATATTACAAGAAGAAAAATGGACGCATCTGCTTAAAAGATTATTTACTTATGTTGTCCAACACACATCTTGCCCCAGTGATGGGCACGGCCTCTGTGGGAGGTCCCTTTCCATTGATTATCGAGTAATAGAGGGGCTCTTTGTACAACGGATTGGTAGCTCTCAAGGTTTTGAAGTGTTTCCAGCTTTATGCTCAGTACACCAACCTCTCCAAACATTTGCCCTTCATGTAAATGCGCGGTTCACTTTTAGGGATCAAGGGTGAGAAGCGCTATGATATGAGTGCCTGTGTTAGGACCGCAGCATGCTGCTATAGTGCCTAGCACAGTTACAGTGCAAGTTAGTAACGGCTCTCAAGAGGTATATAAATGTTTAACTTACCACACTACCTGCAGCACATCCTCGATGTTCCTGGCTCCAGACTCCTTGAAGCGCAAGGTCCATCCAATCAAGAGGCAGATTTTGTGCTGTCAACAATGTTAAGCAGCATGAGTAAGCCATCTGAATTGGCAGGAGCAGGCTGGCTCAGCACTCCGAAAAGCATTGGAGGCCTATGCCTGCTCTCAAGGCAGCTGTCCAGGACTGCTGGGTTGGAGGGGTTTGAATTGCACATGTAGGGCTAGCCGTAGCAAGATAGCCGGCCAAACTGACATACGCACTTCAAACTGAAGCGGCGACTCCTCATTGCTGTCAATAAGAAGCAATGACGCACTGTCTCCGCCCGCCCTCACACTCCATTCGGCACAGAATAAAAAATAAAATGGTAAAAAATAATTTTATTAACATTTTATTTCTCACGCTTTCTGCTCAGCAGTGGGGGGGGACAGACACTCCTCTGCTCTTATGGAGAAACCACCTGTATGGGAGTGTTTGTGACCCATAAGTTACATTACTAATATACATTTTTATAACTTTACAAATACATTTTATTAACACATTACAAAACAGTTTAAACCAAACAATTAACCAATAAACATAACATAAATTGTTTTACTATTTACAACCACACTTTTGTGCACAATTACATCAGGAAGCACAAAACAAAGTGATGTTTTGAAGCATCTTATAATACCATCAAGGGAAACAAGCATTGGCATAGCCAATAGGTCTCGCCTTTGGGGCCTTATAAGTGTTTAGCCAGAGCTATTGACTTTGCCAATGTCTTCAAGCTGTGCTGTAGAGAAGTGTGGCTGCTGTGCAGCATGCTGAAAAGTTATAATAAAAAAGTGTCAGAAGCATTTTTGTTACTTTATATATGACCAAGAAGGCATTATGTAAAACTGAACGACCATATTAAAAAAAGTATTTACAATAAAAAATTTCCTCAGTTTTCTTTTGTTCTTGCAATGCTGGCAACTTGTTTCTGCCTATTGCAATGGTTGTTTGTTAAAACTTTTTTTTGAGGGGGCATAAACAATAGGAGGGTGAAGGTTGGGAACTAGTACCTGTATTATAACACTAGCAGCGGCCAGACGCTAGGGGAGAATCAACAGATGCCAGATTCCGAGAGTAGGCTGAGGTGGTGCTGAGTGATGCTGAGGTGGTAGTGGTGGTGGTGGTGACTGTTGCGGAGACGATGCTGAGGTGATGCTGAATGATACTCAGGTCTTGCTGAGTGATACTGCTGTGGTGCTGAGTGATGCTGTGGTGGTGCTGAGTGATATTGTCTTGGCGCTGAGTGATGCTGTGGTGGTGCTGAGTGATATTGTCTTGGCGCTGAGTGATGCTGTGGTGGTGCTGAGTGATGCTGTGGTGGCCCTGAGTGATGCTGTGGTGGCCCTGAGTGATGCTGTGGTGGCCCTGAGTGATGCTGTGGTGGCCCTGAATGATGCTGTGGTGGTGCTGAATGATGCTGTGGTGGTGCTGAGCGATGCTGTGGTGGTGCTGAGCGATGCTGTGGTGGCCCTGAATGATGCTGTGGCGGCGCTGAGTGATGCTGTGGCGGCGCTGAGTGATGCTGTGGCGGCGCTAGGTGATGCTGTGGTGGCGCTGAGTGATGCTGTGGTGGCGCTGAGTGATGCTGTGGCGGCGCTGAGTGATGCTGTGGTGGCGCTGAGTGATGCTGTGGCGATGCTGAGTGATGCTGTGGTGGCGCTGAGTGATGCTGTGGTGGCGCTGAGGGATGCTATGGTGGCGCTGAGTGATGCTGTGGTGGCGCTGAGTGATGCTGTGGTGGCACTGAGTGATGCTGTGGTGGTCCTGAGTGATGCTGTGGTGATGCTGTGGTAGTTCTGAGTGATGCTGTGGTGGTGCTGAGTGATGCTGTGGTGGCGCTGAGTGATGCTGTGGTGGCGCTGAGTGATGCTGTGGTGGCACTGAGTGATGCTGTGGTGGTGCTGAGTGATGCTGTGGTGGCCCTGAGTGATGCTGTGGTGGTGGTGAGCGATGCTGTGGCGTTGCTGAGTGATGCAGTGGCAGTGCTGAGCGATGCTGTGGTGGTGCTGAGCGATGCTGTGGTGGCGCTGAGTGATGCTGTGGCGGCGCTGAGTGGTGCTGAGCGATGCTGTGGTGGTGCTGAGCGATGCTGTGGTGGTGCTGAGCGATGCTGTGGTGGTGCTGAGCGATGCTGTGGTGGTGCTGAGCGATGCTGTGGTGGTGCTGAGCGATGCTGTGGTGGTGCTGAGTCATTCTGTGGTGGTGCTGAGTCATCCTGTGGTGGTGCTGAGTCATCCTGTGGTGGTGCTGAGTGATGCAGTGTTGGCCCTGAGTGATGATGTGGTGTCGCTGAGTGAAGCTATGGTGGTGCTGAGTGATGCTGTGGTGGCGTGGAGTGATGTTGTGGTGCTGCTGAGTAATGCTGTGGTGGTGCTGAGTGATGCTGTTGTGGCGCTAAGTGATGCTGTGGTTGTGCTGAGTGATGCTGTGATGGCGTTGAGTGATGCTGTGATGGCGTTGAGAGATGCTGTGATGGCGTTGAGAGATGTTGTGTTGGTGCTGAGTGATGCTGTTCTGGCTCTGATTGATGCTGTGCTGGCTCTGATTGATGCTGTGGTGATGCTGAGTGATGCTGTGGTGTTGCCGAGTGAGAGATAGAGTGAAGATATAATGCCCAATTAGAGAGGGTGGTGAGAGAGAAAGAGAGAGAAAGGGTGTACATAGAATAAAGAGTGGAGCGGGATAGAGAGAGAGAAAGAAGGGGAGAGATCGTGAATGAAGGAGTTTGAAAGAGAAACAGATAAAGGGGTGAGAGAGAATGAAAGGCTAAAAAAGATAGAGAGGGGAGAGTTAATTAAGTAGAGAGAGAATTAGAGAGGGAGAGAGAGAGACAATAAGAGTGGGGGTGTGGAGTTTAAATAGAGTGAAGAAGTGACGCGGAAAAAGTAACCTTAAATATAGCTTTGTGCTTTGCGCGAATAAATATTTTTAAAAAAACAGAGTGAGACAAAAATACTGGTAATTAGGCTGTGACTCCCAATATAAAACAAATAGCGATATAAGGGGAAATCAACCCACCGAAGCAATATTTCTAACTAGACAAAAAAAGCTTGCATTTCAATGCTAATCGCTGTTGTTTTTCATGTGACTGTAGTCCAGGGCCGTCAGTTGGTAATGTGAGCTGCTGCTGCGATTGAAACATCAGAGTCCAGAGAGTTAATGAGCCATGACGAGGACATGAGGAAGAGATAGGAAACCCAGATGGCAGCTGTGCGCGTGCACGCTATCGTGAACGCAAGCTGGTCGCCAGCCGAAAGCCAGTGGCTTTGCACTTCCAAAACCCGCTTACTAAAACTCTCGGCCAGACCAGCGCAAGCGCTGGTGCAGGCCGAGACCTAAAAAAGGTTACAGATAAATATCTGTACTGCAATACTTGCAGCAAGCAGTTGTCCAGGGGCACTAGAAAAATTAATTACAAGGGACAACTTCCAGAAAGTACCCACAACTAAATGATACTGGACAAACTAGGTGCAGCAGGATAGTCCACGTGTACAGCACCCTTGGGAGATCCACCATCAGCTAAAGGCATTTTAATTCCACCACGTTCAAAAATGTAATTGAGTTTCTTACTCATGTTTCTATTACTTACCGATAATCACATTACCCCTAGTCCTACTCTCGCTTCTCTCCATTACGCAATGAGGCCCCTGCGCCTCGTAGACACACCCCCTACCAAAATAAAAAGACACCGCCCCCTCCACAATACCTGTACGTACCAAGCCACCGTAGACACAGTTGGCCGGGCCACCGGGAGGGAGGGCGGGCCGTAATGGAGAGAAGCGAGAGTAGGACTAGGAGTAATGTGATTACCGGTAAGTAATAGAAACATTACCTCCACGTCCCTCTCGCTTCTCTCCATTACGCAATGAGACATACCAAGCCAAGAAAAACCAGGCCAACTGTCAAAGCACAAGCCCAGAACCTCAGAACAAAACGCACCAAAGAAGGGCAAACAAACAGGAAAGACAAGCCAGATGCAACACAGCTGACCAAAACCCAGAGGCAAGCCCAGTCCCCAAACGCGGGCAAGAAAGAAGACCCAGAAAACAAGGAGCCGAGGACTCCCCAAACCAGCAAGCCGACACAACAGGACAAAAAAACAGCAGAGCCAGAAGGCGCAATACCCCACAGACAAAAGGGGGAACACCAGAGAGCCTGCCAAACAGGAGGGAAAGCCCCAAGAGGGACACATCCACGGAGGGAAGGACCACCTCACAAAGAAACAGGAGACCAGACCGACCAACAGACCCCAGCAACCGGACAGCCAAGCCCAGAAAGGCCAGCCCGGGGCACAAGAGGCAGAGAAACAGAAAAGGGAACCACGTGCGCACGAGCACACCAAGCCCCCAACCAACAGCCAAAGCAGAGCACAAGGAGACCCGGCAGACCCCCAAAAGGCACTTGCACAGAAGAGGCGACCAAAGCAGAGAGACCAAGGCAGCGACAGCCACCAAGCCCCGACCGCAAGAGGCCAATCCCGGAAATGCCCGAAAAGGCACCAGGAGAAAATGCAACCACAGGGCCACAGAACCGGAGAATCCAGACCACCACAAGCTCCAACAACAGAGGAACCAAAGGAAGGGGACAGGCAGGAGGCCCCAGAAAAAATACCGGACCCCCCAACCCACCGAACCAGGACCGTGGAACAAGGCCAACAGAGGAAAACCAGCAAGAGGCACGCAGGCCAAGGAAACCGCAGGGGAACCAACTCCAAAACGACACCCCCCAACTTCCCCAAACTGAACCGGGGAGCAGCGGAAGGAGGACCCTGAACAGTCACCAGGGCAACCCAAGCCCAGGCCCCACAGCAAACAGCCCAGAGCCCAAACGGCAGGAACCGGAAGGGCCCAGACAGAACAGCAAACCCCCAAAAAAACAAAAAACGCAGAAGACGCAGACAACAGGGACGCGCAGAAACGCAACCCGCAAAAAAAGCAGGCAAGAACGCCCCTGAGTCCAAAAGGCAAACACCGCACCGGGAAGAACCACACCAACCAACTAGCCACAGGACAGGCGCACACCGGACAACCCAAGCCAGGAGCATATCCCGAGGGACGTGCCGCACAGCGGAAACCAGACTCTAACCCCATCCAGGCCGAAACGGCACACAGAAGGAAGAGGAAAGGGGAACAGCACACCGGAAAATCCAGGGAACCCAGGCAGGAACAAGGGGCAGCCATAACAGCCCACCAGCAGCCAAAAGAACCCAGCAGCCCAGGACAGCAGAGGAGGCCGCCACTGGCGCCCCCAAGTAGCGAAATAAGCAGAGGCCACAAGAGGAACCAAAAAGGAACGAAGCAGAACGCACAGGGCCACAGCGCCGCCCCCAACCACCCAGAAACGGGAGAAGCAGGAGCCAGAGAACACCCCCCAACCACGGAACCGAAGAGGGCAAAGCCCAAACCGGACCACAGAAAGTCACAAACACAGGCCAGGAGACCCAAGCCAACAGCACCAGGCACACCCAGGCGGGCACCCAGCCAGGCAGGAACCGGGCCCGACCCTGCCAAACCCCTGGGAGCAGATGAGAACAGGCAACTCACGGCGGCAGGGCCAAAGGAAGGGGAGGCAGCGAAGCCCACAGCACCTGGCAAGCCCAGACAGACACACAACCAGGAATGAACCAGGGCTGAAAATGCTGAACGCCGGAGAACAGACGCGGGCAGGAACCACCAGGGCTGAAAGGCCGCAGGACACAGACGCCCCCAACCAGAACCGCAGACGCAACACCCCGGAAGACCACAGGATGGGACAACAGCACCCGGGAAACCGGCACACACGCCCCACCGGCACAACAAGGCAGGCAAGGCCAAAACCAGAGGCCAGCCAACAGACCAAAAAGCCACCACAAGTCGGCAACCATCGGAACAGCAGGGAAAGAGTCCCAGCACAAGAAACAGCCAACAGGCGGAACCAAGATGGAACAACCAGGCTGGAAGAAGCAACCACCGCACCCCAAACAGCACACAGGGGAAGCCGAAGAGAAAAGACCACTGCCATACTCAGGGGGGAGAAACCACACACAGAGAAACCCCCGGGGCGACGAGCAACAGCCCAAACAAACGCCGAATCCGAAAACAGGGACCCTGGCAGGAGCACACCCCACCCCGAAGGCACCCATCGCCACAGCCCATAGGAAGCTGAAAACAGATGAAGCACAGAAACGCTGGGGGAAGGCCGGCCCGAAGGCCCGCCCAGCATCCAAAACGGACATCCAACAGCCGAGGGGAAGCCCCCAGCAAAAACAGCGCCAGGCCCGCAAGCACCGCAACGCGGACACAGAGGCAGAACACAGGAAAACCCAGAAGCAAAGGGAAAAAGGACAGTCCACCTGTCAGGAAACAACCCAACAAGAACAGACAGAGCACCGCAATGCAGAAAACAAAAAAGGACGACCAACCCAGATGGACGGGCAAAGGGAAGGAGCACCAAAGCCCCCACCAACAGACCCCCACCACAGAGGCTGAGAGGCCCAGCACCCGAAAAAGAAGGGCCAAAAAGGTAGCAGCACCAGCACCCAGGGGCCCAACAAAGCAGCACGACAGCCAGAGCACACCCCCGAAGCGCAGCGATAAGACAAGGGACAGCCGCAGGCTGAGGAGGCCCCAAAACCCAGGAACCACTGCAGAGCCGAACCCGCACGGGGAACCGAGCAGCGCCGGATACAAGCAGACACGACCACCAGGATGTAGGGAAGCGCCCGCAGTCACCGCCAGAGGACAGACCCCCACAAGGAAGGAGGAAAAGCCACAAACACAACCCAGGCAAGACACAAGGCCCAAAGCAGCCAAGCAACCCCAACCGCAAACAGAGGAGGGCAGGGGAGCTGGAGGCCTAGGCTCCTACAGCCAGAGGCCACAGCCAAAGACCAGTGACCAACCTGCGCAGGAGCAGGCCCGCACCAGCCAATGAAGCAGGACCGGGACCCCGAACGTCAAGTCCAAGCAAGAGACAGGCGCCAGGCCCAAGGAGCCCGCACGAGGCCGCAGCACAGCCAACGGCCAAGAAACGCACCCCACAGAGGCAGCCACAACCACCCCCGAACACCACCAAGAGAGAAACCGGCCCAACGCATCACCAGAGAAAAGCACAAACCAGGGAAAACAACCCGCCGCACCGCGAGCAGGCACAGTCCCCCATGAGGGCCACAGGAGAAACGACAGCACCCCAGGCCACACAATGAAATGAGAGAGGCAAACACCCCATGTGACCCCAATTGAACCCAACAGGCCAGAGGACACTCAAACCCAGCATCCGCTACCCCCCCCGCTGCAACGCCTGTATAAACAAGGCGAGAAACAGGGCAACAAGGGCACACACCGAGCATGATAAATGCACACCAGGACCGCACGCACAGCAATGCGGAGGATGAGCCACGCGCCGTGCCAAGGGAGCCTACAGCACCAGGTACACCCAGGCAGTAACCTCAAAAAGGAACCAACAAGGGACGACCCCACACAACTGCAGAGGACAAACGAGAGCCGGAGTAGAAGGGGAAATGGCGGGAGGCCCAACAAACACCCCCCCAGCCACCCCAACACAAAACACCCACCGGACCGGAGAAAACACCCCGGCAACAGGCCACGCCCACCCCGACCGGAGGAAGGCACCGCCGACCTCCGGCCAGGGAGAAAAGAAAAACTGGCGCTACAACCCAGGAACAGCCAGGATGAGAGGACGACACAGTGGGGACAACAGTCCCCGCACACGCCCACAAGCCGGTCGGAGGCAAGCACCGCAGACCTCCGGTTTAGCAAGAAAAGGGAAAGAAGGAGGCGTCCCACGCCCAGCCAAAAAGATAGAGTTCCTCGCAGCCCACCGTGATACCAGCACACAGGCAGACACAAACCCAGGCCAGAGAAAGGCACAGCAAACCTCTGGCCGGTGGAAGCAACCGAGACCACAGGCCACGCCCACCCTGACCGGAGGAAGGCACCGCCGACCTCCAAACAAGGCGAAAACAGGCAGGGAACCAAGAAGGCGCCAAAGCACTGGAACACCTCCCTGCAGCGAGGGAAACAGACCCCCCAGCACCGCAAGGCGAAAAACAGGCAGGCATACACAACCACAAGCGGGCCGGAGGCAAACATCGCAGACCTCCGGCCCGACAGAAAAAGGAAAAGAGGGAGGCGCCCCACGCCCACTCCCCCACCATACCTGAAAGCCCCTCACAGCACGCCAGAGGAAGCCAGAAAACCCCAAGCCAGCTGGAGAAAGAAGAACGCGGAAGCCGGCCCACGCCAACCTCACAGCAGGAAGCACCACGCCGGCAGAACCAAAATAAACTAAGAAACTCACGCAGGAGTGAGTGCACTGCACCCACCCGTACCGTGTCTACAGACACAAAAGAACAGGTATTGTGGAGGGGGCGGTGTCTTTTTATTTTGGTAGGGGGTGTGTCTACGAGGAGCAGGGGCCTCATTGCGTAATGGAGAGAAGCGAGAGGGACGTGGAGGTAATTGTGTGCAATGCCATATGCTTGTCACCTTAAAAATATCCTCTGTGGGTGCATTTTCCCTTTTTTACTGTTCTCTGGTTCTATACTTATATCATCAACACAGAAGGGAGCCAAGGGGGAAAAAAATCAAGCCGCCCCCCACTCAACACATTATCAACAACAAGCGCCTGACTCAATGGACAAAAATCTTTAGCTTTAAGACACTGGAGGAGTCCAAAATATTTTCTAACTACACCCCCCACAATGCGGTAGAATACCGCTAATTCAAGTGTCAAAATGTCCAATTTATAAACGCACTTTCACTACACTGCAGCCAAAGAGTTCCCACCCAGAATTTAATTAAAAGAGGTTAGAAAAAGTGTGGGAGTGGAGAGAAAGCACCTCACAGTAGTAACACCAAGGGGGGCTTGCTAGTTGGTACTCGCTAGCACACCCACTTATCATCATTGGTTGCTTTCTCACCATGAAAAGAAATGTGTTCCAACATAAACTTTCTTAAACGTGAAGGAAGAAAACAGTGACAGCAAGGTACAATAAGCACTGTGGGTGCTAATGTCACACACGTGCCCTGCTGATCCCCGTGAGAAAAGAAAAGAAATGCAGTTCCCAACATTAAAAATGAGTACCTACTCACTGGCCAAATATGACTTTATTCAGTGCTGTGAGCGTCCTCAATAAAAAATGGTTAAATTTAGACCATTATTACGTCCAAAGCGCCAACATGTTTAGTTGCTACCACTTTGCGCAACTTCATCAGGGCTAAGGGGATAACCAATCTTCACTTCACTTGGAATTACCACTTGGTCTGCAGGTATATGACAAATAAAAAGACAAAACACGTACCAGGAGTAAATAACCCCCAATTTTCACCGCACAACATACTTGAATTGATGATGATAATGTAAAACCTTTAATTACCGAGTTGTTGCTAGTGTCCCTCGTACCTGCAACCCCCTCGTTGTGCGGTACGCGCCAATTGGTCGCATATCCGCCGAGTAACCATATGCAATTATGGCACCTATAGACAATCACAAATAGTAAAATGCTCGTTATGCATCACATCCTCAGACACAGACATTTTAGGTAGAAAGTGTCTAAAGCTGTTGCTATGTCTGCCACTGCCATGTCTATCAATACTCTCCCCTCATGTTTATACACAAGTTTCACAGTTATTCAATTCACACCCGGGATTTAATGCCCAATAATGGCTATCCAGATTTATCACAGCACGTCTATTACACGGCTTATCTTGTAAAGAAAAATCACGAGTAGAGGGGGGTCCGTTTACAGGCCCCATCTTTGTAAAAATAGAGTCCTCTATACCATCCATACGGTCTCCCTCCTTACCGTTACCGGGAACTGTCGGCGTCTCAAGGCTACCTCCTTTCTCACACGGGCATCGCGAACATTTAAAGTTTAACCCGGGCGTACTCCGAGACGTCACCACGCGGCACACTGCGTCACGTGTCCACGCCTCCAAGTCCTTCCTGATTTTCGCGGGGGCCATATTGGAAAGGTAAATGACACTCTATTGTCAGTGAGTCTTCTCCATACTCACTGGCAAAAAATATTCCAATATGCCCAAACCAGGGTTAATTAATTGGTATACATTAACCCAAATGGACACAAAGACTTGCCTAATTACCAGTGGCTGGCGCTCATTGATGCTATTATACTCCAATACAGTGATTCACATTTTATGGACGCCAGACATTCATAGCAGAAACGTGACGGGAGAAAGATCTAAACTATTTTGCCACACAGTAAAACCCAACGAAAGGAAGGGAAAAATAAAACAGAAAACAGAACAGAAAGGCCAATTCTGGAACGAAAGGCGCACCATAATGCTAGCGGTCGCATAACTATTCATAATGCCCCACGTCCCAAAAAAATCCCACTAGACAAAACTATTGACTAGCCTCAATGTCTACTAATTTTATTCCATTCTATGGAATCATTTAGGCCACACCGGTCCACTCGTTCAGAAAAAAATCCATTTAGCCTCTTTTCTTGCTAAAATGGTGTCAGCATTGTACGTTTCTGCAACCACCCTTTCAAGTACTGTCCACTTCAGAGCCCTGAAGTCATGTTTCATCTCTTGAAAATGTTGCACCAGACGAGTTGTTAATCTGCCTGCTTTCAAAGTGCTAAGATGTTCTTGAATACGCACTTTCACCTTACGAGAGGTGAGTCCAATATAATGTAACCCACAAGAACAGGTGAGCCTATAGATGACATTTGAAGTATTGCAGTTACTAAATCTAGTTAAATGCCATACTTTACCACTCACCATAGAGACACTTTTAGTGGCTTGTGTAAGGTCACACACTGAACACTCACCACAAGGGTAATGGCCAGATGGTAAATTAGATGGTTGTGACATCACAGAGGACCGTGCGTGGACCAATTTATCTTTGAGGTTGGGGGCTCTTCTGAATGCAAACCGCGGCGGCTGCATCTTCTTCGCCCCTGTATCCAAAATAGACCAATGTTTTCTTATTATCTGTCTCACTTTCGTTGAAAGAGGATCAAAGGTGGTAACCACAGGGAGACACTCGTCCTTTTGTTTTGCATTTCTCTCCAATAGAGCATCACGTGGAGAATTTAATGCACGTTTGCGAGCTCTTCTGATCACCTTGGCTGGATACTTATATACCAAAAGTGATGTACTGTTGAAAAAATCATAAATGAACAGTCGGGAAAAACAATCATAAGGATTGTACAAAAAACAAAAACTTGGTTTCTAACTCCTAGGTGTGCAGAATATATATTGGATAAATTACATATCTTTTGCACACAAACAAAATGTAACATTACAGACATCAAATTCAAGACACCGGGAGAACTTTGCTGTAGCATCTGTCAAATGTCTGCAAATACTTTAAGCACAGATTTGAAATTTTACTGTCCCTCATTTGCAACAAAACAAATCCACTTCTTGGAGAAATTACTGATTTCTTTTTTGCAAAAAGAGTACCAAGGAAGAGGTGATTGTCATATTCAAATGTTTACCTGGGTAAAAGATGCACCTAAGTTTAAAACAGACACAGATGAGTCTGCACTTTCTTTCATAGAACAGTATAGTACATGTAGCATTCCAAAAGACACTGTGGAAAAAAGGATAAAGCAGCAAGCACTGTGTTTCCAATCACATTGCTATGGAAAGTACTGTCAGCAGACATATTTAATTATTTTCTTAGCTCCCCGTTGAACATTCATGTTTTTCACAGTCTGAAGCCAGTTCCTTCTTCCGAGTTCTCTTTTTTAAAAAAAAGAAAAAGTTTAAAACTGTTAGAAAAACCTTCTTTAAAAACAACAGTACTTTTTACAAACATTTCAAAATTTACTCACAAAATTCTCCCAGGACTGCTGACACAGTTTCTGACTGCCCTTGTATTTCAATTTGCACTTCTCAGGAGTGAATTCATACTTACTGACAAGGGTCTCCTTCATGATTGGATACCTTAATCTCTCCCCCTTCCCTAGGGTCAGTACGGCATCCCTTTTATCACCAGGAATATGACTCCTAAGGCCAGCTCCCAAATCCTCCTCAGAGATCCTCTGTACCTCTAGAGCTACTTCGTATGCCTGAAACAACCTGTCTATAGCACCCCCTTCCTTACAGTCAGGCACTAAGTCACTAGAGATATGGACTCTTTCTTCTGCACTGGACATAGTAGTTTTGCTCCCATCATTTTTGCTAAACTCTAACAGCTATTTGGCCTGCTAGTCCACCTTCTTGACAGTCACTTCATGACCCAACAAGACGCTTTTCTCCTCCAAGGCTCTCTCAGCCTCAGCGTTTCTCACCTCTGCAGTCAGCTGAACCAACAGCAGCCTCAGGTCCCTCTCAGCCTGTCTGTCCTTGAGCTCCTCAGGGCACTGGGTTTGGGAAGATACACTACTTCCTGTATTGACTACAATAGGAAACTCTCTCTGTGGGGGATCCCCTCTCTCCTCTGGAGCCTTTGCCCAGTCATTTCTCTGTTCCTTTCCCTCCTTCTCTGAGCCACTGCCCTTAGGTAGGGGCTCTCATTCTAAGGTCAGCTACAATCAAGATTTCCCCTTCTCAAGAGTGCTGAAGTAGTCGCCTTAAAACTCTTCTTGTGGTGCAGATTGCATTCTGTGAATGTCCTTCCAGGCTCTAAGGGCAAGCTAGTACACAAACTTGGATTTACAGGTGAGTAATTGGGTGTGTGAATAGTTTTACAGGTGTGTGACTGAGTATTGCAGTCACTGTCTGGCTATATGAGTGATGGGTACATACGTGATTTTGTGGGAGTAAAAGTGGATCTGCCTTACTGTGTGAGCATGTGCAAATTGCATACTATTAAATTACATACTATACGCAAGCACCCACATCTAATTTTAAACACATTCATTCACACTGGCATAATACAATTAATATACATTCAGTATACCAACTCCTCTTTCTCCTTTCTTGCTCACTGTTTAGTTAATATTCTCATCTAAACACCTTTTATTTTCCCTTCTAGTACAATGTGTCTAGAAGCTACACACTTTCTTTCAGCTTACATACACTCACTATTTGTTATCTAAATATGCATATATATACTACAACCTAATCAACATACCTGTAAAACCTCTTTGCTGTTCTCTCATTTTTATTATGATGTCTAGTAACATCTGTTTTCATTCCAACTCTCCAGTCAGAACTCCTGCAAACCGTCTCAATAGAAGAGCAGCTAATGGCTACCCTTCACCATGTGCCCTTACTTATTCTGCTCTAGTTAACAAATCACATGCTTCCTTTAATCTTTTTCAGTTTTGGTATATCACTTCTAAATGGTCAGTATTTCTTTAAAGAAAAAGGTATGCTGTTCCTAAAGGGGATAAAGGACAAAGGGGAGTAGGTCAGAGAAAAGGAGCCACTACAAGGGGAGTGGTTCCTTTTTGGAAATGGGGCCCTCACACACCCTTGCGGGTGTCATGCTTCATTATCAGGCTTGCTCCTCATCAGGCAGGTGCTGCAATGCCTGATGGGCACCCTCAAGGGCACTCTTTATTGTAGATCTTTTTCCAAAGCTGTGATGTGAAGTTCAAGTTAAGGGCCCATTGTGTAAATTGAGGAAATGTAGGTGTCAATGTAGTGATTAGTGACTTAAAAAAGGCTAGGCGAGACTCAAATTAAATTTTAGTCCATGAGTATGCCTGACTTAATAAAAACGTGATGTCACCAGTGGATACAATGATCCCTGGTGACTTATAAGGTCAACATGTTTCATGCCGTCAATTAGTCAAGATGTGATCTAGGGCAATTCTTCAGGACTGTCAAATTTATAACTAATCTACACAGTGTCTGGGACCAAGGATGAAACAAATAGTGTCAAAACACTAAGGGGCCCATTACGATGGCGGGCGGAGGCACGACCGCGGTGGCGGCGGTGCGGAAAAATGCCTTATTCCGCACGCCAGCAGCGGTCTTCACGCCCGCCATATTAGGATGGGAAAACATAGGCATTTACCGTCCGCCGCGGTGTGACGCCAACCGCCATCGAACAGCGCCCGCCACCGCGGCGGAGTGAGCCAATCACCACACACCGCCGTGCGGAATGACGTCCCGTACGCCGAAGATATCACGATGCCGGAAACAGGGCAGCGCACCGCGATGGAGAAACCGCACAGCGAAAGACGGCGGAGACATCACAGCGGAGACAGAAAAGAAACACCCGGGACACACCGCGATGGATCCTGCCCTACACGCTTTCCCGGTGCTGTACATGATCCACCACCTGCAAGTCATCCACCGCCACGGACGCCTCCGCAGGTACGTACAGACACAACAGTGCAAGTAACACAATACACAGCTCCAGGGGGGAAAAACATCGCATGGGAACACCACACACCCCTGTGGGGACAGGTACACAGCCATCACTGCACACACACATGTCCCACCTGTCACAAAAACACCGCGCCACATACTGCCCACCCATGTACCGCATTCATGAACAAATGTCCCGGTCACGTCACCGCCGCGGTCAGTGTGCATGAAACCATGCACACAACGCAGAGCACAGGGCCAGCGCATGCCAAGGGCACCGTACAAATTGCACAGAGCCACAACTCCATCCACAACACACCACCTACCTCCCTGAAGGGACACAACATGTGTCTCACAAGTGCCACTCCTGCACAACAACAACACAACTACAGCCACACCATGCCCCATGTCCCAACAACTGCATATACAGCCACAGCAGGACCCTTTGCAAAGGAACACATAGCACAGAAGCCCAGGCCCCAGCCAACACACACACCACAACAACATCACACACAAGCCAAGAACACTGAGGCCAGGCACAAAATGTACACACACACAGATGAGGACCAAACACTTCACTGCACACACTACCTGACAAGTCACACACACACACACCACCCTGACTCACAGCTACATACACACACCACATGCCAGCAGTAATGGAGGACAACATATAGGAAAGCCAAAGTGAGGTGCCCACAAATGGAAGGGCAGTGACACAACCATCAAGCATGTGTGAAGCACATGCAAGACAAGACACATGTGAGAACACACACAGCCCATCACAGCACACATGGCTGACACAGTCAGTCAACACAAACCACGGTCACCCCAATGCTACAACTCCTGGGGACAGCAAGGACACCCATGTATAGGCACAGGGATGTAAGGAAGGCCCTTAACACAAACACTGACCAGCCACACATAGGCATCCAAATACTGGACAAGACAACGTCTGCTGCACAACACACAGGGCCCAGTGACACACTACATGACAGCCAAGCACAAGTAGGATATGTCACACATACCTCCTCCCACAACAGCAACACACAATACTGCCATGTGCACAAAACACAACCACAGGGCTAAACAAGTACACATACAGGCACACCACTCCAGGGTCACACATGGCAGTAGTTGACAATGCATGTGCACACACATCCACAGTCACAACACAGTCACCCCCTTCACACCATACACTTCTCCACCACCCAAGTGCACACATTGGAAGTAAGCCATGGGACCTGGATAACTCATCACCACAAGATGTCCATACACCGACACTGATTGGCACACAGAAAGGAAGCTCACACAGACCCCATGACCCTGGCCTGCCTGCCTGTAAGCCTGTGCCCAAACTCCCACCCTGTGCTGCCATTGCCCACAAACCTGACATGTGTCCACCATAGATAACATGAGCCAAGAAGGAAGATGACTACAAGACCTCATTGCCAACCACCTGCACTGCACCCATAAGTATCACAGTCATGTAGAAATGAAGTGCCTCCCACCCCTGCAAAAAAATGAAATGTGACACAACCCATTGGCAATGTCGAAGTGGCATACTGAGCCAGTGACACAGTAAACCATGCACACACAGAAACAACTTTATTCAGGAAGGACATTGACACACCTCACTGCAGGACCAACTGTGTTTATTCACAATTTGCATATTGACACAACAAATTTGGGCAACAGCAAAGCCAGTGGGCATTTCAATATGCACAGTATTTACATGAAAAGCTGCACAGGCAGGGGGCAAACAGCAGTGAACAACAAGGCCAGTGGCCAGTACAATGTGCCGATGAAGTCCATTAGATCCTGCACAGGCAAGGGGCAAACAGCAGTGAACAGCAATGCCAGTGGCCAGTCCAATGTGCAGATTAAGTCCATGAGAAGCTGCACAGGCAGGGGGCACACAGCAGTGAACAGCAAGGCCAGTGGGCAGGACAAAGTGCAGAGTGAGTCCATGAGAAGCTGCACAGGCAGGGGGCACACAGCAGTGAACAACAAGGCCAGTGGGCAGGACAAAGTGCAGAGTGAGTCCATGAGAAGCTGCACAGGCAAGTGGCAAACAGCAGTGAACAACAAGGCCAGTGGCCAGGACACAGTGCAGGTGAGGTACATGAGAAGCTGCACAGGCAAGGGGCAAACAGCAGTGAACAACAAGGCCAGTTGCCAGGACACAGTGCGGGTGAGGTACATGAGAAGCTGCACAGGCAAGGGGCAAACAGCAGTGAACAACAAGGGCAGTGGTCAGTACAATGTGCAGATGAAGTCCATTAGATCCTGCACAGGCAAGGAGCAAACAGCAGTGAACAGCAATGCCAGTGGCCAGTCCAATGTGCGGATTAAGTCCATGAGAAGCTGCACAGGCAGAGGGCACACAGCAGTGAACAGCAAGGCCAGTGGGCAGGACAAAGTGCAGAGTGAGTCCATGAGAAGCTGCACAGGCAAGTGGCAAACAGCAGTGAACAACAAGGCCAGTGGGCAGGACAAAGTGCAGAGTGAGTCCATGAGAAGCTGCACAGGCAAGTGGCAAACAGCAGTGAACAACAAGGCCAGTGGCCAGGACACAGTGCAGGTGAGGTACATGAGAAGCTGCACAGGCAAGGGGCAAACAGCAGTGAACAACAAGGCCAGTGGCCAGGACACAGTGCAAGTGAGGTACATGAGAAGCTACACAGGCAAGGGGCAAACAGCAGTGAACAACAAGGCCAGTGGCCAGTACAATGTGCAGATGAAGTCCATTAGATCCTGCACAGGCAAGGGGCAAACAGCAGTGAACAACAAGGCCAGTGGGCAGGACAAAGTGCAGAGTGAGTCCATGAGAAGCTGCACAGGCAAGTGGCAAACAGCAGTAAACAACAAGGCCAGTGGCCAGGACACAGTGCAGATGAAGTCCATTAGATCCTGCACAGGCAGGGGGCACACAGCAGTGAAACACAAGTAAGCCTGGGCAAAGCACTACGCTACGCTCGCGTAGTTTGCGAAGTTTGCGCTACTTCGCACTACGCGAATTGCACGTAGCACAGTGCAAACACGCGTAGCGGTCATTTTTTGCTTGCTCGCGGTCCTCAACGTCAAGTTGGCGACCGCGAGCAAGCAAAATGACATCCCGGCGAGACTTTTTCCTCGTTCGCGATCAGCAACATCAAGTTGCCAATCGCGAGCGTGGAAAAAAAACCTCCTGGCGAGATTCTCAACGCGGGGAGGTCAGGTTTCTCATTGCGAGTGGTTGCGCATGCTTGCGACCGCTCGCGATGAGAAACTACCAGTCCGCGTTGAGAAAGCTGCCGCTCGAGTAAAAATCTACTCGAGCGGCAGTAAAAGACAGCTCGCACTGTGCAAGATGCCGTTTTCAATGATTGCACAGTGCGGACAAGCATCCGGCACTGTGCAATCAGTGCGAACATCATTTTGCACAGTGCACTATGCAGTTCGCGTAGCTACGCGTAGATCGCGTAGTGCGAGGTGCACTTCACGTAGCTTCGCGTAGCACAACTTTGCGAACTACGCCCAGGGTTAAACACAAGGCAAGTACAATATGCAGAGTAGTTACATCAGAAGCTACACAGGGAATGTATGCAACTCTACCATGCCATGCCCAGCAACAGAGTAATGGGTCTGACAATGGGCATCACACGCACCCCTGTGGACAGACGTGTGTGTGAGGGTGACCACCACTCAGATGGGGCTGTCTGTCGGACTTGGAGCTGACTGTGTGTTGGGGTCTGTTGGCGGACTACCCTGGGCAGTGGGAGTAACAACTGTGGAAGAGCCAACTGTGCATGTGGTAGCTGGGGGCTGCTTGGACCAGGTGGGGTGGTGGCCCGGGGAGGTGGACTCATGCCCTGGTGAGACACAGTGTGTGCCGGAGATTGTGGAGGGGTGCCTCTCCACTTTTGGGGATCCTGAAAGGCTTCCCTGTCAGGGGATTGAGGGGAACTGGGGCAGACACAACAGGTGACCCCAACACCAAAGCTGATTCTGGTGTGGATGGTGACCCCCCCACTGGGGACATGCTGGAACCCGCTGTGCGCTTGCCTGGTATTTGCCGCCGCCCTGCCTCCCTCTGTCCACCAGCTTTGCCCCCTACAGTGTCCTCCCGTGCTGGCTTCACAGGGCTTGGGATGGGAGTGGAGGTCAAGGATGGATTATCCATGGGGCCCTCATCCTGTGTAATGTTTGCAGGCAACACCTTCTCAGTGGTTGTGGAAACTGTCTTTTTGCCTCTGCGAGACGTCTTTGGGACAGGGGAGTCTTTGGCAGGGGAGGAAGGTGAGGCCTGTGACCCTGATGCTTTTTTCTTTGCTTTGTGGCCCTTGCTGTCGCCTGATGGGCTTTTCTCTCTGCGCTCTGGGGTGGCCTTACTCTTATGTGGGGATGGTGTCTGTGCCCTAGTACGCTTGGGTTGCTGCTGCTCCTGTGTGCTGTGGGTTCTGTATCGGGACTTTGGGGTCCGTTGGGCATTGTCACTGTCGTCAGAGGTGCACAGTGACACGGGGCCGGACCGAGTGCTGGGAGCCGCTCCCTGACTATGTGCCTGTTGCAGGGCTGCTGTCACAGTTGATGACAAGGACTGCACAGTGTGGTGTAGCTCACCCACGTCGGAATGTAAGCCCTCCATGAAAGCTATAACCTGCCCCAACTTTTTGTCGTGCTCTTGGAAGGCATTGAGAAGTGCTGTCTGCCCCACACACAGCTGGCGCAATAGCTCGACTGCTTCTGCACTGAGGGCAGCAGGGCTGACATGGGCTGGGGCAGCTGTGCCTGGGGTGAAGGTGACTCTTCCCTTCCTACTCGTGCGGACAGGGGCAGCACCAGTGGAGGTTGAAGGGAGGCTGGGCACTGGATGCTGTGTGGCGGAAGAGGAGGCAGAGTCCCGTTCCCTGTACCCCCCAACATGGATGTGTCACCGCTGGCGTCAGATGAGGTAGAGCTTTGTGTCTCCAGCTGTGAATCCTCTAGCAGACTCCTGTCCCCCTCCTCGGCGCTGGTCATATCTGTGTCAGTCAGCTCCGGTGCGGCTGTTGCAGTGGCAGCCTCACCACTGGTGTCCGTCCCCTCTCCCTCTGCACATACGGGAGCTGCTGCATAGGAGAGAGAAGAACTGTGAGTTGAGTGGCATCAACAGAACTAACACGTGCCAATACATCTGCATCCTAGAAAGAGGTGTGCAGCACATTGCATGCCACCCTGTGCACACATATATCTTGACACCCAAATTTTCGACACAACGGTGCATGTCCGCCACACGTCCTGCCATAAGTGACCCAGGTGATTCACACAGCACACCATCCTGCAGTTGGCTCACATCAGACACAGCCCCAAAATGGCCTGTGCACACACACTGTCCCGATGTTGGCAAGGATGAACACCACGACATGGTGCACATCACCTACATGTGTGGAGCAGTAGGGGACCACACAGACTACAACATACCAGCCCACAATGACCCTGCACACATGCCATCCACCATATCGAGTCCATGGGCACATCTACTGTTGCACATTGGCCTCAGATGTCTGACTGGCAGACATCTGAGGTCTGGAATTGCACGCATTCATTGAAACGCATTCACAGTTGGCACACTGGCATTACCATCCATCAGCATTCACACACTACCCCACAGCAGAAGGTACCTGAAGGCCACAACTCCAAATGTAAGAGAGATGCACAGTGCTAAAACTCACTTCATGAAGCGCCGTTTGGGCAAAAGCATGGCACATACACCCAGCACAGAGGCCACTCACAAAACATTGCACCACACAACCAACGTCACACAGCTGACAATTTGCACACTCTGTAGACACATGCACCCACTCCCAGCCAAAGGCAGCCTGCAACACATACTCACCCCTGGCTCGCTGCTGATGCTCCCTCAGTCGTCTGTCCAGCTCAGGTTGTGTGACAGCCAGGATGTGGGCCATTAGTGGTGTCATGCTGCGCCTAGCCAACCTGCCAGTCCGAGGGAGCAGCCCCAGCGTCATCTCGGCCACGTTCTTGCTCAGCCGGCAGATGTCGTCCCACCTTTTATGACAGTGGGTGCGCCTTCGGTTTGACACACCCAGATCCCGGACTCTGGAGGCAATGGCCCTCCACACGGCTTTACGCTGGTGGACCTTCAGCTGCAGGCATGGGAGACAAGAGGGGTGATGTTCCAGTGACACAGTGCACAATAACAACACAACGAAAATGCAGTAGCACGACAGTGACTCATCCAAAACTCCAGCTACAACTGTCACATAGCCAACAATTGCTCTGAACATGATGCAATGTCATTGGTCAATCAGACGTACAGGCATGCATGTTCGATGGTGGACACAGTACCTCCACATCCCATTCACATGCAGGATACCAACACAGCAAGCAACGTGTAGTCTGCCTGCAGCTACTGTCTGCAGTTACCTACAACTACACATAGAGAAGATAGCAAAACATGTGTCATGTTGTTGGACTCACTGTGTCCAACACTGCGCAGACCTAAGTGTCCTAGCCCTGTGAAAGCCTCACTGTGTCTTGGAACTCACATAGAGTGACAACAACTGTCATACACACACCCTTCTCCCACGCCTGCTCCTGTGCAATCTACATGGCAGAGATGGGACTTAGATGAAGAGGCGTGAGCCAAACACACATGGTACACACTGTACATGCAGTGATGTTGACATGTGGCATTCGGTGGGGACTGTGCAGGGCAGGTCGACTGACACTGAGTGGGTTAATTGGGAGCAACACAGCCATTCACACAAACGCTAACTGGCCAGACTCCTGCATCACCAAAATGCAGCTGCACTGTATGGCTGACACTACAGGACATGTCCCTCTACTCAGGATAGGCATGCAGGGTAACGTGTGAAAGAGCCCACCAAGCCCTTCCCGCTGTAGTAAACATGATAGGCAGTGCATGTCAGAGCCCCACAGACACTGACACATACCGAAGCACCTCCACCCCACGTGTGCACACCCTGCACTCTCACTCACAGTCTGGGAGACTTACCACGACATTAGGGCCGCCATAAAGCCTTGGGTACTGTGCAAGCACCCCGTCTACCAGGACGCCAAGCTCCTCACTGGTGAAGAGACTGGCACGGATCTTCTGAGTCCTCGACATCACAATGGACATGTGGCAGCAGCAGTACGTTGAGGGTGGCAGTCAGCAGTCCCTTGAGGCAGCAGGTGCAGGGTGGCAGCCAGCAGTCCCTTGAGGCAGCAGGTGCAGGGTGGCAGCCAGCAGTCCCTTGAGGCAGCAGGTGGAGGGTGGCAGCCAGCAGTCCCTTGAGGCAGCAGCAGCAGGTGCAGGGTGGCAGCCAGCAGTCCCTTGAGGCAGCAGCAGCAGGTGGAGGGTTGTCAGTCAGCAGTCCCTGGTAGCTGTGGGAATGTGGTGCGCCCTCCCACACATATATAGGCCCCTGGGGCTGTGTCAGTGGTCCCAGGGTGCTGCAATTGGTGTACCAGGTCTGCCTCATTCAAATACATCCAATGTCCGCCTCCGCGGTGGGGGTGCACGCCTACCGCGATTTTCAAACTCGCATCAGGCTACCGCGAGGCTGCTTCCCATTGGCTGCAGGGGCATGGTCCATGCCGGTGACACACCGTAGGATGCATGTGCGCGCTACCGCGGTGGTGCATCTTTTGAATGCCTCCAGTGACCGCCTCCACGGGGTGGTGCACGCCTACCGCAATTTTCAAACTCGCATCAGGCTACCGCGAGGCTGCTTCCCATTGGCTGCAGGGGCATGGTCCATGCCGGTGACACACCACAGGGGCCAGGCGGTAGGCACCGCCATATGTCTGCCAGACAGTGCCTGGAGTGACCGTGATTTGGGTAGCGGTGCATGGTGACCGCTATTGTCACATACATATCTGGCGGTGTCTCCCGCGATCGTGCATGGGTTATGGACGGTGCCACACCTCAGTGGCCAGGCGGTAGGCACCGCCATATGTCTGCCAGACAGTGCCTGTAGTGACCGTGATTTGGGTAGCGGTGCATGGTGACCGCTATTGTCACATACATATCTGGCGGTGTCTCCATCGATCCTGCATGGGTTATGGGCGGTGCCACACCTCAGTGGCCAGGCGGTAGGCACCACCATATGTCTGCCAGACAGTGCCTGGAGTGACCGTGATTTGGGTAGCGGTGCATGGTGACCGCTATTGTCACATACATATCTGGCGGTGTCTCCCGCGATCGTGCATGGGTTATGGGCGGTGCCACACCTCAGTGGCCAGGCGGTAGGCACCGCCATATGTCTGCCAGACAGTGCCTGGAGTGAGCGTTAATGGAGTTGTGGAGTAGCTGTGCTGCACCTAACGTGTCCTCCGGCTCTCTGCATAGGCCAACATGTACAGTGCCCAGTGTCTCAACAATTGAAGGGTCCTCATGAGGGCAAATGCACAAAAGGGACATGTCACTCCACGTCACCAACACATACCATATATGGGTCAAAAATACATTGCATGGGCACATACACTCGCACATGTCACATGTGCTGTGTAATGAAATGTAGACTGTCCAGTAAATGTGTTGCATAGCATATGGAGATAATGGTCAATGTCTGTGTGTGCAATGTAACGCACAATGTCGTCTCATTGACTGTACTTGGGGCATCAGCAACTGGCACATTGTCCAATGCACATGCACACACGTGTCCCCCACGCTCAGCCGGTGGTCAGTGTGTAGTTGATGTGTGCCATGTGCAACCTGTGTTGGGAGGTGTATCAGGGCCAGCAACATGGTGTGTTCGTGTAGTATTGCAATTATTAACATATGCTGGGGGTCATACTCACAGGTATGCACCCATATCTGTTAGTATATCACACTGTGCATGCGAATGAGCCGGAGGGGTGCACAGATAATTGCTGCTGGTAAGGGGACAGGTGTACGAGTAGTGTGCCTGATGTGAACCTACTTGTGAAGTGCCCTGTCGGTTAATGGTGCATGTTGTAAGACTTGGGAATGTGTCTGTAGAAGAAATTGATGTGATGCACATTTCATGGTCATCTGCATTGACATCTGTGCACTGTGATCTGTCCTAGGAGGAGGAGGCGGCACAATATCCATCGTCCGTTCACAGTCCTGGCAGACATGGAGAATGAGGAGATAATCCGCAAATTTAGGCTGGACCGACAAACCCTGCAGAACCTATGTGCCATGTTGGAGCCCCACCTGCAGCCACGTCGGACATATCCAACAGCTTTCACCGCAACATCTAAGGTGATGGCATGCCTGCATTTCTTTGCAACGGGCTCATTCCAGCACACGGTCGCAAGTGCAGGCGGGATGTCACAGCCGATGTTCAGCATGGTGCTGAGGGATGTCCTGTCGGCCATGATGCTGTACAAAGACAGATATATCCATTTTCCCAGGGGGCCTGAGTTGGTGGCTGTGAAGGGTGATTACTATGCCCTTGGACATATCCCCCATGTCATTGGTGCAATTGATTGCACACATGTTGGGCTTGTGCCACCACAGGCACGTGAACAGGTTTACCGCAATAGGAAGCATTCACACTCAGTAAATGTTCAAGTGGTGTGCCTGGCGGACATGATCATCTCACACGTGTGTGCCAAGTTTCCCGGTTCAGCCCATGATGCCCACATCCTGCGCAGCAGCATCGTTCCTCAGTTGATGGGTAATCTGCTTCCTGAGCGTGCATGGCTTGTGGGTGAGTATGCATAGTGGATTAGAGTGGTGTGTGTGTGTGACATGCTGTTGTGTTGCATTTTGGGACTGCAAGGTTAATCTGTGTCTCTCACACCCAGGTGACTCGGCATATCCAAACCGCCCGTGGTTGCTGAGCCCATTGCGGAACCCCGTCACGCCAGCTGATGTGTGATACAATGATGCCCATGGGAGGACACGGCGTGTGATAGAACGGACATTTGGTCTCCTAAAATCAAGATTTCGGTGCCTGGACCGTACTGGGGGGCCCTTATGTACTCGCCAGGGAAGGTGTGTCAGATAGTGGTGGCATGCTGCATGCTCCACAACCTGGCCATTCGCAAGGCAATACCCCTGATCCTGGATGACGATGATGAGCAGCCAAGGCCGCCGCCTGCAAATCAAGCCAGATCCAGTGACGAGGGCAGTGGAGAGGAGGAAGGGGTCGACATGCGTCGACAGCTCATCACCCGCTACTTCACTTGAAGGTGAGTGACGATGTAGAAAGGACGAAATGGTCTGATGGTGTTACTGTTGCTGTGTGGGTGTATGTGAGCTTGCTGACTGCAGCTTGGTGTTGACTCATTGCTGCCTGCCAATGTATGTGTGATTGGTTAGTGTGATACAGATTGTCTCTATGGTGACTGTTGCTCTGTGTAAAGTTTTTAGATCTGAGTACCTTGTTGACAAGTGTTGTGTGATGTGTGCAATGCCACACCCATACAAGTGACTCTTGTTCTGCGGTTTTCCCTAGGTCCCTTCAGCATCTCACTTGTTACCTACAGTCCATTCCCCTGGACCATGTCCTACACGGTGAAGGTTGCACATCCTGTATTAAAGATGGAGCAGACACAACAACATGTGTGTAAGGTGTATTTATTTACAACTGTGACATGCAAGGGTGGAGAAAATGTGAAGGGGGAATTGAAGAAGTGAGTTGACAGTCATGGTAAATGAGATACTTGAGTAGTCCCCACAATGATGTGGAGACCCAGTCCAACAGATGGATGACATTCACATGGCAGTGTGGTGAAGGATAGTCCAAAAGGTCAATGCAGTGGTGCAGTGGTCTGCCATCATGGCTG
Source organism: Calotriton arnoldi (assembly GCA_963921515.1). NCBI lineage: Eukaryota > Metazoa > Chordata > Amphibia > Caudata > Salamandridae > Calotriton > Calotriton arnoldi. The sequence continues at coordinate 52,471 of CAWUFW010014571.1, forward strand.
GTTCGGGGACTAGCGTTTGGCATGTGCTTGGGCACGTGAGTCCCCCTGGCCTTTCCTTGGATGGCCCCTCTTGCGCTTCACTGGAGGGGCCACTGCTGCAGGGGCAGTGGTGTCTGAGGACTCATCCCCCTCTGTGGACGCAGGGGAGGATGATGAAGTGTCATCCTGCTGCCCAACGGGGGGAGGCAGAGGGGTAGAATGTTGCGCTTGCCTGTCCCTCAGAACCGCCACTAGCTGCCCCAAGAGGTCCACAATCTGTCCCATGCGTGTGTCCATGGACCTCAGCAGCAGGAGGTGCTCCCGAGATTCTTCCTCTAACCGGCCCATTCGTCCCTGGGCCTGTTGGTATGCCCCAAGGACTCTGTCGATGTGGCCCAGGGCTTCTGTCCCAGGATTAGTCCCCCTCTCCATGAGCCTGTCCCGACCAGCTGCACTGCTGCCATGGTCCTGTCCGGTCCTCACATTGGCCCGCTGCATCCTCTCCCTGGCCTCCGCAGTCGATGTTGTGGGCTGCTCAACCCCTGGGGCAGGGAGGGTGTTGCGGCCAGCTGTGGTGGTGGTGGTGGTGGTGGTAGTAGTGGTTGACACACAGGCCGTGACAGCAGCTGTCAGAGGATGGTCAGTGGCTGCAGCTGATGTGGTTGGGGGGACAATGGGTGCCTGGGACTGGTTGAGGCCTGCCACACCAGATGGGCCAGCGTGGAGCTCCTCATCCAATGTATCCAGGAGTCCTCATCCAGTTGTCTCTGTTCCGGGGGGGACTGGCTCTGCAGGGTGGTGTCATCCTCTGCAGTGAGTTCTTGGTCACCTGTGGGTCAGATGAGAAATGGTCATTGTGTTGCACCCATCAAAGTTTGTGTTAGCAGTGTTACATCAACTGTTTGTACATCCAGCAGTTGTTCACTGTACAAATTAGCATTGACCGACATCCAGTGATGCATTACAAGCTGTTGTGGTACATACATTACTTGTCCATATTGGGAGTTGTCAAGACATGACATGCACATTATAATTTTTTGACATTGACAGTCTCATGTTGGCATCCTGTTATTGATCAATCATATGTCATCCATTTACGCGTATGTATCACTTGAAGAGCCCTTGTAGCGGTTCTCTCTGCACAGTGAGTGAGCATTGTAGTTTCATGCATACCTTTTCAATGTGGTGTAGATATCTGTATTTGCAATTCCAGACATGCTTAAGTTTGCTTTAATTAGATCCTAGGTGGTCTGGTCCACTGCTACTGTCAGATGGCATGTAGTGGTGTGCGTGGTTGTGCTCGGAGTTCCATCGACATGTGTTTCAGTCATTCACACTTTGGTTGCTGTCACAGTTTCATTTTCTTAGGTGTGTGCACACTATAGTTGCAAATGCTATCTGGGTGTGCAGTTGTGCATTGAGAGGCCTGGTGTCTTATGCCAACATGTTTTTTTAAATGCATATCTGGCTGCATGTTGTGGCTGTAGATATGTTGTGTTTGCTGTGTTTTCCTTGTATTTGTGAGACCTCTCCGTGTGTGTCGGATGAGGGCTTCCATCTTGGTCCAGTGTGGGACAAGTCAGCATGATATGTCCACATGCCAGTTCTTTTGCAGTGTACATTGCAATGACTGACACATGCATGTTGGTGCCAGGAAGTAATGGGTCTTCTGTGCTGGTGGTCAGGTGGGCCCGTGTGAGTTGTTGTGCAAGCTTCCCAGCCCCACACACCCCGACCTGTGAGATGCGGTTGCCTACCTGTGAGTTGGGTGGGTAGCATACATTGCCTGCCACATGCTTCATATTGTGGGTGTAGTGTCCCATCCTCCATAGTGGTGGGACAGCATGCATGTTGCATTTTGTGGGACGGATAGCCAAACACACTTCACCGTCTCACTGTGAAGATGGCTAACTACCGTTTGAGGTGAAGGTGAGCAATGACATGGCTATGTGACTTGGTAGAAATCTTTTGATGGAATGTGCGTGTGGTGAGCATGATGTGTGTGTGGCTTTTTGTACCCATTGATTTCAGATTACATTTGGACATGGGGTATAGCCCCCCATCACTGTTGTCCCAGCTATCTGTCTGTGGGGTTCACTCCCCCGACATTTGAAGGCACAATAGGGCAAGGGGTATGGTCTCGTTGCACAGTGGTGACATACAGCAGGGTGTAGATCTCACCCAGCTTACATTTCCACACTGTCATGGTTTCATGGTATTTGTGGACCTGAGAACATGAGCCCAGTACTGGTGTAGCAGTTGTTCCAGGGCACCCATACACTGACATGTTGTGGTCAACAGTGGTGTGTGTGTGAGAAGTACTCAGCCCTGTGCAGACAATGTATGGTTTTGGGGCCAGACTATACCAGCACTGTTCAGACATACAGTGTGAGATGTGAACATTGTCAACGCATACACACATTGGTGGTCCAAACAAGACACCTTTGACAATTTAATTCAGACAAGGTGCTGTTCTGCAATTCAGTGCAGCACTGTGGTAGCTGGGTGTGTTGCAGGACATTTGGGATCTGCTTAGTTTAGCATTGTGAGTCCCAGCTGCAGTGTAGTTTTTGGGTGCACTGCACTTCCACTGTTTACATTGCAACACTGTGGTATGACATGGGTGATTTGCACTTTGCCATACAAATGGCCAGACACTGCTGCAGGGCAGCATGATCGTTGTTAGTGTTGCAGTGTGTGATGCCTGGCACAGTGTACACAATGTGGGTCAATTTTGAACAGAGACTTGTGCATGGTGACTACAACACAACTGTTTTGCATTATTTGTGTTGGTGACTGTGGACTAAGTGGCATGGTGTCATGTGCGGCTGCACAGACGTCACATGCCTATGAGTGGGACTAGTGCTCCATCCTGCTCAGCTGTGGGCCAAGGGGGCCTGGTGGGAGTTGTAGTGCAGGCCTCCCAAACACCCACCCACCTCCCGGTAAAGATGGCTACCTACCTGTTAGGTGAGGGTGCAGCACACAATGGCTGAGGCATGCTTCTGGGTGGGGGCAGTGCTCCATCCTGCTCAGCTGTGGGACAAGGGGGCCTGTTGGGAGTTGTAGTGCAGGCCTCCCAAACACCCACCCACCTCCCGGTAAAGATGGCTACCTACCTGTTAGGTAAGGGTGCAGCACACAATGGCTGAGGCATGCTTCTGGGTGGGGGCAGTGCTCCATCCTGCTCAGCTGTGGGCCAAGGGGGCCTGGTGGGAGTTGTAGTGCAGGCCACCCAAACACCCACCCACCTCCCGGTAAAGATGGCTACCTACCTGTTAGGTGAGGGTGTTGCACACAATGGCTGAGGCATGCTTCTGGGTGGTGGCAGTGCTCCATCCTGCTCAGCTGTGGGACAAGGGGGCCTGGTGGGAGTTGTAGTGCAGGCCTCCCAAACATCCACCCACCTCCCTGTGAAGATGGCTACCTACCTGTTAGGTGAGGGTGTAGCACACAATGGCTGAGGCATGCTTCTGGGTGGGGGCAGTGCTCCATCCTGCTCAGCTGTGGGCCAAGGGGGCCTGGTGGGAGTTGTAGTGCAGGCCTCCCAAACACCCACCCACCTCCCGGTAAAGATGGCTACCTACCTGTTAGGTGAGGGTGTAGCACACAATGGCTGAGGCATGCTTCTGGGTGGGGGCAGTGTTCCATCCTGCTCAGCTGTGGGACAAGGGGGCCTGGTGGGAGTTGTAGTGCAGGCCTCCCAAACACCCACCCACCTCCCTGTGAAGATGGCTACCTACCTGTTAGGTGAGGGTGTAGCACACAATGGCTGAGGCTTGCTTCTGGGTGGGGGAGGGCTACATCCTGCTCAGCTGTGGGACAAGGGGGCCTGATGGGAGTTGTAGTGCTGGCAGCATGTACACATGTACCCATGGTGATGTTGCTAACTACCTTTGGGGGCTTCAGGGGGAGTGTCTGTTGTATCTGTGAGAGATGTGTTGGGGGAGTGTTGTGCACATGAATGAATTTGTACCTAGGAGGTATTATTTTGTAATAGGGCAAGACAGTACATTTGTGTGATGTTAGGCATTTGTTTGTACTTACCAGCCTCCACTCCCCGGGTATTCCTGAGAGACTCTCTGGATGTAGAATGCCAAGCACCTTCTCCTCCCATTCAGTGAATGTTTTGAGTGGAACGGGAGGGCCACTGCCTGTCCTCTGAGCCAGCTCATGGTTCTTGGCTCTCTTCTTTTTGACCACTGCCTTCAGATCGTGCCACCTCTTCATGATTTCATCTCTATTGCGTGGCACGGTCCCTACTGCATTGATCTTCTCTACTATCCTTCTCCACATTTGCGTCCTTGTTGCTAGTGGTGTCTGTTGGACCTGGTTACCAAACAATTGTGGTTCTACCCTGATTATCTCATCGACCATGACCCTCAACTCACTCTCAGTGAATTTGGGCATTCTCTGTGGTGACATGGTGTGTGATGTGTCAAGGTGTTTAGGGTGCAGGTTTGGGAGTGGTAGTGGTGGTTGTGATGTGTATGGTGTGTGCTGTGCAAAGGTGTTAGAGGTGCAGGATGTGGAAGTGGTGGTGGTGATGTGTGTGTGTTGTGCAGATTTGCCTCTCCTGTCATCTATGGTGGATGTCCCCTCAGTTGTGGAGTTTTGCAAAGGATTGTGGTATGTTGGGGGCTGGATTTATACTGGTGTCTGTGGGTGTGTCAGGATGGGGTATTGGTTGCAGGTGTGGTGTGTGTGTGTACCTGGGATTTGTAGTTTTGGAGTTTCCCATGGGGGTGTGTCTTTGGGCTGTGTTAGCTATTTTTGGGTGCATGCCTTGTATGGTTGGTGGACTTTGTGGCCATGTTGTGTGTATTTTTAGCGACCGCCATTTTTTTGACGGAGCGTCCGCAGTGGTGGCTCGGCTATGGCGCTTCCGCCGTCTCACTGATTCTTCACTGTTGTCGACCGCGGCAGTCGGAAACAGCGCACTGCACCGCGGGGATGTCGGGAATATCATAATTTTGATGGCGGTGTCTCCGCTGTGGTTGCGGGCGTTTGGCCTGTTTCCGCTGCGACACCGACCGCCGCGGACGGGTTTGGGCCCTTTCCGCAGGCGTACGGCGGATTCTCGGGTCTCCTTTCCGCCGCGGTTGGGGTTTTACCGCTGGGGATCCTAATCTAGCCGTCGGTTTTCCCGCGGTAGCGGCGGGCGGTGTTTTCCCGCTACCATGGCGGTCGGTTTTTTTTCCGTCCGCCATCGTAATGACCTCCTAAGTACCCTATAAGTGTACCTGCAGAATGTAAAATCACTGACCTGGGGGAGGAAGACAAGAAATCATAAAATAGCGCCATACAGAGCAATCTTGTATAGTACTTGTAGGGGCATGCAATACTAGCATGCGTGAATTCGTGATTTGTAACAAGTAGTGATAGGAACCAAGTTAGACAAACACCTGACATATACATCAAAACTAAGTATGGATGGAGTTAGCGGAGTGCCACTGTGCGGAATTCCACAAAGTTGCCTAAAAACTCAATGGAATTCCGCTCTGCCCTAACCTGCATGCAGCATGATGCAGGCAGAAGACCTGGAGGGTTCATGACCCCCAGCCTGCAAGCACTTGGCTTACCTGGTGCATTCTCCACCATTCCCGGGCTGTAACCTGCTCCTCCTGGCTGTCTCCTCTCCTCGTCGGTGCAAAACCCCTACGCTGTACGTCTTGGGAGGACTGTGCATGCGTGCGCGCATGCGCAGTCCTCCCAAGACGTACAGTGTAGGGGTTTTGCACCAACAAGGAGAGGAGACAGCCAGGACTCAGGGGGAGGACAGCCCGGGCACGACGGAGAACGCACCAGGTAAGCCGCGGTGGCCTCCAAAGTCCGCCATGCCGCAGAATCGGAGTTTTATGCTGAACTCCGCATTCCCAGCGGAGAGCGGAGTTGGCAAAACTTCACAAACTCCGATGGCGGAGCAGAGTTCGCCACCCACCCTTAATAAAAACATATAGGTGGCGGTTTCATACACTGTGGTCAAAAGAGGGAAAACACTCACCCAATGAGAGGAACACTGAGAAAAACGCTAACATTTTTAGTGTGATGTTGGGAAGTAACATTTAAATATAAATTTTGTAAGCAAGCCCAAGGGGAGGAATAATAACCTCCATTGACATGGTGGAAATCCAAAAATCAGATACTCATGTCATCCTTTGGAGAAATTCACCAACGACCTACTCATGTGCCTCGGGAGTGAGGACTTGGAGGCTGTCGTTCCGCTTATAAACCCTCCATCCGGTGGTAATTGGTAACAGGTGGTCCGTATGAAGTGGTTAATTGCTGATCAAAGATTAGCAGTGATGGGCTGGGGATCGTGGGTGCCATCTTGTAGTGGGTTAGGAGCCCATGTATCACGTGGATTGTTGCTAGCAATTAATGTGACAGGGTTGAAAATCGTTGGAACGCTCCCATTGAATGTGGGCGTATATCCCATTGTGGAAAGGGAGGCAGTGTGACACCCCTGAGTCGAGAGTAGTCACCGGGATTGGGGGCGGTACCCCGGCAGCCCTGCCTCAGCGGCATCATGCCTGCTGGAGGAGAAGCACATGTCTGAATACCGACCGGCCAATGGAACCGCAAAGGACAGAGATCTGAGTTGACAGTGAGAAGGGCGGGTCCAAACCGAGATTTAAAAAGCCCCATAGAGAGCAATAGCATGCTATTATATGGTAGCCACCACCCCCAGGGCACTACAAGACAACCTCCCGTACGGACAATTTCTATGGTTGCGCTGTAATTGTAGCTCTGTTTCTGACTATGACAAACAAGCCCTCACACTCTGTGAAAATCAAGTTAATCGAGACTACCCACAACGCTGCCTCAACGCGCCACAAGAGCATTGCCTACACTATATCAGTGCACTCTCAGGTTCAAATCCTCAACCTTTCTGTACTCTTCGCAAGACCAGTCTAGATGGTATCATGCATCTCCCTTCAATCAACACATTAGGACACATCCCTTGCTAATATATCGCAAGTCGCACCCCAAAAACATGAAGCCTTTCTGTGTACTCTAGTTCATGTTCCTCTGGTTGTTAGCCAGGGTCTCGGGGCACCCAATGCCATATGTCACTGTTTGCCTTTGAGCGTCTCCTTTCACTCAAGACCACATCCCTCTGGGTATTATCTCCCTAATCTCTCAGACCAGGATTAGCCGAGAGGTTCCTTTCAATGCATGATGAGATGTTCCTAAAAGAGGTGTGTATCAGCTCCTTTCTGGATTTGAGCAGAGAATGAGCAAGTCGTATCTGTGATGGGGTGTTATTGAAGATCATTTTTGCTTGCCATGAGAAGGCTTATCTTCTGACGTTTTGACTATATGGGAGATTTTGGCCATAGAGAGTGTAGTGTTGGTAGTTCATGCCTATTAAATGAATGAGGCTAGTGGGGTTCTGTCAGTGTGAGGGTGAAACCGTGATACTTGTTTACATTTTTGAAAAGTTGGACAACAGCATGCACGGCGTCCTTCACAGGAGGTCACTGCTGGTCAGGGTGCCAGAAAGCCCGGTTATGCAACAATCGAAATACAATCGAGGTGGGAGACTATGAGCAGTTATTCCGTGATTCTGGTCAGCTGGTTAATTTGTGCTTGAGAGGTAAGTCATCAAAAGGATCTCTGAATTTTGTTTGTGCTTTGGATTCTGAAGGAGTGGTTGCTGCCAATGATGAATCCAAGTGACATTGCATTTGTGACGAGCAGTGGTGTAAGACTATCCAGCTTCAACCCAGGAAGCCATCTTGGCTTTTATGGAGTTCGTAGCAATGAGGATGAGCTCAATATTAGTGGCGTTTAGGTTTAGGTAGGTACTCAGCGTTAAACATGGATGAGAGTGAGGCAATTGTTGAGCCAGCTGATGTCATTGCTTATAAAGAACTTCATGTAGAGCTGTGTTGACTAATGATACTGCACAAGGCCAGATGTGTTATGAGAATTTCCATGCATTGACTTCAGATCACCATAGAGGGGATGAAATCTTGAGGTATTCACCAACAGGGTCAGACTGCGACAACAAATAGGCACGGGCACCAAAATAAAAATGGCCCCCATTAGGAAAACAGATAGCAAAAAAAAAGTGGTAATATCAGGGAAATCTACAGTAAAAAACCGGCCCATTTGGCCACCAAACCGGCCCACAACTACTAAAAAAACAGCCCACATACTGATCTGCCATACCAGCACATTGGGCACTCCCTAATTGCCCTATAGGTCAGTCTCATTCCTGCTCACCAAGTCACTGGTATCAAGTAGGATAGGAAGGTGTTCATCTTGATTATTTTAGGCTTTATGGAGAGACACCCAGGCTACAAGTTTGGTCCTCACTCTATAGTGCGACTGTTGTGCACTTGGAAAATGCACATCTTTAACGAGTCCATGCTATTTTCCAAGGTTCAATAAAGCAGCTTGCTCAACAACTCCTGCACTCTGGTACACCACAACCTACAGAAGGCTATGGCACCCTTATCAACTGTGGAGGCTGGATTATTTAGGTGGTTATCGCAATAAAAGTGCAATACTCATGTGTGGGTATATATAAGTTATGCTTGAAGTAACATGAGCTGCTTTTGTACACAGCCACTTGGCTTTCGTTTAAAAAAAAATCATGGTCACATGGCCAGCAGAAGACAACGTGCCTGTAATTTAATAAAAAATATGATTGTATATGGCTTTGAATAAAAATAGCCCACTTCACATCTCCTCTCTTCCTATTAGCTCTAAGGTCTAGAAACTGAGACAGAGCGATGGACAGCGTGAATGGAAACAGGCACAGCATCATGCTATTCCTTATGTGCTGAGACTGGTGTGAAGCACTGCGTAGACTCCAACGATGGCATCTAAATATGCCTTTCCAATATTGCCACAGTGCACCTGTGGTGCTGCGGATCTCCATGACCTGCCTATCCACACCATAAACTGTAATCGTGACTCGGTCTCACAGTATTGAATATTGCTTCTAGCCCCATGGATGTTGATAGGATGTTGACAGCAGTCACTTGCCGTCAGATTGAGGAAAAGCCAGAGGCAAATGTGTCCACTGACTATGATGAGAAGGGCATTATCCACGAGCAGATGCTTTCTAACTTCATGCTGGAGCACTGGAAGAAGGCTGTTGGATAATGATATAGAGAGGTGTTGATATAGGTTTCGTCTTGCAGTTGATTGGCAGCTCTTTTTTCTGTTATCTGTCCAGCGAAAGATAGATGTGCACTGGGCTGCTAGTTGGCAGGGTCATTTGGCTGCTTGTTTGATTTTTTCAATAGCACCAAATCTTGTGTGTTTTCAGTGTATCGGGAAAAAATATTTGCAAGTGACGTGTATTATGTTCAAGAGAGAAGTGAACCTATTACTTACCGTTAATTTTCATTACTCAGAATTAAGTGCTCCCTGTCCCAGTCATAATGATTGAGGTGGCCTCGCCTCCAGACAACCCTTTTACATGTCAGTTCGATCTAAACGTTTACCCTACTACTATTTTGGACTTCCCCATTAGACCCCTCCCTCCAGCTGATGCATGCTGTTTAACAAGCAAACATTTTAGTGGTGCCTTATACAGGAGCAGGGAGGGCATGTGGACTAGGACGAGAAGAGCTTGATTCAGAGTAATGAAGATTGCTGGTAAGTAATAGGTTTGTTACCTCTTCATCAGCACTCCTCATCCCTGTCATAAAGCTTGAGGATATAAAAAAGTCTCTAAGTCACCAATAACATTTTCCAAAGACATGTATTTACTCAATTCTTTTTTTATGTGCATAAAACTGATCCAGCGCGATATTAGCAAACAGCATTCATACACCAGACACTCACTTGGGCCCATACATTCATACTATGCCAATACTTACGCTGGGTTTTATCAGTTGTTACTCTCTATCAAAATCCCTGCTACCAATTACCTTCTGATTGAAGAGTAATGACTTACCAATGAATCCTTTGCTAATTGGGAAATTTAAAATGAGTGACATTCATTATAGTACATAATCCTGAAATAACCACTGAGTCAGGAAGTTTTAAAATGTTTATCTAAAGATTTAGCAGAGTAAAATTCAGAGCCACATGGTACTTAATCGCAATACCCAAGATTAAGCATAAAAATGATTATTGCTAATCAATGACGGTGTTTAAAGAAAAGGAGAGGATAAGGATAGCAGCGCAACTAAAGGTTGCATTATATTTACCTAAGTGCGAGAACCAAACCGCTTGGCCAAGGAGTTGGAAAGAATAGGACCCAGGAAGGATGAAGAGCAAAGACTTCCTCCAGGATCAGGACAGGACCGGTGACCTTTCTACAACGACGCCTGCGTCGTTCCCCTCTCTGATACTCGACTTCTCCTCGATTCTCCCGTGCCTTCCTTCTAATGGACTCCGCCGCCCCCTCCTCAGGACCTCTCTGGACAGCGATTCGGTCTGCAATCGATCAGCTTGGCAGTCTGGAGCTAAGAGCGCTCTGGCAGCATGGACGCCTGTTCTTCGTGAACGCATGCTCTAACTAATTAACTAATGCTATATTCTATTATACCCTTCTACGCCCATGTACCTCCCCTAATGTTACTAAAATATGGGGCCACTACTTCTGATTGGACAGGGACAGGGGGTGGATTCTCGCACCATATCGATTTGGCCTAAATTGTAAAGCCTATTGTTTTTAAATTCCCACCCCTTCAAATTAATACATTCGCTTTATTTCCCACCCATCTCATGACAAATGTAAACCAATTTTCATAGACAATGTATCAATGTACAACAGGAAAGGCAAGAGTACAGCATCTTCGGCCATCGGGTCGCGGCCTTGGACGACGTCCAGATTGACTTCATTTGGCAGGCACACAGGACACATGCGCAGAACCATTTGCCTCTCGAGTTTCAGGTCACCAACCCAGGCCCAAGTTTACGAACTAATAAAAGTGCAAGAAGCAAATATTAAAATCACAGAATAAAATGTTTCACTGTATGCCCACTTTTTCTACTCTATTCCCATTTAATTATAAATTCTATCCCGTGTTAGTAGCATTAGGAAACGACAATTTAGTAATGACATGAGAGCAAGTTGAAGCATGTGAAAACATCAAGCAGCAATTTTAATACACACTGCGCAGAAGCAGAAATTTCCCACCAAGCAAAGAAAGACGTCACACCATGTGATATGGTTGCAACATGCGCATTGAGGTTCCCGCGCATAGCGGCCATTTTGGATTTACAGACAAGCGTTATTCATTAGAAAAACACATAAGCAAGCATCCTTCCCTTTCGTGTTGTGAATGCAAAGGTTAGTATTAACAATACAAGTTTTAATAAATTAATACTGTGATGAGGATTGAATACAAGCAAGTTTCATTTATGAAACCTTGCTCCATCAATCCCCTCTCTGATGGCGTTTCTGAGCCATCAAAACACTACCCTCAATCAGATGCCAACTTCTAGGACATTACTTCATTCTCATCTTTACACTTTCCATTTTTACAATCTCCTTTTAATTTCTTGTATAATTCACTTCTCCACTCTTCAAGTTCGATTTCATCTACCTTTCGTTTCTTTCCTCTTCCTGTCACCTTATATGTTCCATTCTTTTTACAGCATTTGCACCATATTGTTATTGCCAAGATTATTATTGCTATCCCTGCTAAGGGTACTAATATTTGACCTATAAGTCCTTTTCCTACATTAGCAAACCAGGTACCAATTGACGCAATACTATTTGTCAATCTTTCCCATACACTATCAACTTCCAGTGGTTTAAGTTCTTTCTCAAGTTTAGTTATATTCTGTATATATGTTCCAATTTCTGCACTCTTATCAGGAATATAAGTGCAACAATGTTTCGTCTTCAATAATTTACAGACTCCGCCCTCTTTTGCCAATATAATATCAAGAGCAAGTCGATTTTGCACAACCATAGACCTAATCGCAATCATTTCCGCATTAATCATTAGAAATCCTCCAGCAGTATCAGTTGATAAACGATCAACCACTGTAGACAATTTACATATTTTCCTTGAGTTCAGAATTATTCCCACTGAAGGTATCAATGCACCAAATATATCACCTACAATTTCTGAAAAACTAGCTCTTTTACTACGTATTAATTCGCTATTGTTTTCATTGCTCCCAGTGTTTCTTTTTACGTGGTATATCTTTGGAAATACTATTCCAAAATAACAACTTCCATATCACCGTGCAGGAAGCCTAAAGTAAGCCTTATTCCCACACACATAATAGATTCCAGGAAAAACTGAATCTGTTCCTCCTTTGAGTCCCCAACCTCCAAGAATTAAAAAATTGTGTTCACATTCACTGGTACCGATGAAAACATTGTTATATTCAGTCTTTAACCTATGAAGACAAATTTTTCCTGTCTTTACAAAATCCAGAGCCATAGCAGCTTGAGCCTTGCCAGGTGTGTAACTCCCTTCTTTCTCCGCCCAAGGTGGCAAATGAGCCTTATGCTCAGAAGCTTTCTTTTGAAAATCTTGTCTTCTATCTTCTACTAAGTTCAAAAATATATTTTCTTCTTCAAGTAAAGAACATGTTAGATTGTGTCTATGTGCATGTGTTATGTCTATCGATTTCATTGTTAAGAAAAATTCTCCCATAAACTGTGCGTCTTGACTACTAAGCACTGGGTTCATATTCTTGCGAATCGGAACCTCAGAAAATATCACATCTAAGTTTGAATAATAATACTGAAGTCTCCCTGTTCTATAAAATAAACTAGACAAAACACTACATGATATGCCATATGTCAGTGGTAAGTGATGGTATGTTAATCCTTCTGCTACTGATTCAGGTAGCTTCATACAGACATAACAGTTACTAACTTCCATTGTGTCTACATATTGAAACAATAACTTTGTGAAAACGTTTAAACTAGTGTCATTGTCAGCTATTTCATGATGAATTTCTTGTGCATTCTCTGCCATTAGTTCTACTCTATTGCCCTTCATGTTTGCTGTCCTCTCCTTAGTTTCATTATTAATCTTTTTATCCATTATCATAAGGTAAGGAACTGCTACAATCAGGACTAACCATACTATAAGCACCATCACTAGACTACATATGCATAATGCACAGCATCTTCTACAACATTTCTGTTTTGGTCTCCCAGCAACTCTATCGTCAGGCATTTTTCGACAAGGAAGATTGCTCCTCTTATCTTTACTTTAGCTTATTCTTGTGCTTAGTCAGGGTGGTCTTGTTTCTTTCTCGTACGTCAGTTCTGCACTTGTTCCTTCGCCACCACTGTCACTTGACTCTGAGCTTTCAAAATCTTCAAGAATGATATAAGTCCAGTCAGGACCCTTGAATTTGTTATTCACAAGTTTCAGTCTTTTACTTTTTCTTTTCTCTGACTTTTTCTCTTGATCAGTTTGACTTGTTACTTCAGGTACTTGATCTGGATCTTCACTTCTGGTTGTTATGTGGTACTTTACTCTTTTAATGACACTCGGCCAATGATCCTCTTTTCTTGTTTTCTTTGTTGGCAATGTTTCTTTATTTTCGTCTTCAGAGATCTCGTTATTTTCACTGCTTAGTACTGCTTCGTTTTCTTCTATTACTGTTTCTTCTGTTTGCTCTTTTTCAGGTCTGATTGGTTTCTCTTCAGCAGCTCCACTATGAGTTTCGAATTTTTGACTTTGTTCTTGATTTAATTCTTCAAGTTCATGTCTTTCGAAATTTTCTTCTTCTTTGTACTCTTCTTGATCTAACTTGTTCTGATCAGGGCTTATTGCACTGTGAACTTCTGCAGCCTGACCGGATTCTTCTAGACCTGTCTGTCCCTGTTCAATGTCTATTAGGTCTTCACTGTTTTGAGTCCAGTTTCCTTTCCCTATCTGACCTTGTTCAGGATTTCTTAATGTCTTTTCTTCTTGTTCCTGAATTGCTTCTTCTTCACCTATCTGATCTTCTTCAATTTCTTCCAATTTCGCTTAACTCCTTGTTCTGTGATATACTTCAGGAACTTCTACTACTGGTATCCAATCCTGACTTGTGCTCGGTTGTTCTTCTTCAGCTTCTCTGGAATCTCAAACCTGAGATCCTTCAGCTGGGCAACCTTCAGCTTCTTCAGTGATTGGCGTTGTCTGAGGATTCTCTTCCTCGGGATCTGGTACTCTCTTGGTGTGACTTACATGAATCCAATTAGGAAATCCGGCACACTTCACTGCTGTATTCGTTGTCAGTATGACTTGACACGGTCTGCCCCATCTAGGTGATAGACACGTTTCTCTGGTGTGATTCTTCACTACCACCCAGTCACCAGGATTCAGATCATGTTCTTGCTCGGGCTGCCTGGAAACTGCGTCTTCTCCAACCTGATGAGAGACAGAACGCACTAGGTCAGCCAATCCTTTGCAATAATCCAGAACCATATCATCAGATATATTCACCAGTTTGTTTGTGGGAACATGTGTTTGTCTCATTGCTCTTCCCATCATTATTTCATGTGGGCTCAATCCTGTGGTTCTGTCAGGTATACTTCTGAGTCCCATTAAAACGAGTGGCAATGCATCTGGCCACTCTAATGATGTTGATGCACACATTTTTCCCAGTCTTGACTTTATAGTGCCATTCAATTGTTCAACCACTCCAGAAGCTTCTGGACGATATGCACAGTGCAGTTTCTGTTTGATTTGAAATGCTTCACAGATTATTTGAATCACTTCACTGTTAAAATGTTTTCCTCTATCTGATTCCAAAGTTACTGGAAAACCAAACCTAGGAATGAGCTCTCGTAGCAACAGTTTTGCAACTGTAATGCTGTCATTTCTCCTAGTAGGGTAAGCCTCCACCCACTTTGAAAACAGACACACTATGACTAGTACATATTTCAGCCCTCTACATGGTGGTAACTGTATGAAATCAAACTGAAGTCTCATAAATGGACCCTCTGCCTTTCCAATTTTTCCAAATCCAATTACTGTCTTTCTCCCCGGATTATGCATCTGGCAAGTTAGACATCTCTGGCAAAGACTCTCTGCAACAGCCCTGAATTTGGGATTGTACCAATTTTGTCTGAACAGCCTAATCATTGCATCTCTCCCTATGTGTGTGTCTCCATGATACATCCTAGCCATTTGTGAGAGTAAACAGTCTGGCATGACTGGTCTGCCATCAGCACTGATCCACACTTCATCATCTCCTCTTTGGGAACAACCCACTTTGATCCACAAATTCTTCTCACTTTCATCAACCTCATCTTGCAATTTCTTGACGTCATTCCAAGTTTCAGGTGGCATATACAGCATAAGTTGGCAGCTGATTCCCATTCTTTCCACCCTCTTATTGACTGACATTCTGGTTTTGGCACAATGTTGAGCCACCAGATCTGCATATCTGTTGCCGACTACCACCCAGTCATCTCCTGACTGGTGTGCGGCACATTTCACCACAGCTAATTCTTTTGGTGATTGTATTGCTTCTAGCAATTCCCTTACAAATTGTCCATTTTTAATGGGGATCCTGAAGAAGTCATGAAATCCCTCTGCATCCATAGTTGGCCAAAATCATGCACAACCCCGTAACCATATTGGCTATCTGTAAATATGGTTACTCTCTGATTCCTCCCAATTTTGCATGCTTTTATCAACGCAATCAATTCAGCTACTTGTGCAGATTTGACTCCTTGTAAATAAGATGCTTCAACTATTCCAGTTAATTCACATACCGCATAGGCAGCAGTTAGTTTACCGTCTTCATGTCTTTGACATGAACCATCAACAAATAGCTCCCTGTCTGGCTTTTTAAGAGGCTGTTCCTCTATATCTGGGCGTGGTTTTGTGCATAATTCTGTAATTTGTATACAATCATGTTCATCGTCTTCATCATCTTTAATTCTCTCATGATATGGGTCTGGTAGTAAGGTTGCTGGATTTATTATAGTACACCTTACCATGTTCACATTTTCAGCACCCATTATTATTCTTTCATATTTAGTCAGCCGACTAGGAGTAAGATGCTGAGTTCGGGTTCTTGTCAACAGAATGACAACTGCATGTGGAACATACACTTTTACAGGATGTCCCATCACAATTGACTCACTTTGTTCAATGCTCAAACAAGTAGCTGCCACTGCTTTTAAGCATCCTGGCAACGCGGCTGCTACTGGGTCCAATGTAGCAGAAAAATATGCTATAGGACGTCTTTCTAATCCATGTCTTTGAGTTAAGACAGAAAGTGCACAATTTTCTCTCTCATGACAGAACAATGCAAATTCTCTTTTATAATCGGGCATGCCTAAGGCAGGTGCTGAACATAGGGCATTTCTCAATTTTACAAAGGCTTCTACACTTTCATCCTCCCACTCAACAGGGTCCTTTGCTTTCTTTTTTGTCATGTTAATTAAGGGCTTAGCTAACATGGAAAATCCTGGTATCCATTGTCGACAGTAACCTACTATTCCTAGGAACATTCTCACTTGTCTTTGTGTTACAGGCATTTGCATTTTCTTTATTAAAGTTACCCTTTCAGCTGTTACTCTTCTTTTTCCTCTCTCAATTTGGTGTCCCAGATACTTAACAGCTGTTGTACAGAATTGCAATTTTTCAGTTGAGACTTTATGTCCTTCTTCTGCCAACAGGTTTAATAATGCTATGGAATCAACAACACAGTCCTCTCTGGTATTCGATGCCACCAATAAGTCGTCGATATATTGGACTAAGACTGAGCTTCCTGGCATCACTAGTTTTTCAAGGCACTTTTTCAGTATTTGGTTGAAAATAGAAGGACTTTCTGTGTACCCCTGAGGAACACGATTCCACACATAGACCTTGTTCTCAAATTTAAATGAGAAAAGATACTGGCTGTCTGGATGTAATGGTATTGAAAAGAACGCTTGACACAAATCAATTACTGTGAACCATCCTGCACTCCAAGGGATCTGGTATAGAATTACTGCAGGATTTGGCACTATGGGACAACATGGTTCCACAATCTTATTTATTTTTCTCAGGTCCTGAACAATCCTATATTTTCCACTAGGTTTCTTTAACCCCATTATAGGTGAATTACATGGGCTACTCATTACTTCTTTTAGGATATTTTGTTCTACCATTCGATTTATTTCTTCAATGACTCCTGCTTTTACTTCTGCACTCATTTTGTACTGTCTGGTATTTGGGAAAATTGCACCTTCTTTTACAGTAATTTTAACTGGATCTATTTTAGCCATAAGTCCTACTTCCTTTCCGGTGAAATCCCATACTATGGGGTTTACTGTACCTTTCAATTCTTCTGGCAACTCATCTTTTGTTATTAACAAAAACATCTCATCCACTTCTGTCCCTTGTTTTGCAATCATAATTTTATATACATGATCTTCATCTGGTGTCTGAACTGCCACACCATCCGGTGTGCAGAAAATTGTACAATTCATCTTGCACAACAAATCCCTACCTAATAAGTTTACTGGACTAGAATCACACACTACAAATTGATGCATTTCTCAGAAATTTCCGATTTTAACTTCCATGGGTTCGGTAAGAGGTGTTCTAATCTGCTGATTAGCTACCCCCACTACTTGGATATTTTCACCAGAGAGAGGAAGGTCTGGAATGTCTGCTGTTCTCACAGTAGACCGGGTAGCACCAGTGTCCAAAAGGAAAGTAATATCATTACCTTTCACATTCCCTTCAACATATGGACCTGACTGATCTACCTGTAAGGATGCGCCAAGTATGCACTCCTTCTTCCCCTCTCCTAGGCACCGTCATGGACTGAATTGACAGAAATCGTCCTGCAAAAGAAATTGTGATGTCATATAATCATTCTTACCACTTCCTCCTTGATATCCGATGTCTGTACCATGCTTTGCTCTGCTTACATTACCCTGAATAGGTGCAGGTGGCAACTGACTCTGAGGATTTACACCCTGCTGTGAGTCATTCTGCGTCTGTGGATTTAAATTTTGATTTGGGCTATTATTATTCCGGATCTTTTTACATTCATCCTTCCAATGCCCCAATTTTCCGCATCCATGACAAGGAAATTTCTTTTTAGCTTCTTCTCTACTCATTCGTCCTCTAAATTTTCCACCATTCCCAGTATCACCATTCGTTCCAGAATCTTTTCCTTGATTTTCACTCGGATTTTCCAAATTGATTCCCTGTTTCTCAGCCATTTTCACCTGTGCCCACATCACTTTTTCCTGCAATTTCTTGTGTCTATCCTCAATATCGTCTCCACAATATTTTGCGTACTTCAAAATCTCATCAATGGGCTTCCCTTGCCAACACAGCATATGCTGTTTAATCATTTGACAAATTTCTGGCTTTGAACCGTAAACAAACCGGTACACAAACTGACTCATGTTCTTGTCTCCAATGTCCTCAAATCCACTATACTGTTTAAATACCTGCAATAGACGCTCATAGTAGGAATGTACTGATTCATTAGCTTCTTGGGTAGTTCGATCTATTTTTACCCAATCAGTTTCTTTCGGTGGTATTTTTCCCTTCAGGTAAGTTATCACCTGCTGATACTTTTTCATCACATCATTTGACGGGGCACCTGTCTTCAGATCTCTAGGATATTCGTCACTTGGCCAATCAACTGTAATTTTGCAATCTGTCCATAAATCGGCAGGTACCACTATATCAAACAAACCATCCAAATCCTTCAACAATACCTTTGACACCTTCACAAACCTGTCAACCTGCTTGTACCATTCAATTGGTTTTTCTCTCAACTTTGGAAAATCATTCGTAAATGACAAAATATCCTGTCTGCTCCATGGGACATGTACATATCCTCCTCCCGCAACTTCTCGCATTGGATACATTTGATCTGCTTTCCCTGTTTCCTTCATCACATATTCGGATGCTGTTCTACTTGTTCGTGCTTCTTCCTTTTTCTTGGCCCACCTAGTTCTCCATTTATCTAGGTCTCCCCATTTTTGCAAAACTAACATTAATTCTCTTATTTGCAATCTTCTTCCAGAGGCATTCATATTTTCTAAATCTTTGTCTGAAAATTCTGCTCTATAGGGTTTCTGTAGTACTTTTGATCTCCCTATTTCTATTCCCATCTGTAGTGCTAAATTGGATAATTTTTCATGGAATATCCTTACATTTCTGGTGATACTCCTGCACAGGAACAATAATTCTTCTTCATCATAGGTATTTAACCGTTCTAGTCCTACATTTCCTGCTATTATTTCTTCTAATTCGACTTTTAATTTATGAATGTCCATTATTTTCGGAGGTGTGCACTGTTTAACTGACCCTTGCACCCATCTTTCTAGATCTTCAGGTGTTACTATGGTGGCACTTTTTGCTCCCGATGAAGTTATTAAACTTACATCTTTTGAACATCCAGGTACATCTTTTCTGGGAGTGCTATTTACAGTACCTCGAATAGGCAAGTCCATGAGTGATATTGTGGATTCACAGTCACTAAATTGATCCTCAATTATAACTGGAGCCTCAGGTTTGGGATTATTCACAGGAGTAGGTGCAAGTATCAGTAGAGGACAGCTTCCCTGAGTACCATATAATGGAACTACTGGACCAATT
Organism: Calotriton arnoldi; assembly: GCA_963921515.1. Classification (NCBI taxonomy): domain Eukaryota; kingdom Metazoa; phylum Chordata; class Amphibia; order Caudata; family Salamandridae; genus Calotriton; species Calotriton arnoldi. The sequence continues at coordinate 71,952 of CAWUFW010014571.1, forward strand.
GTTACAGGTATGGTCAACGAATCAGGGTGTACTTTTATCTGAGTTATTTTCTGTATTAATTCTGTTCTGGTCTTTTCTAGGGCTTCTTTTTCTTTGTCATGAAGTATTCTACTAGGGGTGAATTCATGAATTACCTGTGGCACTAATGGAGTTTTTATCTGTGGTGCACTTGGGGTGCATCCACTTGCCCCTTCCTGATATGGTGGGGGGTTTCTTAACATTTCTTGCATAAATTCGTCTTCAGAGTCGTCACTTCTCATTAAATGTTTTGTCTTTTCTGTGCATTTACTTCCTAATTTTTCTTCTGCTGTTAACAATGGATATAATCCTTCTGTTATCATTGCCCTTCTCCATTGTTTCATCTGACCGTTCCTAGACTCATGTAGGCATCTGGGGAAAAATCCTGGATAACTCCTATTACTCCTAGATCGGTCCCTCTCAAATGCCTCGGTTTCCCATTCCTCTAGAGCTTCGTACTGAGTTAATCTAGGTCTGGGTTCTAAGTCATTCATCCTCAATCTCAAATTTTGCAGAATTCGCCCATTGAACGTGCCATTCTCGGGAAATGCTAGTATTCCATCATTTTTGGTATATTCTATCCAATTCTCCATCCATACACAAGTATGATAACCTCTCTCCATCATCATGAATGAAGCGGGCGTTTTAGCTGGTGGAATAATAATTCCTTCTCTAGTTTTGATTGGTTTGTCCTTTTTAAAATAATTCTTGATCTTTTGTAAAAATGACATTTTTCTCCTTTCTCCGTACATCTTGGGTAAGTACTGATGTATAAAATTATATTCTACAAAGCCTAAATATCGCCTATCCTGACGAATTCCTGTTAAAGTCGGATCGCGTTTTAACATGCAATCCATCTCCACTAAGAATTTCGCTTCTATAATTTTGACCAATCAAATGTCTGCTATTTTTTTTTATTTCCGAGCCAATCCTTGCGCGGCCTTTTGGTGACGTTTATCTGTCAACCCCTCCTTTACAATCTGCTCTTTCCTGTCCTTGCTGGTTCAACCAATCCCAGCGCGGCACCTGTGACGTCAGTACTACTCCTGACTACTGACCCCTCCTTTACAAGGATCTTTCCACACCCGCTGATTCAACCAATCCCAGCGCGGCGCTTTGTGATGTCAGCTCCCTCTCCGGCAACTGACCCTCCCTTTACAAAAATTTACGCAAACTTATTTTCTTTACAATTCTTAATTTCAGTAACAACATAAAACATTCGTTATCGTGCCAGTTTCTTCTAAATTCGAAAAAGATAGTTTCTCTCACACCTAGGGGTCGATTCCGATTCGGGCCGGAAATTTCTCCGACCGAGCCGGACCCGGAGAGATTTCCGACCGAATCGGACCCGTGCAGTCCGACCGAACGAGTACGATGCGTCCGTATGTTATCGGACTCGAGTCGGTCGGACTCCCATTGATGTCAATGGGAGCCGGTCGTACAACGCGTACGCGGGCTCCCATTGACTCAATGGGTGCGAGTCGGACAAGGGCGCCCCTACAGCGGGTACGCGGCGAAGCGATTCGCACCGTACACGCACAGGTAGGGGGACCCATGGGTCCCCCTGTGTGCGACTCGCGCGGCTACGCGTACAGGGGGTCCAACACGGACCCCCAAAGTACGGCTCCGACAGCTCTTACGAGCCGGAGTGCGCGGCTCGGTCGGATCTGCTCGCGGCGCGCATCGTACTTACCCGGCCGGGAAACGTCTCCATTGCGCGGTGCGAGTCGAGTCCGAGCGAGTCGGTCGGAGCGGTTCGAGCCGGGAGCGAGTCGGTCGGAGCGGTCGGGACGCCCGGACGAGTCGGTCGGCGATTTCGCATCGTACTCGCTCGGCCGGACCCGCGTACGGTTCGGTCGGGAATCAGGGCTCCGAATCGGATCCGGTAAAGCCGAATCCGATTCGGAGCCCTACCGGCCGAGATCGGAATCGGCCCCTTAGTAAAACCCTTTCCGTTTACTAACATATACTACGAGTAAAACCCTTCCGTTTACTCTTCACACAAGCTCCAGAAATACCTGTTACTTCTTCAATGTTACCCTTTCTAGGTGATATAACATCAAATTTTCACCAGCGTACTCCTTTGCTATCACTCACACGCATAGAGTCCCTAACAAGTACTGAAAGTCCTGCTTAACTTTTCAGTACTATTTCTGCCTGGCAGATAACCTCACTGCAGTATGGCTTCCACTTACCATCCGCTATTCTTTTTACCCCGGGGAATTCTGGACAATATAAAACAAAACTTCGAATATACGGATGTTAGTTCATAAAAAATAAAATTCTCATTACCCAATTAACAAAGAGTAACCATCCTCTGATTACCAGAAAACTGATCCAGCGCGATATTAGCAAACAGCATTCATACACCAGACACTCACTTGGGCGCATACATTCATACTATGCCAATACTTACGCTGGGTTTTATCAGTTGTTACTCTCTATCAAAATCCCTGCTACCAATTACCTTCTGATTGAAGAGTAATGACTTACCAATGAATCCTTTGCTAATTGGGAAATTTAAAATGAGTGTACATCACACTAGAGCCGCTCCCAATATCGTGTTGCTAATGTTAGTGTTTATCAATTCGTGAGTGCTGGCATCTCACAAAAAGTGAAGGACTGGTCTCACACACCACCTGGTGTCATGCTTCATCATTGACCAGTCCTCGCCCTCTAAAAACTTGGTTTGATAGAGGGCGGGCATACACCTGAGAACAGGGATGCACTTCTAAACTAAGTGGGGGCCCGTTTTGAAAAATAGTGAGTTAAAATGCCATTGTAGATGTTAAACACGATATTGGGAGCGGCTCTAGTGTGATGTACATTCTATGTTGGAGGCTGCCGACTCTCAGCACCCCGTACCTCTGGTTCCCTTATCCCAGAATTGTTCTGGGCACTGTGGTTACACAAAATTTTAAATGAGTGACATTCATTATAGTACATAATCCTGAAATAACCACTGAGTCAGGAAGTTTTAAAATGCTTATCTAAAGATTTAGCAGAGTAAAATACAGAGCCACATGGTACTTAACCGCAATACCCAAGATTAAGCATAAAAATGATTATTGCTAATCAATGACGGTGTTTAAAGAAAAGGAGAGGATAGGGGATAGCAGCGCAACTAAAGGTTGCATTATATTTACCTAAGTGCGAGAACCAAACCCCTTGGCCAAGGAGTTGGAAAGAATAGGACCCAGGAAGGATGAAGAGCAAAGACTTCCTCCAGGATCAGGACAGGACCGGTGACCTTTCTACAACGACGCCTGCGTCGTTCCCCTCTCTGATACTTGACTTCTCCTCGATTCTCCCGTGCCTTCCTTCAAATGGACTCCGCAGCCCCCTCCTCAGGACCTCTCTGGACAGCGATTCGGTCTGCAATCGATCAGCTTGGCAGTCTGGAGCTAAGAGCGCTCTGGCAGCATGGACGCCTGTTCTTCGTGAACGCATGCTCTAACTAATTAACTAATGCTATATTCTATTATGCCCTTCTACGCCCATGTACCTCCCCTAATGTTACTAAAATATGGGGCCACTACTTCTGATTGGACAGGGACAGGGGGTGGATTCTCGCATCATATCGATTTGGCCTAAATTGTAAAGCCTATTGTTTTTAAATTCCCACCCCTTCAAATTAATACATTCGCTTTATTTCCCACCCGTCTCATGACAAATGTAAACCAATTTTCATAGACAATGTATCAATGTACAACAGGAAAGGCAAGAGTACAGCATCTTCGGCCATCGGGTCACGGCCTTGGACGACGTCCAGATTGACTTCATTTGGCAGGCACACAGGACACATGCGCAGAACCATTTGCCTCTCGAGTTTCAGGTCACCAACCCAGGCCCAAGTTTACGAACTAATAAAAGTGCAAGAAGCAAATATTAAAATCACAGAATAAAATGTTTCACTGTATGCCCACTTTTTCTACTCTATTCCCATTTAATTATAAATTCTATCCCACGTTAGTAGCATTAGGAAACGACAATTTAGTAATGACATGAGAGCAAGCTGAAGCATGTGAAAACATCAAGCAGCCATTTTAATACACACTGCGCAGAAGCAGAAATTTCCCACCAAGCAAAGAAAGACGTCACACCATGTGATATGGTTGCGACATGCGCATTGAGGTTCCCGCGCATAGCGGCCATTTTGGATTTACAGACAAGCGTTATTCATTAGAAAAACACATAAGCAAGCATCCTTCCCTTTCGTGTTGTGAATGCAAAGGTTAGTATTAACAATACAAGTTTTAATAAATTAATACTGTGATGAGGATTGAATACAAGCAAGTTTCATTTATGAAACCTTGCTCCATCACAATTACTAGGGGTGGGCGGAATGTTCTGTTCTGCCCATGGAATTGGTGGAATTTTGGCCACTCCGCGTTACTCTTTAACATGGAGTTCTGGTCAAATTCTGCCAATTGCAGCGGTGTTGGAATTTTTCTCCTGCGAGGCTCCAGAATATGTGAGCTGGAGCGGCGTGAGCAAGATTTGTCATCCCATAGCATGATTTTCAAATGGGGGAGGTCGCTGGTGTTTGCGAGCGGTCAAGGGTTGCTGTTAAAGTAGATTTGGTGCCGATTGAGTAGATTTTCAACTCGAGAAGCAGCTCTTGCGCAACGTATAGTGCTGTTCATGCTGATTTTCAACGCTGCTCACGATACCAGCCCTAAATTGCAGTGCGAGCTGCATATTTTCCACCCATTGGTGGAATTCCACAGAATCTCGTTGAGTTTTTTTGTAACTCCGCGGAGTTCTGAATTGCAGCTTGTTGCACATCTGTAGCAAAATTTAATGAGACATTCTTTAGTTAGCTCCAACCAGTAGTGCAACATAAAAGTGTGAGCTTTGGGCCAAGGGGCTGCCTTACATATTTCCTGCAGGGAAATCCCAGCTGATTCAGCACAAGACATGGAGAATCAACTGGTAGAAAGACCTTACAAATTCTCCAGGACTACACCACTGGCTGAGATATAAGCCTGTGAGATAACCTGCTTGACCCATTTACTCAATGCGGCCGTTGTGACCTTCTTCCCCTTAATTGAAGCACAGTATGCCACAAAAAGAGCATTGGAAGAATGAGAGCTGTTCGTTCTTTGCAAATAGCTCAATAATGCCCTTTTAATGTCTAATGTTCAACAAATAATAGTTTCTGAATCCTTCTTAAGTACAGGTAGCACAATATCCTGTGAAAAATGAAAATGTATTTGGACTTTATGCCTAAACTTGCAATCCGATCACAAGACTATCTTATCTGAAAGGAATTTTAGACAGGTATAATTGTTCCCCAAACAGCCCAGCATACCTTATCTTTTAACCTCTGTTATGGCTATCAAAAAAGCCACTTTTGCTGATAACTATGAAATATCTACCTTTTCCAAGTGTTTCTCCATAAACATTTAATCTCAGCTCACAGCTGGAGTATGGACTACCGACCTTTTTTAAGCTGAAGCTTTTCAAAACTTTGAAAACTAGTGGAAAGACCATAGAAATGATCTCAGGATACCTATCTGAAACCTCTAATGTCCACACATTGGGCTGACAAGTTCGAGGGGGATAATCTCAATAAAAAACATCCCTTAAAAAATCCAATATGTGGAACTGGTTGCAAAATTTTGCTTTACACCCTTTATCTTGGCACCAAATCTCAAAATGTTGCCACTTGTCTGAATAAATTGCAGGTATTGATCGCTTCCTACAAGCCTGAATTATAATTGCAAATCTCCTGGAGGACTACCTCTGAATTTTTCATGATGTGAGATGTAGAGATCTCAGTTGTGTTAGTGTCAAGGTTGGAAATTGAAGGGGCAGAAAATGTAAAGGGAGTTAAAGATGCTGCCCCTTCGTCTTCTGATTGATCAGGGGAAACAACCGAAGATGAGGCCAATACGGGGAAATCAGAATTACCTCTACCATCTCGCGTTCCAGATTTTCTGCAAGACTTTTGGAAGGAGGGGTATTGAGAGAAATGCAAATAGAGTGCCTTGCGGCCACAAGCACAATGTCACATCCACCGCACAATGATTCTGGTGGAAGGTTCCATACAAAAGTGAGGCAGAAGGCAATTGTTCAGGTATGCTGATAAATCCAGGCATGAAATCCCGAATGTTTCTGCTATCTCCTGAAATGAATGAGAGCATATATGAAATGAGATTGATGTTGGTAGATTGGGGCGTAGTCCATCCACTTGACTGTTCTCTACTCATGGTATAAACATTGTTCTGGGAGTTAACAGATGATTTTTTGCTGAAGAAACGATTTCTTTGGGAATTCTGACTAGAACCCACTGCCTGTGCCCCTTGCCTGCTCAAATAAGACTTTGCTACCTTGTTGTCACCCTGATAAATACAGTGAAATTCTCTAGATGAGGAGCGGATGCCTGGAGAGCTTATGCCCATAACGACTTCCAGTTTGAGGAACAAGGTAGCTCTACTACAAGACCATTGCCCCTTCTCTTCCAATCTTTCGAGAGCTGTTCCTCACCCCTGTAAACTTGCATCTGATAGTATTACCAGATATTGATTAGATTGATTAGATCTATGAAAAAGATTCCGTTTTTAGTTTTAACTTCTCTAACCACCAGTAATGGTGGGATCCTATTTCCTCAGATACTCAGAACAATTTCTCCTGTGTCACTGGCGACCAATGATCCAATAGGTGATACACCACAGGTTCAGGTGGTGGTATGCCCAAGCAACCACTGATGTATTTGTCAATATTAGACCCTGGATCTGTAACTAATGCATGTCTGTCCCCTGCTGTAAGGATAGTATTTGTGACACTTGATTCTGTAAGGATTATATCATGTTATCTGGCAAGACAACCTGCCCCTTCTGAGTGTCTATTTGCCTCCAAATGCATGATTTCTTCATCCCTGGTGCAAGACTGGACTTCTGATAATTTATGATGAACCCCAGAGAGTCCAAAATGAGCCAGTTATCAAGGTATGGAAATAATTGTATATCCCGTAACTGCAAAAATGTCATAACTGATGCCAATATCTTTGTAAACACTCAAGAGTCTGGCCCCTCTGACATAAGGCCCTGCCTGGAAAGGGACGTTTCTCGTCCTCTGGTACTTGAACAGACTTTCGCTGAAAATAGATTTCTTTGCTGTAGGGGCTCAGAATGAATGCAGCATTTTATTTTCTTCTACTGAATTGTTTGCCAATTCATCAAGTTGAGAATCAAACAGTTTATCATCATTAAAGGGGAGATAGTAATTTAATGAACTTTGTGATTGCTTCACCTTCCAGAACTTCAGCGACAATAGCCTCCTGCCAGCTAGTGATGCACCAGCCAAGGTGGTAGCTGCCCATAAAAAGTCAAATGTGGTACCAGAAAGACATTGCGCTAGAAGTTCCATCTTGCCTAGAATCTCAGTGGGATCACTCACCTCCTGTAAACAGTCATACAACACTTAAAAGTCTTTTAACATCGCCCACGGGGCATATGCAACATAAGTGTTGCCCTCTGGCTAAAATGTGCCACTTAATTTCACCTTTTAAAGGCACACTAGGCCTTCCCGTCCACCGTATCTGAAGGGATAACTTCTCTGATGCAAAGAAGGATGTTGATGCCATACTTTCCACTACGGCATTACCCTTGGAGACTTGAAGATAACTGTTCTCAAGTTGCTCCAACAGATATCTTTTCATAAGAAATGTCAGAAGTTATGCTTTTCCCTGACCTTCCCACTCCTTTAGCACCATATTTTTGACAACATCGTGAAACGGTAGAGTATCTGTTTGAGGTGTAGTGTACTGGGCAAAAAACCCTCCTACTGTGTCTGTTTTGTTCTTGGAATTTTAGTACCTCTCTTATCCGTGCTGTTACCTCCAATGTCTGTCTCTCACTTTGGTGTATTTTTCTTCTGGGACAGTACCATTGCTCTGGTTTTGTTGCCATAAGTGTGTGACCCATCTGTAGGATGTCCATTTTTTACTAACACACAACAAAATTTAAATTCCTGTAATGAACTGTACAAATACTTAGGAAATATCAACAATTAGGAAAGCACAAATGAAGAATATTTTTGTAATTCTGAAGTGTGATGGAAACGAAGATTTTGATAGGATCAAAACAAATCCACATAATTTGCTTGGTGATACACAAATTATAAATATTCACCAAAAACTAATTTTCAAAAGCATTACAGTTTGTGTATTATATAGTTTTATCAATAAAACTGCACATTTCTGCAAATGTAGAAATCATTTTGATGGAAAATGTGCTGTCTATAAATGACAATGAGTCACCATACCATGCTTTAGTAATATATTTGGGGCAGTGTGCTCCAAAAGGCACCACTGGCAACATACCACACCCGTACCACTCTCTTTCTCAATGGACTTGTCTCATTTGCTACACAAGTTCTTTATGTGACCCTTGGATTTTTCACAATCCCTGTGATTTCAGTGATGTAACATTGATAGCAGCACCCCCATTCTGAAAATTGTTCCAGCACCACTAGACGTCATTTCACCAGGTATGCCCCAAGCCATGCTCAGTGACAATGTAAAATTAACTTCTTTAAAAAAATATTACCGAACCTTCATATCTGGCTTGCGAGAGAAACCAGCAGGTTGTATCAGCTGGAAGGAAGGGTCTAATGGGTAAATCAGAAATATCAGTAGGACTAACATTTAGATCGAACTGATGTGTAAAACTACTGACTGGAGCCGGGGCCACCTCAATCGTTATGACTGGGACGAGGAGCGCTGATGAGGAGGTAATGAAAGCTTATCTGGAGAGGGATTTGGGATAGAATGTGATCTTTGTTGGTCAGGGTTTTGAGGGCCATGGGGATGTCAGTGAGGTCTGTGAGTGCGAACAGTTTGAAGGTGTGCCATTTGGCTATGTTACATGTTGAATAGCAGGTAGGGTGTTTCCTTTCTTGATGGCTGGCCTGGTTTATTTTCTCTGTTAAGCATTGGTTCATGGCATTGCACTTGCTAATTGAGCGAGGTATAGGGAGGAATGGAGTTTAACTGGCAACTTTGCTTCTGTTTTAGGCAGTGGTGAAAGGTGGCCGCCTGAGAAGCTAAAAGAGGGAAGGTGGAGTTCTGGAGCTCCATCTGAACATGGGTAGAAGGTTTCTAGAGTGTTCAAGGCCAGGAGGACTTGTGGGACACTGCATGGTCTCTTCTAGGCCACACCTCTCTGGTTAACATCATACTGCTTCTTACCACACATTCCTCAAGTAAACCTCATGATTCTCATGAGCATACAAGGCAAAACTTGAAGCCATGCATTACGTTGACCCAGAAGATGCATTAAGTTATGTTGAGTTAAACGAGCTAAGAAGTTCATAACCTCAATTCTAGCGGTGCACAATGTTATTCTTCGCGCTGCTGTTCGCTGTCACATCGCAAAGAAAGATAACATTACAATTACACATTTGATTTTCATACGAGTCTTGTATTAAACAACGCACCCGATTGAAGATTCTGCTTCAGAAGAGAATCTAGTATAAAAAAGAAAGAAATATATATGTGTACATATATATGTATATCAAAAGGCAGGGGGCTTTGAAGCTCCTGATTTCATGCGGTCTGCCGAACAATTATTCAAGAACTCTTATGTTGACATTCATGTCGGGGAAATAAAAAGAGTTCCGAAAGATGGAAAGCAACTTCATGAGCATGCAGCGCCAGCGATTGATTAAACATTTCGATGTCTGCCTTTGAAAGAATAAAAGGCCCTTTGGAAAGCTCTTAACGAGCAGCTATCGGAGAAAGCATTTTGAGCTTCTGAAAGTGCCTCCGCGGAAATTTTATTGTCTTTGATGCTGCGGAATAACTGCAGGGTGGATTTTTTTTCTCCCCACTCTTCAGGGTTCCTCTATAGCACGCTGGGGTTGTTTTAGCAATATTGGACGATGCTGTATCTCTCCCCCAACAATATATACAGTGGGACTGAGGTCAGGGGTGAGCGTCCTATCTGTTCACCAATTGGACGAGAGCGTGGTGGCGCGGGGTCAGAAACACCGGGGCGCCTCCAGTGACCGGCGCCTTCTTCGAATTCCGACGGGGTTTCACGTGCCGCTTTGAACTCTCGCGCCATTAGACGCCTTTGCGAGTTGCTGATGGGGCCTTCAAAGAGGAGCGCTTTTGCATTCATGATGCAAATTGGTTATTTTGACAGCCCTTTTAAATTCTGTCATCTCTGCGTCCAATTTAATGCGGAGGCCTGAAAAAAGCCCTTTCTTTTTATGCGTACTTTTTCCCTTTGAGATTTCAAAGCCGTTTTCATGTAGGAGACTATTGTAATTTCTAATAAACCCTGAAAGGCCTTGGACGATAGAACTTATCTGATTCCGTTTTAATCATGTCATGTAATTGTCTGGGCTTCAGATGAGCTTGGGCGCCGTTATCATCTCTCTCTTCTTTTCCGAACAAGTTAAAAGTCATTCTTGATTTCTGTGCATAAGAAATGAACCGTGATATGTTATCTTAATTAAAATCACACCATGCCATTTAAGTGGGTTTAATCAGATATGGCAGGCAGTGTGCTGGTGGATGTGAGTAGTACTCCGCCAACTTGGGCATGAGCATACAGCCTGATATAATAAACATGATCGCCAGGCTGACTGGTAGTGACTAGGCAAAGACCTCAGTGGCCCCTGCCCCTTTATTTTATTCCCTCAGCCATGCCTGGCGTTTGGGATGCATGTGCCGTTAGCGTCACTGACGTTCGTCCTGGATGGCTCACTAGATCCCTCCATACTTTAGAATGTCTTTATCCGTGGTGTCTTGATTTGTTCTCCGTTTGCTCTTCAGTTGCTTTCAGTTGCTTGCAGTGGCGTTTCGTCAGCCTGAGTTCCTCTATGTACCACTTGGCCTGTGGTCGGGCTTTTGCTGTTGGTTTGCACTTGAGGGGAGCCAAGGTGTCAGAACATGCAGTGATCAAGCTGTTGAGGTTCTTGATGGCTTTCAGCAAGTTGCTGGTGTGCTTGGGCCGGTGTACTGAGAGAGCAGAAGCCCAGTCTTCCTCTGTGATGGTTTTCCCAGCTGCGGCGAGCAAGTCCGGTGGTGGTTTTGTATGGGTGTGGTGAAACTGACAAGGGCTTGGTCTATCCACGTTATAGTTACTGGCTTGTCCACTGTTATATTGCTAATTGAGGTGTAAATTGGGTCCAATAGGTGTCCATTGGAGTGGGTGGATTTGGGAATGTGCTGGGCGCGGCAGAGGTTTCCAAGGTTTTCTAGAAGGGCCATAGAGTTTGGGTCGGTGTGGTCTTCTAGGTGAAAGTTAAGGTCTTTGAGGTGGATGTATGTGCTTGCATTGATGATGCGAGAAATGCGCATGCGCGGGAGCGTGCACATGCGCAGTTTTCTTAAGCATTACCCGTATGGCGAGGAAGAGGAGGAGGGCAGCCCGGGGACGCCGCAGTAAAGAGGTAAGTGGTTTTCAGTTTATTTTTAATTCCTGTAAACTTACTTCTTAATGGGGGGGTGGAGGCGGGTGGCGTAGTGGAGCTCCACGGAGTTCCACGGAGTTTGTTTGCAACTCTGTGGACCTCCGCGTAGCCCCGCTACGCCCACTACGCCCAGGGTTAGTTCTATGAAGAACATTATAATGAATCAGTTTAAATCGGGCATTGCAAGACACTGTGCGTGTAAGCCCTGCAATGGCTGTCCACTCACTTAGGCCTGGGCGGTGAACTCCACTCCATTTGCGGAGTTTGCAGAGTTTTCTGCACTTCGCAGGTCAAATCTGGGTACCTCAAGTCCCCCATCCTCATACCGCTGGGAGAGCATGCTTAATGCCACTCAACTACGTCGACCAGCCCATAGCAACAAGATAAGTGCGGACAGAACTCGTCTAAAAAATGTCTTAGGTATGGGGCATGGTAAGTTCTGCAACATGTGCAGTCATCGAGGTAGCACCACCATCTTAGATACAGCAAGTCTGCCCATCAAGGACAATGGTAGAGTATTCCAGAAAGCAATTGACTTCCACAGGGAATCTATAACTTGATCCAAATTTAAATGGAGTACCTGGGCATCAGCATGTGACACTTGTATGCCCAAATAACGAAAGTGGGCCAGTTCCCAGCGCAGACCAAGCCTCGGGAGCCGATCTATAGGTAGGGCGGCCAATTTCGTTGAGGGAAATTTTAGAGATTTGGGTCGATTAAGCCTAAGGCCCGACAAGTCTCTGAAGTTCACCAAAAGTTTTAACAGCTTAGGTAGTGCATCCCGAGGTGAGGCTATGTAAAATAGGGCATCATCCGCATACAGTGAGATCACATGGTTAGTGCACCCCGATCTGATACCACAGTCATCCAATACCCCTCGTGCCTAGATTGCTAAGGGTTCTACTGCTAAGGCAAATAATAAAGGGGACATGGGGCATCCCTGCTGCGTTCCTCGCCCCATCCACCATGTGTCAGAACGGTTTAGTCCAGCTCATAACCTCGCACTCAGTGTCGTGTAGAGCAACTGAACTCATCGACGAAATTGCGGACCTATCCCCACAGCTTTCAGGACCTCAAACAAGTAGTCCGATTCCACTGTATCGAACGCCTTTTCTAGATCTATCGATACTAACGCTAGTTCCTCATCCCTACCTCATCCCTATGCTTGACTTTGTGGAGTATGTGGGTCAGACGTCGCAAATTCATATCAGTGTGCTGGCCAGTATGAAGCCACATTGATCCTCATGGTTCAAACGTGGCATGTGATGCGCTAATCGATTGGCCAATAGTTTGCATAGTATCATGATATCCCTGTTGATCATGGTGAGTGGCCTATATGCAGCGGGGTTTGATTTGTTGCCTCCAGGTTTCAACGGCATGCAAATCTTCCCTTCTCTCATTGATGGAGGAAGGACGCCTTTCTGTTGGGCCTCTGTCAGGACCTGCAAGAGACCCTGAGCCACTGTCGCTGAGAAAGCCTGGTAAAACTCGTATGGGAAGCCCCCCCCCCCCGGAACCTTAGCCTTTGGAAGCACCTTCAGCAACTCCATAAGTTCCTCCAGGGTTATTTGAGCATCTAACTCCTCTGCGCGGGAAGGGCAAGCCCTCCAGAAACTGAATGTAGTGGCCGGGATAGCAGTGGGGTCAGCTGTGTATACCCGCTGTAAATACTGCCGAAAGACGTTTATGATACCGGTCCTGGTATTGATCCTGATGCCATTAATAGATACCATACATGTAGTTAGGGGTGGGGAATGCTCCCTCTGTAGTATCCAGGCCAAAAATTGGCCTGTTTTATCCCCTTCTCTATGTAAGCGCTGTCTATACTGTTTGAGAGTATATTTGTCTAGTCTGTCTCAAGTGTCACTAATTAGCCTACGCAGTGTTTGTTCCCTGTGGCAATCCTCTGGGCTTAAGAGCCCGCCTGACTGCAGATCAGCCAAATCCCTCTCCTCTTCGGAGAGTTCTCTCTGGAGGTGCTTATGGACATTGCACATCAGCCCCAGGCATGTCCCCCTTAGCACTGCTTTCAACGCTTCCCACTCAGTAGCCCTACTGGTCGTAGTACCCCAGTTAAACGCCATGTAGTCAGTTAATGCCCTTAACAGTACCTTCCTCCTTTCAGGGTCCTCTAGGATGTCCGCCGACATCCTCCAGTAACGATTCTCCTGCGCTGGTTGACCCTACCTTACAACACAACTGACCGGGACATAGTCGGACAGCAACCGCACCATGTGTGTCACCACAATATCCTCTATTGTAGGGATGCTAGCCATCAGTATCCTGTCCAGGGTACTATGGGTGCCATGCATAGCTAGGTGGCATGTGAAAATCCGCTGGGTTGGGTGGCCCAGTCTCCAGACATCATAAATGTTCAGGTTGTGCATTACCCCTTGTAGAGCTTTCATCATCTGTGGTTTTGTGCCTGATCTGGGTGGTGTCTTATCTAGGTAAGGGTCCAATACGCAATTAAAGTCCCCCAGCCACAAAAGGGGCAGACCTATGTCATGCACTATGAAGTCTCATATGTCATGATAAAACATGGGGCCATCTGTGTTTGGTGCATATATGTTTAGGATAATTAAATCTCGGCCATCCAGCAAACCCATTATGTAGACAAACCACCGCCCACATCTGCCTCAGAGTATGTAAGTGTAAATGGGATCCCAGGTGCCATCCATATCTATGTGCCCCTTGCGTAAGTGGATTAGGAAGAATGGTGCACATGGCCATGCCACTTCCTGGCCAAGCCTGTGGCACTGGAGTTGTCCAGGTGTGTTTCCTGCAATCATGCTAGAGAGACTTTGTGCCTTTTTAAAAAGGACAGCACTCTGTACCTCTTAACATATGTTCCCAATCCCCTCACATTCCAAGTCAGGATTTTAAGGTCCGTTCCCCATCCGAGTATCTAATTAGTGTCAAACGTCACCTGTCCCGCCCCCAACCCACTGTCCGCCTCATCTGTCCGCTGCCTAGTGTCTAAATGAAACACATAACTCTGAACCCGAACACCCCCCCACTCACGGGCATATATAGTGCAACTGTATGTCTATTAATGTCCACCTCCAGCTGATGTCAGGACATACACAGTGACCCATTCAGTCAAACGGGGACTAGAAAATAAACTTTGACAGCCAGCTACCGGCCAATCACACTTTCCTGTTTAAACCATATAATACTTATATAACTGTCTCGTTGCAACTGTCGTTAACTCGTTACAGCATAAATGAAGTTGCCACACTCCAATTATACCCCAAGTAAAATATGCAGGGGACACCAATGTCGGTAACTCATCCCGGTAGCTGATCAGCACAGCAGGAGCGGTCTCCCCAACCTGCAAGGACACTCCAGGGCAACCCAAACTCATTCGCCAGCGCCTCCAGTCATTCATACATCACCACCTCCTGATTCCAGTGCCATTATTGTGTCCGGTATAAAGTCTGGAGTGGAGCTCAATGTTGAATCACCGATCCCATCTGTGCCCCGCTGAGTATCTTCTTCCTGTTCTATTTCCTGGGACCCCACCCTTCAAGTTGTCTGGTTCCGTCGTCTCTGACCATGACCCTTTGCTCTCCGGCAGATCTGTGTTAGGATCATTACTAGATGAACGGCACCGACTGGACAATCTCCTGGTTCGTGTTCCCCATCTTTTTCGTTGGCTGCATGGTTCGTATTGGGGCAGTGCGTCTCCTCCTATTTCCAACAATTCCCACACTTCCTGAGGCGTTTCAAAGAAGTGTGCCTTTCCCTGCGTTAGTACTTTCAGTTTCGCTGGGTACAGGAGCATATACTGGAGTTGGAGGGCTCACAGCTTCTGTTTTACCCCAATAAAGGATTTGCATAAGTCTTACACGTGTTTAGTATAGTCCGGGTATATGGTGATCTTAGCATTATCGTAGTGTAGGGCTGGATACTCCTGTGCACCCAGAGCATGATGTCTCTATCCCGATAGTTGAGGATTTTGGCCATGATAGCCCCGGGCGGTGCTCGGGAGGCGGCGGCATCACCAGTGCCCTATGAGCCCTCTCCGCTAAAAAGAAATCAGAGAGCCCCTGAGGGTGTAGCTCAGTATGGACCCAATTCTCCAGGTAGTGTTCAGCCGATCCTTTCTCCACCCGTTCAGTGAACCGCTGGACGCTGACATTGTTTCGTCGGGACCTGCCCTCCGCATCTTCCACTTGCTGTTCCAATGTTCTCATGGCCGTAGTCATCTGAGCCATCTGGTGCTTGAGGGTGGCCACCTCCCCCTGCAGGTCCACAATATTGTATTCCGCAGTCGTGCTATAATCTGCCACTTTTCGTAAATGTGCTCGTAGTAAATTCATGTCTATCAACACCGTCTGTATCTGTTGCTCCAACGCCGTCCTGGAACCTTGTATCGCTGCCAGTTACTCCGCACGGGAGGGTTCTGCTTGGTTGTGCACCTCTTCTTCGTCGTTGGGGCCCGTTTGCTTAGTTATTCTCTGAGTGGGGTGTTGTGGCGCAGTATATTGAGTAATAGTGTTTGTGGATGCAGTGCAAGCCGCTTTGTCCTTGCCCATGTTGCACCACACAGAGGTAGGAGCCAGAGAAATGCCACTTATAGCCTTCGCTCCAGGAGTTCCGCTTACCAAAGTATTCTTCTAGGGTCACCAAACCTATTCACTGTAGTGGATCAGTCCAAGTCATGGGAGCTGGGCGCAACCTCCATTGTGTTGTGCTTTGGGCCGCCTGCTCTAAACCAATCCACATGAATCAGCAGCCCCTGGTATACTAGGCCCTGGGCTGGGCTGCACAAGGATCCAACAGACTCCGCCGAGCTCCTGTACCCTAGCCGCTGCCCCAGCTCAACAGATATTGCCAGGCATATCCTCCAGACTGCTATTGGTTTCAGGGTCCTGTGCCCAACATCTCATTTGTGGCAAACCCTCTGTGACTCAGGGGGTTGGCCCCAAGGCCAAGCCCTGCACCCAACTTCTTTGGGCAGCCAACCCCCTTCTGCACACAGCCATTGGCTGTGTTGCAGAGAGGTTGGCCAACGCCATGTTGCCAGCCAGCCACCCATGGTTGCTCAACCCCCACAGACACCCACCCCTCATATTTAGATTTGTTTTTTTGCTCTACCACGGGACTCCCTTCAAACCACCACCCAAGTGGCACTCTGAAGTACGTGGGACCATGCAAGCTTCACATCTAAGATACAAAGAACCAAGGACATGCTTCTAATCTGAACTGAATTCGTCTTGTATCCTAATGCATTTAAACACCCCAAAGTTCTTTGGTCATTAATTGTCAGTTAGCTGAATCGCACATATCAAATTACACGGAGACCCGTCTTTCAGCAAAATCCATCAATAGCGAAAAGTTGGAACTTCGAATTTTTGAGCATTAATAGTGCTTTCATAAAGTCTAAACAGAGTCAAAGGTAAGCCTGGGCGGAGTTTGCAGAGTTCCACCCTGCGGAACTCCGAGAAGTGCAAAAAAAGCTCCACCGCACTATGCGGAGCTCCGCGAGCGGCGGAATTTCTTTAGATTTTCAGTGCCAGGTGCTTGTCTGCACTGTGCAATCATCGCAAATGGCATCATGCACAGCTCAAGCGGGCGCTGCTTCCTTTCTGCCGCTAGAGTAGATTTTTCAACGCAAGCGGGCGGTTTCTCAATGAGTGCGGTCGCGAGCATACGCGACCACTCGCAATGAGAAAACTGACCGCCCGCGTTGAGAAATCTCGCCTTGAGGTTGATTTTCAGTGCTCGCGCTCGCCAACTTGATGTTGATCGCAAACAAGGAAAAATCTCGCCGGGAGGTGGATTTTCTTCACTCGCGCTTGCCAACTTGACATTGATGAACGCGAGCGAGGGAAAAAACTCCGCTCCACTCAGTACTCTGTGAGCTCCGCGTAACGCGGAGTGCAGAAAACTCCGCAAACTCCGCAAGCGGAGCGGAGTTCACCGCCCAGACTTACTCAAAGGGTGCACTGCTTTTAGGGGATCACACAGATGATTTCCAATTGACAAACTTTACAGCAGCAGCAAGACTTTTGCCAAGCCATTAATCTCTCCACTACTGAACCTATTCAACCACTTTTCAGAAACAGAACAAATCACGGGCAACCCAGCAGAGGCAATCATAACTGTGATACCAAAAGACGGTAAGGACCCTTGTCTCCCTAAAAATGATAGACCTATCTCATTGATAAATTTGGACGGTAAAATCTACGCCATGATTTTAGCCAACCGTTTGCAAAAACATATCTCTAAACTCATACACCCCTCACAAGTCGGATTTTTAAAGAATAGGCTCTCCAGCGACAATACCCAGATTTTATGTCATGCAATAGAGAAAGCTAAACTGTCGAAATCCCCAACAGCCGCCATCATGCTAGACGCTGAAAAAGCGTTTGACAAGGTGAACTGGTCATACTTAAAAGCAGCTCTAGAAAAATGTAATTTAGGCAAGAACCTAATTCGTATGATCGTGGCCCTATACTATAAACCAACTGCTAAGGTAAGAGCAGAGGGTACCATCTCTTCCCCCTAGACTTAAAACAGGGCACGAGACAAGGCTGCCCACTCTCCCCATCCCTATTCCTATTAGGAGTAGAGCCCTTCCTATGTCACTTAAGAGATAATAAAGATATAACAGGTATACAATTCGGGGATACTACAGTCAAAATTAGTGCCTACGCAGATGATGTTCTAATTATCTCTGAAAACGCTGACCAAGCTATCCCAGCCTTAATGTCCATGATACAAAGATTCTCTGAAATATCAGGATGCACGCTTAACAAAGAGAAAACGGAGGTTAAGCTTTTCAACAACATCGGCAACAAAGAAATCATAGGAAATACCGGTCTAGTGTGGCAACCAGGGTATATTAAATATTTAGGAATAGAGTTTGCAAAGGATCTAATTACCACCCTGCAGATTAATGAAAGTACTCTAATCCAAAAAATCAACACACTACTAGATTGTTGGTCTCCAAAATACCTAACTTGGTGGGGGAGAATGATCAATTTTTTAATCAGCATGATCCCCTTAACCCTTTCTAATGACTTTCTCAACAAAATTGATAATATCTCTAACTCCTTCCTTTGGCAAGGGAAAAAGCCAAGAATATCACTTAAAAAACTTCAATTAGTCAAAGAGAATGGTGGTTTAGGACTTCCCACCTTTAGGAATTATCAAACAACATATCTCTGTAAACAGGGACTCTTTTAGTTCGCGAATGATCTTGATTATTTGCCAATATGGGTGAATATAGAGAAATCACTTCTAAATAACATCCCACTTCCTGCAATCTTAACAATGAACATTACTCACATTCCACACTCCAAATATATCACCCAAAATACGAAACGTGCGCTCCTGCGACTAGACCACCTATCGCAGATAAAAATCAAAAAGTCCAACTTGACCTCTCTATGGTACAATCCCATTCTGAAAATAGATGGACAAATGACATACTGGCAAATATGGTCGACTCATGGTATCAATTTAGTCAAAGACCTCTATGAGGACAAGGATCCACAACCCTTCTCTAGTCTGCAAACACGTTTTAGTTTCTATAGGTTTTGAAAATTAAAAGCGCAACTAATGAAACTCTCATTACTTCCCTTACATCCATCCATTCTCACGCTGAGGGGCCTGCTCTTAAAATCTGGACATATTGTATCTAAGATATATAAATTACTACTCCCCAGCCCAAGACAATCACACTCCCGCAACGAGCTGAAATGGGAATCGAATCGGAACCAAATTCTAAAATATACCATTTGTTTGGAAAAGTATACACAAAACACCCTTCCCAAACAAGATCTTACCATCACTTGCATAGACGAAATACATGATCATTAACAGAACCTACTAGACGCCATCTAGAATTTTTAAACTCAATCTCTCACAGAGTCCGATTTTCTGGAATTGCCAACTTCATGAAGGTGATTTAAGCCAAGTGCTCCTCCATTGCCCTGCTATACAAAATTACTGGGACAACATTTTTAACTGTATAAAAAATACTTTCAATATTGAGCCCTCTAGAGAATTCTCCTATATCCTTCTAGGTTATCTAGATCCTCAACTACACAACGAGGGTGATCGATGTCTCCTGGACTTAATGTTTGCAATTGCCTGTAAACTAATTCTTAATAATTGGAAAAAAAACTAGGACAGTCACCTTTAAGATGTGGCAAGAATGGCTCTCCTTTCTTAGAGGAGCGGATAATATATCTCTACAACTATCGCCTTGGAGTTCACCAAATAGAAAGATGTGGGATTCATTGGACGCAACTTCCTTCAGCTACGATCCGCCCTAATTAACCGTATTTTCTTAGTTTACTTCTGGGGTTGGGTTGATCTTAATATTAACTAGTCGATATATAGATCGTGGTAGACATATTCTTACATATCTTATATTTCTACAAAAAGTTTGTGTTTTCTTATCCTTTCCTTTTAGTTATTTATTAAAGATTTGACTATGACATGCTTTATAACCTGTATGAAATATACCTACCTAACTATTGTCTCAATATGTTACAAGATGTCTTAAACACAACCATAGGTAGAATACTTGTATTCAACATATCAAACTATCACTCAAACTGATATCTCAATAGGTATAGAGATGCTTCAACATGACCATAGGCAAAATATATGTGATCAATAGTTCAAGGTATGTTCGATTTGATGTTTCAACATGTATTAGGATGTTTTCAATGTCATGTTGTATAATAGCTTTATACAGACTACAAAGACCTGAATCTTAAATATACCATCTCACATGCGTACATCACCCTTTACTTTAATTTTATACATCCCACTAGAAGCATGTCTTTGAGTGGAACTATGTTTAATTTCCTTCTGTTGTGATTTTATTCTTTTGTATGTATTTTGCTCCTTATTTTTGAAAATCTTAATAAAAATTATTTGAATTAAAAAAAAAAACCAATGTAACATATTTTTAAATTTTTGTTTGTCCACAGCATTCTTGTGGTCAATTGCAGTATTCTTGTAACTTACCTTGCAAGTATGTAAGCTCATTATTTTTGCTTTCGATATTTTGTCTGCTATATTTTTGTACTGCAGTATTTGCTATCTCAATATTATATCTTAGAATTGGTCTTCAGTGGTAAAGAGTGTAAAATGTGGCAGTGTGGGGATTTTAGAAACATTCACCAATTGGAACGTGCGAGCTTGAACTATCAGAATATGGAATCCATAGAGAATTGGAATGTAAAATTCTAAATGAGAGTTCTGAATTCCGAAGCCTGGTAGACTTCATAGCAGTTTGCATTACATTATTAGTAGATGACAATGTACAATCTCAATGGGAGATTTGATGGATTAATGCACATTAATCTCCCAGCTGTTGAAAGCTTCATTTTACTTAAAATTGCACGCAAAGTGAATGGAAAATAATAATTCTGACTATACAATCGTCATTGTGAAGCTGATGGTAATGTGGTACTAAGTGGGACGAGTTGTGAGACACCGGGGAACATAAGTATGGTTGAAAGCAAGAATGACATGAATCAAGTATGCAGCATAAGGAGAAAACCTCCCACATGTGACCTTCGTGTTAATGGTGTTGTAGCCAAGTAATGGCAGATTCAGGATCGGTTCTGAAATATGCAAGAAATTTCAACCTCTTGGACTGAACCCATCTTATGTAAAGATATTCACTTATGGGGATAGACAGATAGAAGCTGATGGTGACTTTGAAGGAAAACTTGAATTTCAAGATGAAATGGCGGCCGCTGCCATATAGGTAGTCCAATATAGTTCAAATTTATTAGGGTGGAATTACCAATGAGAATTGGATATAATCTTGGAACCTAATTATTATGAAAGAGTTATATCTAAATCTCAGTTAACCAAAACCCAATGTGAACACTGCATTAATGTCTTCTGATCTGCATTGGATTGGAAAATTTCTTGAAGAGTTTAATAATAAACATGGCAAGCTGCAGGGGTTTCAGCACAAGATTGTGTTGAAAGACAATGCCAAACCCATTGTTCACAAAGTTTGTAAGGTACCACTATGCCGGAGAGATGAGTTGCAAGGTGAGTTAAATTGTTTCTGCACTCAAAATAATTAAGAACCTATTAAATATACTGAGTGATTATGTCCAATTGTTCTTGTTCACAAGAGTGATCAAATATTAAAGTTATGTTTGGATTTACGTAGCTTGAATCAAAATATTTGGGTTGATCGCGAATCTCTGCCTAACATTAATGAAATGCTGTGCACATTAAAAGGGGGTGTTGTGTTTACCATCCTAGATTTGTCTACTGCATATCACCAGATTGTGCTGACTGATGATTCAGAACATCCCACCTCATTTATCACTCCTCTTGGTGCGTTTTGATTTTAATGCATGCCTTATGGCTTGCGTCATCTTCATCTGTTTTTCAAAGACTTATGAGGTTGATGTTTCAAGGAGAAAATGGAGTTCTCTACTTTCAAGATGACATTTTGGTGTTTGGTAGTAGTGTGAGTGAGCATAGTGAGAGATTATCTAGAGTTTTGTCCGTGTTGAAAGAGAGACACGTGGTGTGGATTACCTTGGCCACCACATTAGTGCTAAAGGCACAGCACCTAAAATAAAAATTCTAAGGCCATAGAGGAAGCCCCGTATCCTAAATCTTATCTGGGCTTAGTAGAGTATTATTCTAAACTTATTCCATTTTGCAAAACAAAATAGTGCCATTGAGTGCTTTGCTCAAGAAAGAATGTCCACATGTTTGGGGTAAGGAGTGGCAGAGTGCTGTGGACAAAATCAAGTATGACATTATACATGCCCTGCCTTTGAAACCTTTTGACCCGCAAGGTACCAAAATTATCATTACTGATGTAAGCAATGAAGACCTCGGGGCTGTGTCATTGCAAAAGAGTAGAGATGGTAGGGAGGAAGTGATTACATTCACTTCTAGAGCATTACGTGGGTCTGAAATGACATACTCTATCATTGAGAAAGAAGCAATATATTTGTGGGGTACTCAGCACTTTGAAACATTTGTGTGGGGTGTTCCCATAATTCTACTGACATATCACAACCACTGGTGGATTTATTGAGCACAAAAGGGGGTGGAAGAACTACGCCCACGGTCACTAAATGTCAGTACCATTTACAGGAGTATCATTATTGTGTAGAGTACATGCCTGGTAAGAAAAATATAATTGCTGATTATCTGTCTAGAATGCCAGTAGAAACCAATAATGACATGTGGGAAGGGAGTGAAGTGGTAGTGTGTGAGGCCAATTGTATTTTGTCAGTGACAAAGGGCCAGATGTATCAAGGGTTTTCCCGTTCGCAAATGGGCCAATTCGCAGAATCGGCCCGTTTGCGAACGGGAAAGCCTTTTGGAATGTATCATCCCAAAAGGCCATCGCAAAATAAGGAATCGCAAAATTTGCGATTCCCTATTTTGTGAATGCATTTAAGGAATCGCAAATTGCGATTCCTTAAATGCAATTCTAGAAGCACCCAAAATTTGTGATCTGGCTTTAAGGAATCGTAGAAATTACCACCAACTTCAAGTTGGTGGTAGTTTGCGATTTCCTGGAAAAATTCACTTTTTTGCATTTTTCAAAGTGCCATGTGGCGCACATACATGTGCGCCACATGTGCACACATGCATATTTCAGGGGTGCAACAGGGTGTCCTTTTGGCACCCTTGCCCCCTTGAAATTGCATGTGCAATTTGCGAGTACCTACTGGGTACTCGCAAATTGCGCATGTACTTCCATTCATTTCTATGGGCCTCTTGGCCCATAGAAATGAATGGGAAGCCATTCCTTATTTGGGACTAGCAATTTGCGAGTCGCAAATAAGGAATGCGTAGGAATCGCTATTTAAATTGCGAAACCTACATACATTGCATTTATGAAGTCCTTAATAGCGAATCGGTAAAATTCGCTATTAAGGACTCGCAAAATACAATGATGATACATCTGCCCCAAAGAGTGCTATTTGAGAGCAACAGTAGAGGGTTGCCCTTGAACTGGATACTGTCTTGACACAAGTTAAGAATTGGGTGGTTGCAGGTTGCCTAGTGCGAAAAATGTAGGCACAGAATTTGTACCTTAACTGCATTTAGTATCAGAGTTCACATGTGAAAGAGGTTGCCGCGCAGGATAGGCCAGTTGATTGTGCCTGTTAAAGTAAGTCAGACGATATTACAGTTGGCTCATGAGGGACATCTGGGCATATAGGAAATGTAACGTAGAGTAAGGGAAGATATTTGGTGGCCTCACATGGACAAATCAGTGGAGTGTATTGCACGCAATTGTGAAATTTGCATTATAAGTGACGAGAGCCAGATTACTAAATCATCTCCAGTGACTCCTGTAGAAACTGACTGGTCTCCCTGGTCTAAATTGGGCTTGGATATTCCAGGTCCGCTTAAAATTCCTGGGAGGTACCTAAATATGCCTTGGTATTAATAGAATACATATGTGTAAGTGACCAGAGGTCGCCTTTGTTTAAGTTTCAAAAGTAAGTTTATTTAGGAATAGCAATTAATCAACAATACTTCGTACAGATAATCAATTGAAGGAAAGATAAATAAATAAATAAATAAATAAAGGATATTGATGATACATAGTTACATTGGAATTGAAAAGAAAAACACATTGGAAGATATATAAATCTAAAGGTATAGAAAGTCTGGTTCATGTTAAACAATAGCAAAGAACAAAATGAAGATACAATGTTATCTTAATATAGTATCATGTACATATTACTAAGAGGGGATATTAAACAATGTTAATACAAAAGAAAGGAAGTCAAGGAGGCTTAGCAACTTCTTGTAATGAAGGTTGGGGAGAAAAGGATTTTGTCGCACTACCATCTAAAAATTGTGTGACAGGAGACCATAGGTGTAATCGTTTTGTGGCGAGTGAAATTGGATGAACAAGAGTCGTGTCTAATCTGTGATTGTGACAAATAGCATACCACCAGGCGTGCAATTAATCAACAATACTTCGTACAGATAATCAATTGAAGGAAAGATAAATAAATAAATAAATAAATAAAGGATATTGATGATTGATTGATTGATTGATGATACATAGTTACATTGGAATTGAAAAGAAAAACACATTGGAAGATATATAAATCTAAAGGTATAGAAAGTCTGGTTCATGTTAAACAATAGCAAAGAACAAAATGAAGATACAATGTTATCTTAATATAGTATCATGTACATATTACTAAGAGGGGATATTAAACAATGTTAATACAAAAGAAAGGAAGTCAAGGAGGCTTAGCAACTTCTTGTAATGAAGGTTGGGGAGAAAAGGATTTTGTCGCACTACCATCTAAAAATTGTGTGACAGGAGACCATAGGTGTAATCGTTTTGTGCCGAGTGAAATTGGATGAACAAGAGTCGTGTCTAATCTGTGATTGTGACAAATAGCATACCACCAGGCGTGATATGACAATTGGAGGTGTCTTTCCAATTCTTTGTTATCTGTTGAAAGGCAACTGCTAATAGTAAATCAATGATTCGTAGTTGTGAGTGACTTTTCTGCCAATCAGGGGACAAGCTACCTAAGACAATATTAATAAAGGACAGGGGAACTGTGGTATTAAAAATGGTGGTAATTTGAGACCAAACCTGTTCCCAAAACTTAAAGACATGTGGGCATGTAAATAGCATGTGTTTTAGGTCAGAAATGTCATGAGAGCAGGTCCAACATGAACTGGGAGTAGCAACATGTATCCTATGTAGATGCGCAGGTGTAAAAAGCAGTCTGTTATAAATAAAAAAAAATTGTTTGGGTGGTGCTTGCTGCTCTAGAGGATTTCCTTATTTTTAGCCATATTTTGTTCCAAAAAGAGACGGGCCAATCAACACCCAAGTCAGTCTCCCAAGAGAGTTCTGTTTTAGACTTATCTCTGTTTGTGGGAGGTTGTGTTAAGCGAGAATAAATAGTAGAGGCCTTAGGGTGTGCATGTAGAAAACTGTTCCAAGGGTTATGAGATAGGGAAGATGGAGAGGGCGTATGTGAGAGCTGAGCACATGTGTTGGAAATCGCAGTTTGCAGGGTTAAAAATTTATGCTTGAAGGAAGTCGGTAAGTAATACAGGTCCTGTCCTTGCGAAAATTGAAGGGGTATGCCTTGGTCAAATAACTGGTGTACCCAGATTAAGCCTTTATTCCTCCAAGTTTTCCAGTATATCAGTTTATTTTTAATTAATACAAGTTTGTTATGCCAAATTGTGGAATTGAGAAAAGTATCAAGATCATGTGGGATCAGAGAAAGGGAGGCTTGTAGTAATTTACATGAATGTTTGATTACTGGTGTGAAGTTTTTTTGTGGCTTGCGAGTGAAAGAAAGATATTCTTGAAATGAAAAAGGTGCTATAAATGAAGCTTCAAGGTCAACCCACAATGGCCTGTTGGATGCTTGGTCAGAAATCTAATGTGATAGATGCTTCAATTGAAATGCTTTATGATAGCTGGAAAAATGGGGGAAATTAACGACTCCTTCTGATTTTGGTCTTGTTAGTTTTTGTAGTGCCATCCCTGGTTTCTTGTTATTCCATAAGAATGTTGCCAATAAAGAATTAATCTTGTGAAAGTATTTGGCTGGTACAGGTAACAGTATATTAGAAATGATATAGAGGATTATAGGGGTGAGCATCATTTTGATGGTGTCTAAACGACCCCACCAAGAGAGATGAAGCGGATGCCATCTTGCAGTGAGCGTTTTTAATTTATCTATACATTTATCTAAGTTGAGAGATATAGATGTGACTATGGAGGGAGAGAACCAAAGTCCAAGATATTTTATATGTTTGGAGTTCCATGTAAATTTGGAGATCTGAAAATCTTCCTTAAACGTGTATTTGGTTAAGGGCATAATCTCACATTTGTCAGTATTTAATTTATACCCTGATACTAAACCGTAAGCTTCAACCTCCTGTAAAAATGCATGGAGTGAGGATTGAGGCTGAGAAAGGAATACCAATATATCATCAGCATAGGCTGCTAATTTGATGTGTTGGGATTCGGATGTAAAACCCGTAATGGATTTATTCTGTCGCAATCGAGAAAGAAAAGGTTCTAATGTTAAATTAAAAAGAAAAGGGGATAAAGGGCAGCCTTGGCGGACACCTCTGTGAAGAGTGAAATAAGAAGATACAAGACCATTGGTGGAAATGGCTGCTTTAGGTTCTGAATATAGTAAAGCAATCAAGGAAATAATTTTTGGGCAAAAGCCGAACCATTTAAGAGCATGAAAAATAAATGGCCATGAGACTCTATTGAAGGCTTTCTCCGCATCAAGGGCAATTGCAGCTAGCGAGTCTGAGTGGTGAGACATCCTAGATAAAATGCTGAAGAACAATCTTGTATTATCTGTGATGTTACGATCTTTAACAAAGCCTGATTGCTCCTTACCAAGCAGCAAAGGAAGATGCGGTTCTAATCGTATAGCTAATGCTTTCGATTTTTTTTTATAGTCAACATTAACTAACGAGATGGGTCTATAATTTTTGCAATATCTGGAGTCCTTGCCATCTTTCGGTATTAAACATATCAATGCCTCTAAAAATGAAGCTGATGAGTTGCAGGAAGAAGTGAAGGAGGAGATGAGAGTGTGTAAGTACGGAATAAGCAATTGGGCGAAGTGTAAGAAACATTCCACTGTGAATCCGTCAGGACCTGGAGCTTTATCTTTTTTGAGAGTCTTAAGTGCAGCGATTAGTTTGTCTTGCGTAATGTCGGATTCCAAAGTATCTAGACTAGAAAGGGGAATATCACGTTTCTGGATATTGGAGAAATATTGAAGAATAGCTGTAACCGAAGGTATAATTTCTGGTGTGTAAAGAGATTCATAGAAATGTACAAATTCCTGAAGAATTTCAGAATCTTTATACTTTGGTGTTTGATTATCAGCTATAATGGAGTCAATGTGAAGCCTGTTTTGCTTAATCTTGAGATAATTGGCTAATAATTTGCCCGATTTATTTTGGCTACCATAATATTTCGTGCTCGTCTTCAATAAAAATAAAGAGGCATTCTCAGTCGAAGATTTATTAAAAGCTATCTTTGCATTTATAAGATCTTCCAGGCTGGCCTTTGTTTTAGAGGTGTAGAATGCATGTTCTAGTGTTTTAATTTTAGTAAGAAGACCGAATAATAAAATCTCGGGCGGCAGCTTTAAAGGCGTCCCAGATTGTACAAAAGGGGAGCTCTTCAGTTTGATTGGTTTGAAACAATTCGTGGATGAAAGTGATAAAAGAGGCATTAAAGTTGGGATCAAGAAGTAAGGAGTTGTTGAAACGCCATCTCTTCGGGGACGTAGATTGTTGGAGGATATCTAGTTGGATCATAACGGGAGCGTGGTCAGAGATGAGGATGGGTCCTATATCTGCTGAGAGCAGAGATTGGGAAGCATTGCGTGTGATGAAAATATGATCAATTCTGGATTGTGTCTGATGTGGTGGAGAAAAAAAGGAGTATTCTCTCAAAGACGGATTGCAAAGTCTCTAGGCGTCAATCAAATTTCTCTGTTCTATAGTTCGCAAAAAAGCTTTGTGTGATTTGTTTGGGATGAAGGAAACCTTAGAATTCCGATCCAGGAAGGGATCCATTACTTGGTTGCAATCGCCTGCAAAAATGAGGTTCTCTGTGGGATGTTGTAAGAGTAGTTTGGATATGTGAGACCAAAAGGAGACATCACCAGTGGTAGGAGCATATATGTTAAATAAGGATATGGGAGTTTTTCCTATCAAAAGATTGGTAAGGAACCATCTACCCTCGTTGTCTGATTCCTGTGAGATGAGTTTGGCATTCAGTGCTTTATGACATAAGGTTATGACACCATTTCTTTTACCATCTCCCGGTGAGAAAATATTTCACCTACCCAATTCCTCTTAAGCTTTAATGATTCGCTTTCAGTGAGATGTGTCTCCTGTAACATAGCTATCTTAACATCCATTTTAGATAAGTGGGAGAGAACTCGCTGTCTTTTAATATGAGAATTTAAGCCTCTGACATTCCAAGTGACAATTTTTAGGAACATATATAAATCAAATAAAATGAAAATTCAATTGAACCATTCATAGCAAAAATATTTCCAGATAGAAAACATAATAAGTACAAAAGTTAAACATTATGAAAACATTCGGTGAGTGTATGAAAGACATATAAACGTGTAATGAATACAAAAATATGGACTGTAAAAGTCATTAGAGTACATTTTATAATAAGTACGAAGTTAAGAATTATACCAACCAGTAGAACCGTTCGAACAATCTTTATATTAAGTACGAAGATGAGAAATATAGAGACCATTTGAAAAAAATAAAAATGAGAAGGAAAAAGAAGAAATGAGAAAAGGGAGAGAGACATATGGTAAACACATGTAAGATAGAAAGAAGGAAGAGAGTATACAGAAGAGCAATTGAAAGCTGTAAAAAATAGTAGAAGAAGAAGAAACATACCTATGTATAAGTCAAAACAATGGAAAGATGGAGGGCGGGGGAAGACCACATGGAACGATGACGCATCCGGACTCCATGAGGTAAGGCAGGGGAGACTTCGGGATATAAACAACACACAAGACGCACAAGTCAGGAACACAAGGTTGGACCCTGTAGGGAAGAAAAAAGAGTTAATACATTCGATCAAGATAAAATATGACATTTTGAGACCTGTGAACATATGGTACAAAATTACAACCTGAAATGGAAGAGTTAATAAAAACAACCAAACCAGTATATTGCAAGAGAAACTATTCTATACTCTTAAAATTAAAGCAACATACTGAAAACCTGAAATTTGTATAGGTGTACAGTATAAGAAAGGTTATTTGAAGCGAGTGCTGGAAGTGTCCATCCGTTCTGGATATTGTGAGTTGAGGAAACTCTTCAATTTTATTGGATCCTCATAGGTCATGGTGTTGTTGTTAAGAGTAACCTTGAACAAGCAGGGGTGAAATAATCCAAATCTTGCTCCAATAGAACGTAGCGCTGGTCTAAAGCAAGGAACTCTTTGTGTCTGTCAACTGTAGATTTAGCATAGTCTTGTGAAAAAAACAATTGGTGCCCAGAGAATGACATGCGCTTCATGAGCCTAACTGCTGACAGTACCTTGAGAAGATCTGTGTACTCCAGAAAATATAATATGACACCTCTCGGTCGTTTTGTAGCTGAGGATGCTGGATGTGGTGGCCCCAAGAATATCTGATGTTACAACGCGTGGTGTTACCACGCGGTAGGTAACAACGACTTTGTTACATCGTCCGTGTTGTTACCACGCATGGCATTACATCGCAAGTCGTTTCAACGACTTGCGCTAGATGGCGCGCTGGACTTAGGAATAGTATAAATTACTATTCCTACTCCAGTTAGCGCAATAGCAGGGAAGGTGTTGGATTTAAAATCCAACACATTCCCTGGTGTAGCACGCCACCTAGCGCAAGTCGTTAAAACGACTTGCGATGTAATGCCATGCGTGATAACAACGCGGACGATGTAACGTCCGCGTTGTTATCAACCCGCGTGGTATTACCAACATTGTAAACGCTGTCTCCCGGCCCCAATCTATGGGCACGTTGTATATTGAGAGTAGTGTCTTCCGGTAAATTTAGTAATGTTGGTAGGAATTTCTTAAAAAAGGAGATGAAATCGTGCCCTTCTGTGCCTTCCGATAGGCCATAAATGCGGAGGTTGTTTCGCCTGTTCCTATTTTCAAGGTTTTCGACTTGCTTTTGTAGAGAGGTAATTTGGGAATGAAGAACATCGACTTTAGTATAAGATGCATTAAGAGAGTTAACATTGTGTTCAACTTGGGCGATTCTTTCTTCCAATTTTTCCCAACCATCTGTTAGAATTTGTATTTTAGTGTTTGTCTCTTCAACAAAGGGTCTCAAGGCCCGTATTTCCTCAAGGAGAAGATCCATGTATACAGATGAGGGTTGCTTCGGAGGAGAGGGGGGATCTTTTTTCAGACGTTTAGTAGATGCTTTGTTAAGTGTAGAAGAACCATTAGCATTAGCTGAAGAAGTAACTGTTTTGGGTGATGGGACCCCGGAGACCTCCATTTGTGTAAAATGGGCACGTAGCTTTGAACGGACAATAAACGTGCGGCTTAGGGATGTTTGCAGTGGGGAAACTTTCTTCAGTCTCAAATCATTGAGAAAGGCAATCCTTGCAGCAAGTGAACAGAGAAAAAGAAGGATTGCAGAAAAAAACGCGATGCAGCGCACACAACGAAATTCGTTTTATTTATTTAATTGTTTACTTACCTCCGTTCATCCATATTCCGGTGTTTACTACCCCCCACCCTGCCCCTTCCCCGCCCCGCCTCACCGCCCCATGGAATTCCCTCCAAGGGCCGCTACTGGTTCTATCTTTATCCTCTTTACACCCTCGAATGACTGCAACAATCATTGAACAGAGCACTGCCCTAGGGACGGCAGGGTGCTCCCTCCAAATGCCAGGTACTATTAGTGTATACTATGAACACATACTTGGATCACCCCCTCAGTCTCCTCTGTCAGGAGGATATTAAGATTAGTATCAAGTCCATGATGGTAGAATTCCACCTTGAAAAATATAAAGGCTATGATAAAGGAGTCACTGACACAATATTGTGGTCAAAATATTGTGTCGAAAATACCTTTTACCACAATATCATGTTCCTATATTAGAATGGTAAGTACAAAAATATCGGAAGAAAATATTATTAACACTAATATCATCTAAAACCATACAAGAATATCGATTTTTTAATATATACAGTGCAAAATAGTAAATCCTAAATATTTCAATATATAACATTAGCACAATGTAAGCTAAATAAATTCCACTAATACTTAATACAATATACAAATATATATTTATATAAACAGACACACACATATAAATGTGTGTGTTTCTCTGTTTATAAGGGTGCACCACAAGTACCAAGAGGCCGTGCGAGCGGCCACGCCCATCGGGGTTGGACATTGAATTAAATACAGGTGCACCATTCGTCTTGCACGCCAGAGTGAATCAAGCCTATGACAAAGGGCAGGAGCCCGAAACGCGTCGGCTACAGAGACATGCTGTGTGACATCCCACCTACCTACGCTGCAGCCTTGATTAAAATTTGAAAAGCTTTACTTACCCATGTTGGGCTCCTTCGTTTGAGGCAAACTTTCATGGATGGATTTTGACGGCTGGCCTAGCCGTGGAGGAGCCCCGCTGCGGTCAAGCAGATCTGGGTGACGCCAAACGGAAAACATCATTTCAGGACGGGTGTGCTGTGTAATTGAGGCAATGAGGTGCAGGCGCATGTTAAGGAGGATGTTACAGCAACCCACAGGGGTTTTTATGTGATTTTATTGCTGGAATGCACGACGGCTCACTTGAGTAATACTAAGGGTGCACCACAAGTACCAAGAGGCCGTGCGAGCGGCCACACCCATCGGGGTTGGACATTGAATTAAATACAGGTGCACCATTCGTCTTGCACTCCAGAGTGAATCAAGCCTATGACAAAGGGCAGGAGCCCGAAACGCGTCGGCTACAGAGACATGCTGTGTGACATCCCACCTACCTACGCTGCAGCCTTGATTAAAATTTGAAAAGCTTTACTTACCCGTGTTGGGCTCCTTCGTTTGAGGCAAACTCATGGATGGATTTTGACGGCTGGCCTAACAGTGGAGGAGCCCGATGCGGTCAAGCAGATCTGGTGACGCCAAACATCATTTCAGGACGGGTGTGCTGTGTAATTGAGGAAATGAGGTGCAGGCGCATGTTAAGGAGGATGTTACAGCAACCCACAGGGGTTTTTATGTGATTTTATTGCTGGAATGCACGACGGCTCACTTGAGTAATACTAAGGGTGCACCACAAGTACCAAGAGGCCGTGGCGAGCGGCCACGCCCATCGGGGTTGGACATTGAATTAAATACAGGTGCACCATTCGTCTTGCACGCCAGAGTGAATCAAGCCTATGACAAAGGGCAGGAGCCCGAAACGCGTCGGCTACAGAGACATGCTGTGTGACATCCCACCTACAAACGCTGCAGCCTTGATTAAAATTTGAAAAGCTTTACTTACCCGTGTTGGGCTCCTTCGTTTGAGGCAAACTTTCATGGATGGATTTTGACGGCTGGCCTAGCCGTGGAGGAGCCCCGCTGCGGTCAAGCAGATCTGGGTGACGCCAAACGGAAAACATCATTTCAGGACGGGTGTGCTGTGTAATTGAGGCAATGAGGTGCAGGCGCATGTTAAGGAGGATGTTACAGCAACCCACAGGGGTTTTTATGTGATTTTATTGCTGGAATGCACGACGGCTCACTTGAGTAATACTAAGGGTGCACCACAAGTACCAAGAGGCCGTGCGAGCGGCCACACCCATCGGGTTGGACATTGAATTAAATACAGGTGCACCATTCGTCTTGCACTCCAGAGTGAATCAAGCTTATGACAAAGGGCAGGAGCCCGAAACGCGTCGGCTACAGAGACATGCTGTGTGACATCCCACCTACCTACGCTGCAGCCTTGATTAAAATTTGAAAAGCTTTACTTACCCGTGTTGGGCTCCTTCGTTTGAGGCAAACTTTCATGGATGGATTTTGACGGCTGGCCTAACAGTGGAGGAGCCCCGATGCGGTCAAGCAGATCTGGTGACGCCAAACATCATTTCAGGACGGGTGTGCTGTGTAATTGAGGAAATGAGGTGCAGGCGCATGTTAAGGAGGATGTTACAGCAACCCACAGGGGTTTTTATGTGATTTTATTGCTGGAATGCACGACGGCTCACTTGAGTAATACTAAGGGTGCACCACAAGTACCAAGAGGCCGTGCGAGCGGCCACGCCCATCGGGGTTGGACATTGAATTAAATACAGGTGCACCATTCGTCTTGCACGCCAGAGTGAATCAAGCCTATGACAAAGGGCAGGAGCCCGAAACGCGTCGGCTACAGAGACATGCTGTGTGACATCCCACCTACAAACGCTGCAGCCTTGATTAAAATTTGAAAAGCTTTACTTACCCGTGTTGGGCTCCTTCGTTTGAAGCAAACTTTCATGGATGGATTTTGATGGCTGGCCTAGCCGTGGAGGAGCCCCGCTGCGGTCAAGCAGATCTGGGTGACGCCAAACGGCAAACATCATTTCAGGACGGGTGTGCTGTGTAATTGAGGCAATGAGGTGCAGGCGCATGTTAAGGAGGATGTTACAGCAACCCACAGGGGTTTTTATGTGATTTTATTGCTGGAATGCACGACGGCTCACTTGAGTAATACTAAGGGTGCACCACAAGTACCAAGAGGCCGTGTGAGCGGCCACTCCCATCGGGGTTGGACATTGAATTAAATACAGGTGCACATTCGTCTTGCACGCCAGAGTGAATCAAGCCTATGACAAAGGGCAGGAGCCCAAAACGCGTCGGCTACAGAGACATCCTGTGTGACATCCCACCTACCTACGCTGCAGCCTTGATTAAAATTTGAAAAGCTTTACTTACCCGTGTTGGGCTCCTTCGTTTGAGGCAAACTTTCATGGATGGATTTTGACAGCTGGCCTAGCCGTGGAGGAGCCCCGATGCGGTCAAGCAGATCTGGTGACGCCAAACATCATTTCAGGACGGGTGTGCTGTGTAATTGAGGCAATGAGGTGCAGGCGCATGTTAAGGAGGATGTTACAGCAACCCACAGGGGTTTTTATGTGATTTTATTGCTGGAATGCACGACGGCTCACTTGAGTAATACTAAGGGTCCACCACAAGTACCAAGAGGCCATGCGAGCGGCCACACCCATCGGGGTTGGACATTGAATTAAATACAGGTGCACCATTCGCCTTGCACGCCAGAGTGAATCAAGCCTATGACAAAGGGCAGGAGCCCGAAACGCGTCGGCTACAGAGACATGCTGTGTGACATCTCACCTACCTACGCTGCAGCCTTGATTAAAATTTGAAAAGCTTTACTTACCCGTGTTGGGCTCCTTCGTTTGAGGCAAACTTTCATGGATGGATTTTGACGGCTGGCCTAGCCGTGGAGGAGCCCCGATGCGGTCAAGCAGATCTGGGTGACGCCAAACATCATTTCAGGACGGGTGTGCTGTGTAATTGAGGCAAAGAGGTGCAGGCGCATGTTAAGGAGGATGTTACAGCAACCCACAGGGGTTTTTATGTGATTTTATTGCTGGAATGCACGACGGCTCACTTGAGTAATACTAAGGGTGCACCACAAGTACCAAGAGGCCATGCGAGCGGCCACGCCCATCGGGGTTGGACATTGAACTAAATACAGGTGCACCATTCGTCTTGCACGCCAGAGTGAATCAAGCCTATAACAAAGGGCAGGAGCCCGAAACGCGTCAGCTACAGAGACATGCTGTGTGACATCCCACCTACCTACGCTGCAGCCTTTTTTCTTTTTTTTTTAAAGACTTTTTTATTGAAGTTTATCAATGGTACAGTATTATGCAGTCAAGAACAGAAACAAATACAGTATACGAAATACACCCCAACTAGGGGAGCAAGCCCCCCCCGCCTTGCATATCGTATTGGGTCCGAATAAACTTGCTCATAAGTACATTGTGTGTTTACATTCTAAATCATATACAGTGCAAAAACAGTAGGAGACTGGCGTACAACCGGGGATCTTGTGCTACAGTGGATTAGCTTGAGGATCATCGAATCCGCTGCTATGGAGGCCCCTACGACTTCCTATATAGATTAACTGCCACTACTGTCAGTTGCTCACCTCTATGTGAGGGTGGTAAGTGGTTGTATTCCATCAACTATCCCACGGGGGGAGTACTTCCTGGGCCCCAGCCACCTCCTGTGTCTCTGGGGTAGTGTCTGAGTTGTCAGTTGTGGAGAGAAGGTATGTTGTTAGCAGGCTCCATATATCCCTGGGCCTGGAGGTGGGCGGGAGCAGTTCGGCGTAGCTGAGTGATTGTTCCTGCCATATTGTGAGGTCGTGTATCCATTCTTTGAATTTAGGGGCACAGCTCCTTCCCCATCTACACACCACCCTACGTTTTGCTATAAGGAAGCCTAAAGCTAGAAACTTCTTGTATGCGGTGTCGACATTATGTGTGTAGCCTAGCAGGGCTATATCCGGTGCTGCTTGTAATGGTGTATCTATCATTCTCGACATACCCGTGAACACCTGTTGCCAGTACTGTTGGATGGTCGGGCACAGCCAGGCCAGGTGGAGAAAATCCGCTCCCTCGCCCCTACACCTGGCACATCTATCATCCTCCCTTAGCTTGAATTTACAGAGCTTGGCCGGGGTATAGTATAGCCTGTGCAGGAACTTATAGTGGATGAGTCTCAATCGGCTGCTGGCTGTTATTGCCTCTGTCTGCTTGCAACTGAATTCCCACTGTTCATCTGTTATTTGTCTCCCTAAATCGTTATCCCACTCAAGGCGGGCCCTCAAGGCTCGGAGTTTCGGTACGTTTTGTGTATGGCGATAGATGAGTGAGGTGACATGTCGAGGTGGTTCTGCTTGTAGCAGTGCATGAAGCGGTGGCAGTGTGGGTGGCTCTAGGGGGAATGCCGGTGTGGCTGCTTTAACACTTTGCCTGAGTCTTACATACATAAATAGTTCCATGGTGGTAGGTGTGTTTGCGCCGAAGAACTGTTCTCTGGACCGGAATGTTCCTCCCATGTAGAGGTCTCCCCACGTGGTAAAGTGTAGGTTCTCTAACATTGATCGACAGTGCCGCTCATATGTGACTTGGAGGGATGGATGGTATATCAGAGGTACTTTAGGGGAGTATAGCATTGGGCATCCAGTCTGGCGGCGATTTTCTTCCAAGCTGTAGTGGTACATGCAACTGTGGTGGGATCGCGTTCCCGTTCCTCACCAGAGGTGAACAAGAAGCCTGAGAGGGGAGTGGGGGCCATAAATCCTTCCTCTACCGCCAGGTGAGGCATGAAAGGAGGTGGGTGCAGCCAGTATGTGGCGAAGTGTGCCTGGGTGCAGTAATAGTAGAGTTCGAAATCCGGAACCTCATACCCTCCCTGTGAAAAAGGCAAAATCATAGTATCTAGGCTAAGCCGGGCTTGTTTGCCCCCCCATACTAGACTTATTGTTTGTTTTGAGCGCACTAAAGAAATGCTTGCCGGGATGATATGGTATGTTGGTGAAGAGATAAAGGAACTTCGGCAACAGTATCATTTTTACTAAGGAGATCCTCCCAGCCATAGAGAGAGGCAGAGACAGCCATTTTGTGACCGACTCTGTAACCTTATCTAGTGTGACTCCGTTATTGGCCCGTATAAGCTCTTCTCTATTTCTGGTGACCTTGACCCCCAGGTATTTGATTTCCTCGGACTTCCATGCGAGGGGGTAATCTAAGGTGTACGGGGTGGTCGCGTCAGTGAGCAGGAAAACGGCTGACTTGGCCCAGTTGACATTTATGCCCGAAATGGCCCCGAATTTGATGATTGCGCATAATACGGGATTTAGGTTTTCTTGTGGGTTCGCGATATAAAGGGTAACATCGTCCGCGTAGAGCGAGATTATGAGCTGTCTGGATGGGTAGATCAGCGCTCATTCTTTATGGTGCTGCCTGATTTTCGCGGCAAGTGGCTCTATAGCCAAAGCAAATAATATGGGAGATAGGGGGCAGCCTTGGCGCGTGCCCCTGGTGATGGTAAAGCTGGGGGATCGTGCTCCGTTGAGGAGAACTGTAGCCGTGGGCTGTTGATACAGTAATTCCACCCACCCGAGGAATGCCGGGGGCATTCCCATATAGCGCAGGGTGCCCAGAAGGTAATCCTACTTGACAGAGTCGAATGCCTTAGTGGCATCGAGGAAAACTGCGACTGCAGCATTGTTAGGGTCGATGTCTTGTATTACTGTAAGGAGGGTCCGAAGGTTATGGGACGTCGCTCGGTTGGGGATGAATCCGGACTGGTCCGGTAGAACCAGTCTCTCCATTAGTAAATTCAGTCTGTTGGAAAGGACCTTCGCTAGAATTTTGGTATCACAATTAATTAGGGATAGAGGGCGGTAGGATTCACATTGGGTAGGGGGTTTGTCTGGTTTAAGAAGGGATGTGATCAGGGCCTCTCTCATAGTGGTCGGGAGACGTCCCTCCTCTCTAGCTTCGTAGAAGACCGCCTTAAGTATGGGAGCTAGTTGTGTCTGGTATGTCTTGTAAAATTCTATGGGGAGTACGTCTGATCCCGGTGCCCGCCCCGATTTCATTTGCATGATCGCTGTGGTGATTTCATCTATCTACAGTTTGGCGCTAAGGAATTCTCGCTGAGTGTCACCTAGCCAGGCTAGGGCCGTGTCCTCGAAATAGGCAGGGAGGTCAAGTGGTTGTCCTCTATGTGTTGTGTATAGGGATTTGTGGTATGTCATGAAGGTATGGAGCTGCCTGGGGGTGTTTCTGTGGATCCCGCCCTCTGAGTCGTGGATTTCCGTAACATGGTTTGAGAACTTTGGCTGTCTGATGAGACTCGCTAGAACCTTCCCAGGGCGATCGCCCTTGCCATATGTGCGGGCGACATGATACTTGCCTCGGAATTTGCATTCGCGTTCGGCAGTGTCCGTGTATTCCGTCAGTTTGTCACGTAACTCCGCCCTGGTCTTGTCCCCCCCTGTCTTGTCGCCGAGTTCCAGTTCCAATGTTTTAATATCTTTTTCTAACCGGTTGAGCTCATTACGGATGTCTTTTAAAATACCCCTGCCCTTAGCTATGCAGGATCCTCTGATTGTTACTTTGAAGGCCTCCCAGACGGTGGTAAGGCTCGGTACAGAGTCCACGTTCAGCTCAAAGTATTCTTAAAGTTCTTGTTCGAGCTCGGTTCTGAAGACTGTGTCTAGGAGATGTAGTGGGTTGAGCCTCCCCCTGACATAGGGGGATTGTTCTACCGGAGGTTTCAGCACCATCTCCACTGAGGAGTGGTCAGAAAGCGTCCTCGCCATGTGGGTAACTGTGTCAATCCAGCTGGTCATACCGATGGACACAAACCAATAGTCTAAACGGGACCAGGAGGAATGGACGGCCGAATAGTGTGTACCTTCTTTGGTTGTTGGGTGTGTGTGTCGCCACGCATCCAGGAGACAGTTCTCTGATACGATTCCCGTTAACTGTTTCTGCATGACTGAGTAATGTGGGGTAGTGGGGTGAGATCTGTCCATTGCCGGGAACATAGTCGAATTGAAGTCCCCGCCCCAGAGTAAGTAGATGGAGCCCACGGATAGGATTTTTCCCCACAGGGTGTTGAGGAATAAGGGATTGTCCACATTGGGACCATAGCAGTTGACAATGGTGATATCATGGGAGGCCAGACGTCCCCACATCAAACAATAGCGACCCTGAGGGTCCGTGGAGGTACCACCTAGAATGAAGGGAGTGTTACGTTTAATGAGGATTGCGACCCCCCTTGAGTAAGTGGAGAAGGACGAGAAGCAGCGATGGGAGGCCCATCTAGTGGCAAAGTTAGGAGTTGTGGGCGGGTCCAGGTGGGTCTCCTGGAGTAGGGCAACTTGAACATGATGTCTCTCCAGATATCCTAAAGTCTGTCGCTTTTTTCGCGGGTTATTTAGTCCCCGGATATTCCAGGTCATGCAATGTATACTATACTGCATGTAGGGAGTTCTGGATGTTGAGTCTAATAGTGTGGTCTGAGCTGGCAAGAATTTCTAGATATTGTGAGTGTCGGACGTGTTTACATTTTAAAAAACAGGCAAGGCAAACTACCCTCCCTCCCTCCCACTCCGACTTCCCCAACTTGTCGGGCATATAGTCCCATCCAATCATAACTTTGAAATAGGAAAAAAACCAAGTGATACGTAATTAAAGGGGTACTCTCGTTAGGGTGCGGCTAGGGGCCCGAGACATGCCTTTACCTCCCATTGTCCCACCCGTCCGCCGCCTCGCCCTGACCGGGCTGGTACCGGTAACGGGAGGAGGGTAAGAAGCCGGGTGGTACAGTTCTGTTAGTCACTTTTAAAGGAGAGATTAGGGGCTGGAGCCGGTGTAAAGTTCAGCGTTAGGCATCCAAAGCTGACTGCTTTGCGCTGTCGTCTGGAGGATCAGGATTAGTCCTGTGTCGACAGTGGGGACATGGATCTGGAGCGAGCTCTGTTGGAGGTCGTGGCTGGAGACGGCGCACAGCAGTTTTTAAGATAATCTTCTGCCTGCTGCGGGTTGTGGAACACGTGTTGCTTCCCAGGTGTGTGATGCGGAGCCGCGCTGGGTATAGCATGGCGTAGGGTATACTCAGGGTTAGCAGTTTCTTTTTGACGTTGGTGAATTTTCGTCTTGCGTCCTGCACATTTTGTGTAAAGTCCAGGTAGAATGCCAGGGTTGTATTTTCGTACTCTATTTTCTTCTTTTCTCGCGCCAGATGTAGTACTGTATCTCTATCCCGGTAATTGAGGAATCGGACAATTATGGGGTGTGGAGGTGCGCGCTCAAAGATCTGTGTTCTCTTTCCACGATTAAGTGTTTGGAGAAGACTTCAGTCCCGAATAGGTCACTGATAAGAGTCTCTATGAAGTCTTCCATACGACCAGTGTTGGTTGACTCTGCCAGACCCAGGATACATACGTTGTTCCTCCTAGAGCGTGCCTCCAGGTCCTCATTCTTATCTGCTATGATTTTGAGCAGCCTGTCCATCTGTGAGATTTGCTTTCTGCCACTCGCAGCCCCATCCTCCAATTCAGAAATTCTGTTTTCCGCTTCCTCTATGCGGTGGTCATGCTGTTCGAGCTTATGTACTACTGAGTCCATTCGCAAGTTCATGGCATCAATTTTTGCATCTATGGACGTAAGGCTATTTTTCATTGTTATCAACAGCATTTTCATGTCTTCCTCTTGGCACTCATTTGGTTCAGTTATTGGGTGCTCGTCGGTTTGAGACCGGGGTGTTTTGCATGTTTCGAAGGGAATTTTCGTTTGCTTCCCTTCCATCCTGCCCATTTTGAAATCTGGAGTGGGGAGCTGTAGCCGCAGCTATGATGCAGAGAAAGAGTGCAGCTCGGTGGGCGAGGAGACTCCGTGCCTCGTCATGTCGGTTATTAGAGGGAGGCCAGTACTGGTACAGCTCTAAGTAGCGTGTATAGATGTTCGTGGCGAAGTTAGGGAAGATTCTCGTACCAGCAGCTGTACTGGATCAAGTGTGTCTTTGAGCCTGTAGCGACCTGTATCACACCGGTTGATTGTTTGCGGGATAGCTCAGAAATAGGGCCCCGTGCAGCACGTATATTCTGGACGCTGCGAGGGTGAATTCAGTGGGGGGCCCCCCAGTTGTTGATCGGAAGCGGGCACGGGCAGCAGGGGGAGGGTCGCGGTGTCTTCCCTCAGTTCTCCCGTGAAGCAGGTAGTGTGGTGCGGCCTTGTCTTTCCCTCAGATAAGGGATCATCTCTACCAGAGGGGGCGGGTGGTGGTCAAGGTGTGTGTCCAATTTATGCTGCACCAACTGCTATTGGTACTGATAACTGTTCAGCATGGGGGAATAGGTCACACTGGTCAATGGAGGCCGGGTCAATGCACTTGTGGGTCCGCCCGTATTGCCGTGGTGCCCCCGAGCGTCGCAATGCCTCCAGGAGCGGGTCCGCCCCAGTACCCCGAGTGCTCCCACTGGGCGCTGTGGACAGGGACCCTCGTCTCGGTACCGGGGGGTTGTGTAGCCGTATCTGGGCTTCGCCGTCGGACGCACCCCATCCGCCGATGCTGCGCCATTGAGGGTGCGCAATATGTGTGCGGCCTACGCGCTAGCAGTAGGCCGCCGTCACAGGCCAGCGAGAAATGCGGTCTTAAGGGTCAGTCCAATTCAGCGCCTCGGGCACTCTCGCCAGGGAATCCCCACCGACTCCTCACCTCGATGTGTGTGGCTTTGGTTGCTGCGTGCCGGGTCCCGGTCTGGTGGTTCTTCCTGAGTAGCGTGAAGGGCAGCTCTGCGGCCTCTACACCGGTTTGAAGCCGCGGGCTCTGGTGAAGGATGACGCCGAGCGAACGCTCCAGACGCCACAATGCGTTGTGCCGGCAGGAGTCTCCGCCCTTATATCTCGGCTCCCAGGTGGTTCCGATTAGAGGTAAGATGCTGTAGCGGGACCTCCGACAGTGAGGTTTCCGATTCCGCCAGTTTGGTAAGAGGATGGATGACTAAGGATGGTGATGCCGTATATTTTGGCGCCCGGCCGGCAAGAGCCTCACTGGTGTGCGGCCATCTTGGTCGCGCGCCACCTAGCGCCCCACCTACGCTGCAGCCTTGATAAAAAGCTTTACTTACCTGTGTTGGGCTTCTTCGTTTGAGGCAAACTTTCATGGATGGATTTTGACGGCTGGCCTAGCCGTGGAGGAGCCCCGATGCGGTCAAGCAGATCTGGGTGACGCCAAACATCATTTCAGGATGGGTGTGCTGTGTAATTGAGGCAATGAGGTGCAGGTGCATGTTAAGGAGGATGTTACAGCACCCCACAGGGGTTTTTATGTGATTTTATTGCTGGAATGCACGACGGCTCACTTGAGTAATACTAAGGGTGCACCACAAGTACCAAGAGGCCGTGCGAGCGGCCACGCCCATCGGGGTTGGACATTGAATTAAATACAGGTGTACCATTCGTCTTGCATGCCAGAGTGAATCAAGCCTATGACAAAGGGCAGGAGCCAGAAACACGTCGGCTACCTATGCTGCAGCCATGATTAAAATTTGAAAAGCGTTACTTACCCGTGTTGGGCTCCTTCGTTTGAGGCAAACTTTCATGGATGGATTTTGACGGCTGGTCTAGCCGTGGAGGAGCCCCGCTGCGGTCAAGCAGATCTGGGTGACGCCAAATGGCAAACATCATTTCAGGACGGGTGTGCAGTGTAATTGAGGCAATGAGGTGCAGGCGCATGTTAAGGAGGATGTTACTGCAACCCACAGGGGTTTTTATGTGATTTTATTTCTGGAATGCACGACGGCTCACTTGAGTAATACTAAGGGTGCACCACAAGTACCAAGAGGCCGTGCGAGCGGCCACGCCTATCGGGGTTGGACATTGAATTAAATACAGGTGCCTCATTCGTCTTGCACGCCAGAGTGAATCAAGCCTATGACAAAGGGCAGGAGCCCGAAACACGTCGGCTACAGAGACATGCTGTGTGACATCCCACCTACCTACGCTGCAGCCTTGATTAAAATTTGAAAAGCTTTACTTACCCGTGTTGGGCTCCTTCGTTTGAGGCAAACTTTCATGGATGGATTTTGATGGCTGGCCTAGCCGTGGAGGAGCCCCGCTGCGGTCAAGCAGATCTGGGTGACGGCAAACATCATTTCAGGACGGGTGTGCTGTGTAATTGAGGCAATGAGGTGCAGGCGCATGTTAAGGAGGATGTTACAGCAACCCACAGTCGTTTTTATGTGATTTTATTGCTGGAATGCACGACGGCTCACTTGAGTAATACTAAGGGTGCACCACAAGTACAAAGAGGCCATGCGAGCGGCCACGCCCATCGGGGTTGGACATTGAATTAAATACAGGTGCACCATTCGTCTTGCACGCCACAGTGAATCAAGCCTATGACAAAGGGCAGGAGCCTG
Organism: Calotriton arnoldi; assembly: GCA_963921515.1. Classification (NCBI taxonomy): domain Eukaryota; kingdom Metazoa; phylum Chordata; class Amphibia; order Caudata; family Salamandridae; genus Calotriton; species Calotriton arnoldi. The sequence continues at coordinate 114,891 of CAWUFW010014571.1, forward strand.
AAACGCGTCGGCTACAGAGACATGCTGTGTGACATCCCACCTACCTACGCTGCAGCCTTGATTAAAATTTGAAAAGCTTTACTTACCCGTGTTGGGCTCCTTCGTTTGAGGCAAACTTTCATGGATGGATATATATATATATATATATATATATATATATATATATATATAGTGTAATACAATTATTGAAAATATATATTTAACATAATAATTTAAATTCTTTTAATTTTTAAATGCACTATTCTAAAAGCATATATATATATGGGTACATATACACGCACACAAATATTCACAAATAAAAGAAACATACAAAATACAAAGATGGAGTTACATATTATATTAATTAAATTAGCTAATATATGAAACACATTTACAAAAAATATTATAAGCATTGAAAATAAATATGTATAAAATATATAAAATAAACAAATAATACTATAAAATATATTTAACCAATATTAGGAAACGTATTGGAATCTGGGAATATTAGCTATACTATGACCACTCCAATTTAAACAACAGTATGGAAAGTGTAGGAATTCAGGGGTGTTAGATTTACCATTCCTAATAGTAGGAAAAGTGTTGGACCTCGGAGGGTTAAATTTACTATTCTCACTCCAAACTCTTCTTGAATTCCACAGTAAGGTGAGGACCTGGCTTTTCAATTAGCCGTCTTGTGAGACCATCAAAACTGCCGGTACTCAGGCCCAGTCTCACCATGCGCCAAACAGAACAACACTAGGGAAAGTGTTGAACTTTGAAGGGGTAAATGTACTATCCCTACTCAATACTAGTCAAAGCATTGGACTTCGGAGGGGGATAGATATACTATTCATACTCCAAATGTAGGGAAAGCGTTGGACTTTGGAGGGTTACATTTACTATTCTCACTCCAGTCCAAGCAATAGTAGGGAAAGCGTTAGACTTTGGAGGTAGTTAAATTGACTATTCCTACTCCAGTAGGGAAAGTGTTGGACTTCGTAGAGGTTAGATTTACTGTTCCTACTCCAGTCTAAGCAATGGTAGGGAAAGTACTTCACTTCAAATACAATACATGTATGAATCACCCCATTAATATAGAAAAAATATTAAACTCCTAATATAAACATTATTAATTAACATGAAACATATGTCTGTGTGTGTTTGTGTGTATAAAAGAATAAAAACAAATAAATACATGATTACAATAATAAAGAAAGGAAAATATCTAATTACATATAATAAATCCCTAAAAGAAGATTAAATCAGTAGTAATATATTCCATTTCAAGTAATACGTTAAAAAACAATTCAAAAACAAATATTGTAGCACAAACAAAACTGCTGCAAGCACTTACCATAAAATAAATTAAAAATGTTTAAAAAATATACATTTTAATAATATATACATAATTACCAATTAATAAATTACACATAAATATCAATTATCATAAAAGATATATATATTTTTTCTTCTGACCCATCTCTTTAAAAAAAAGTAAAACACAACATTTAAAAATATATGTGTAATACACAGATAAATACTACAATCCATAAAATAAATTAAACAATAGAACAATTATACATGATTAATAACTTAATTGATTTACATAGTTAGCAGTCAAATCACAAATAATGTACAAAAAACAACATTAAATTAAATTACATTTAATTTTATGTAACTTCCCACCCTATACCCCTACAAAACCAGCATCACACATCTAAAATATAACCAAAATAAATTAGTTTTAAACAATGTTCGTAATTAATAATTAATTAAATAATTATCAATTAATAAATAATTATTTCATTATTACTAAATTAATTTCCCACCCTATACCCTACAAACCTAATAGCCCACTCCGAAAATATAACAAAAGTAAATAAATATGACACAATTTACATACCTTCTCTCTTTATTCTACTGTGAACAGCCATAAAAGTACTAAAACAGCAAAATCTATCAGAAAAATACAATAAAATACATTAACATTTGTCTGCATGATTAAAATACGAAAGGATCATAAGGACTAATATAACCACATACCGCATTATAAAATCTAATTTCTTAACAGAGCATTGACTCCTTTGAGCAGAAAGCTCCGTGAAGGAAAAGCCCCATGCACAAGCGAGATTCTTCATCCATAAGTTGTCTGAGGAAGTTGTAGGCTCTACCACAGTATCTAAAAAAAATTGCCTCCAATAAAGTGACTAAAAACTTTTGGGTGCATCATTGTTTGTTTTGAAGTGCCATTACAAGGGCATATCCTTGATTCAAGGTTGTGTTGATAACCAACTGGGAAGCATAATAAAAGTTTCAGCGTATCGGCCCTAAAGCGAAATACTAGAGAGCGCTCCCTATTACTTCTGGACTCCCAAATGTAGGATGTCACAGCCACGGATTCATTCCTTAGCCTTAAATAGGTTGCAACCGTTGGTTTTAATGATTCAACCTTAATCCTGGCCTCCTCATGCTTTGCCAGTAGTACTGAATGCACCCATTTCTTGTCCAGATCTAGACATAAAGAAGGATCTGAAAAGGCGTGCCCAATATCAATTCCATCCAGTTCTTTTTTAACATAAGCTAGCAAAGGTAATAGTAATCTTTTATCGCAGGCCAAAGAATCGGCCATTATATCCTTAGTGAGCGATAGTGCTTCCGTCTGCCAAACAGACATCCACACTATTACTGGCCTTGTGCTGATAAAATCACTCAGATAAGTCACTTCAAGCTCTCTATGGCAGATATAGTGAGGGGTCGAGATGGGGACAGCCAGAATTCTCCTGCAAAATCTATTTTCCTCTATTTCAAAATAGGGCAGTCTGAGGTGCCCCAGATAGCTGCTCCATAAGTTGCAATTGGTGGGGGCGTGGCCAATAAGATGGCCAAGTGAGACGTGCTGCTCGGAGCTCCGTCCCACCGCGGCATCATCTGCCAATATCCTGCGGTGCTTGCACGGCACCGACCTCACCCGACACTTCGGTCAATCCCGGAGAGTCACCGGGGCCAAGAATCGGGTTTCGGGACGCAGCCGCATGCATCAAAAAGGCTCCGACAGCGGAGAGTCTCCAGGCCCAGGACGCCATCGGGGACACGGAGGAGGAGCCTACAGCGCGCTGCGGAGGCCTGGGGAGTAGAGGCACGGAAGGCCCCGACCAGGATTGGGGGAGGCTCAGATTCCCGACTTGGAGACCCATAACTGACAGCAGAGGCAAAAAAATAGTGGGGGATCCCTGCTACACAGGGAAAAGGCCTGCCGGCGGAGACATATCATAGCAGCTCACGCCAGCTTTGATTGGGAAGTGTGCCTGCACTTGTCAGACTGACGAGGCCTTGCAGAGAGCGACAGGCTGGCACTGTGGTGACATTTTAAAGAAGTCAGAGGATTATCACTGCACCTGTGAGGCGTTGTATATCTAATTCCTGGCAGGCCTGCTGCTGGCGGGGACTGGGGAAACAGGGCCCTGGCGGGCAAAAGAGCTTGATTTCCCTGAACCTGGTGGAGTAGAAGTGCGCACTGGGAGGGTCTACACCCGAGGTCGACGGCTGTCTAGACCGTGGTGGAGCTGCACCTGTGGAACCCCGGAGTGAGGCTGGTTTCGTCCCAAGGGGGGTGACACAGAAGATACTGCCCGTCTCGCCATCACATCTACTGTTGTGATCCAGGTCTCTCTGGTGGAACACGGTTCTGTGTGGGGAAAATAGCAGTCCAGCGTGAAGAGTTGGGAGACACTCGTGTAGTGTAGTTCCTATTTCCCTAATAGGCTCTGCGCATTGGAATAATATACCCTATAGATTCGACATAGGACTGAGGTCAGTATGTCCCTATCGAGTATATTAAACTTAATTACTTTGTGCCAGCTAACTCAGAGGCCACTAGAAACTCCTTGTAAACAAGAAGGGAGTCGTTTCTGGCAACCTAATAAACATGACAACTTTGTTTCCCTTTAGAATCGTAACATTCTCAGAATCGTGGAAACAATAGATAACAGTTTCACTCAGCTAATCGTGCATGCTTAGTTTCTTCAGAGTTACACAGAAAGAATAGACGGGCGTTTCAATAAAAAGGATTTATTGAACAGTCTTGTTTCTCGTGTAAGAGATATGAGCTGTTATGATCACAAGACAGTATGCAAGATATATAATGTACAGCGTAAGCAGTAGAAAGAAATAATACTGCGCTAGCATTATCTTTTAGCTATCACACATATATTCATATACATAAATAACATAAGCTAAAAATGCGAGTACTCGTACGATGCTTCTCTAAGCTAGTTCTACCCCAGTGTACCTAACCTAGCCTAGGTGTAGGGCAAGGTAAGAAGTAGGTGATGTATTCTATAGTATGGTATACTAAGAGTCTGGATGCCAAGAGTCCCTCTATGTTCTAGTCAGCTCCATACCTTGAGAATGAGAGAGGTTGGAATCTCCTTCCGGGTCTCGAATTCTAACACCCCGCGAAGAGAGTCAGAACACTGGAAGTTGGATTCTCTGCGAGCAGGGATGACAGCGTCTCTTCTCAGTGCGTCAGGCCGGGATACGGGCTCCTCTGAAGTCGAGGTCTCCTCTAACTTGCTTGGGCAAGGGAAGGTATATTTATACCTGGTAGGTGCCTTGGAATGTTAGCATTGACGTGAAGTCGGACAGAGGAAGACGTCAGGAATGAACCTTTAAGGAATAGCGGTTCATGCATAATAGATGAGTTCTTGGAGAAATCAATAATCCTGTGCTGGGCTTAGGGTTTGGTTTCTAAGAACTCGTTGTGACGTTGGGGTGGACGGATGTCGGTGACCATGCCTGTATTTGTAGAGGTATCAAAAGGAGAGTGAGGATGTAAAGAGCTAGTCCTTATCCCCTAGGTTATATGTTAAATCAATGGGAACTAGTCTGTCAAGACGTGATTTGCGACTCAGAGTCGTGTGTTGTTTGACAGAAAAAGAGAAGGGAAACCCTCTTTCTTTTTCATGAAGCCCTCACCCACCAACCTAGTTGGTGGCCTGCTTCATCATCGGGCCCACCTGGTGACACCGAGGGGTCGATTCCGATTCGGGCCGGAAAAAGCACCGACCGACTCGGAGCCGGAAAAATTACCGACCGACACGTACCAGTGGCGCCCGACACGCCAAGTACGATGCAAGCCGCGATAAATCCGACCGACACGTCAGGAAACCAAGCCGACCGACCGAGCCGCTCGGAAAATAGCAATCCGGCCGGAAAAACACACGAATTCAACCGACCGACACGCACCCGGAACAAATCCGACCGAATCGTACCCGCCAACTCCAACCCGCAAAGTACGATGCAAGGCGCGAAAAACACGACCGAGTCGGACGGAGGACAAGCCGTACGACCGACACGCATACAAAACCGAGCCGAAGCAACACAATACACCGCGACCGACGCGTACGCAGCATACAAAACTGCACAAACACAGCGTGAACGAAACGGAAAACACCGTACGAGACCAATGCAGGGTCCGACTCGGTCACAAGAACGTTTCCAACATACACAAACAGCACAAAGGAAAAATCAACCAAAAAAAGGCCAAACAAGCAATTACCAAGCCAATAAATACTGGGGGGGTGGGGACAGAGAACAAAGACACACCCACAACTCCACCTATATAAAGGACACAAATCACTACCATGAGCCTTTGCAAATGCCATTCCACTGCCAGCACCCAAGAGAAAGCAACCACACACCCACAGCTCATCCCTCACACAAGCCACACACCAGCAGCACACCAACAAATACCTACCTCACATACACCCAGCACAACACACACCCACACACCCTCACCTGCACACCAACACACACATCACCCACCATCACCACCCATCACCATGCCCCCCAAGAAGAATCACAAGTTCCTAGATTGTGAATTGGAAGTCCTGGTAGACGAGATCCTCAGGGTAGAGCCACAGCTGTTTGGCACATTGGTCCAACAGACCCCCATGTCGCAGAAAACCAAGATGTGGGAGAGGATCATCAACAGGGTGAACGCCCAATCACCATGTCGGCGCACAAAGACCGACATCCAGAACAGGTGGTATGACGTGCGCAGGAGGGTACGGAAACTGCTGAAGCAAGACTACATCAACAGCCAACACACCGGCAGTGGCCCTCCTGCCAAGCCAATATACCTCAGGCCCTGGGAGGAGAAGGTGCGGGCCATCCTACCGCCAGTGAGCATATATGGACTAGAGGACATCCCAGAGCCTGGTGAGTACACAACAAATGTACACAATATACTGCCACAAAACACACACACATCACTGTCAAGGGGAGAGTCAAACCATGCACTCATAGCAATCACACAGCAACCAGAACAGAATCATCCCAAAATGTGTATGTCAGTCAGAGAAACACAACACATGCCATCAAAAAAGTCACATCCAACTGTGCCAACACATGTACAAACACAACCACAACTACAGCTAGGCAGTGGCACAAATAGAACCAACAAACACATCCACACATGTAGCCACCACAACAACACCAACACACAGTGAAGACCACTCAAAGGAAGGAATTCTGTGTATGCTGGCCAAGTCAGTGTAGCCAATAGCATCATGGGAGTCGCAGTCACACATATTGCCCCCCACAACTGTCCCATCAACACCACCATGAACCATGCGCACATCACAGGGAGTGGAGAAGGACTCACAAGATGGCTGACACTGGCTACTGCTGTGAGGAGCACAAGGCCCTGCTGGCAACTGTGCACCAACAAACAGCAGGACACCACTGACTGACATCCTGAGAGACAACTTACACTCCCTGCAATGCAAGCACGTTCCATGGTGGGATATCTGGCTGGCTGGGTGGGAAGGGGGACTTGCAGCACTGACCATAGTCACCAGCACCTCCCCTCACACCCCCCCCAACACAAACTCCACAGTACCCACCTGGTAGAATGCAATGCCCTCCATCCTAACACAAGATCCCACAAAGCACCACCACCCTGGGTTATGTTGTGTGAAGCACAGGGACACTCTTGGGACTCTTAGCCAAACAACTGCCAGGACAACACTCCCAGCCATCCTGTCAGCACAGCCAGCCCACCCCACAGGGAAGCAGAGTCAAAAGGAAGGAAGCATGGGCATGCTGGGAAGGGGGAGGAGGCAATAGCATGATGGGAGTCGTAGTCACAGACATTGCTCAGCCTCACAACTGGCCCATCAACACCACCCTGAACCATGCTCACATCACAGGGAGTGGAGAAGGACTCACAAGATGGCTGACACTGGCTACTGCTGTGGGGAGCACAAGGCCCTGCTGGCAACTGTGCACCAACAAACAGCAGGACACCACTGACTGACATCCTGAGAGACAACTTACACTCCCTGCAATGCAAGCACGTTCCATGGTGGGATATCTGGCTGGCTGGGTGGGTGGGAAGGGGGACTTGCAGCACTGACCATAGTCACCAGCACCTCCCCTCACACCCCCCCCCAACACAAACTCCACAGTACCCACCTGGTAGAATGCAATGCCCTCCATCCTAACACAAGATCCCACAAAGCACCACCACCCTGGGTTATGTTGTGTGAAGCACAGGGACACTCTTGGGACTCTTAGCCAAACAACTGCCAGGACAACACTCCCAGCCATCCTGTCAGCACAGCCAGCCCACCCCACAGGGAAGCAGAGTCAAAAGGAAGGAAGCATGGGCATGCTGGGAAGGGGGTGGAGGCAATAGCATGATGGGAGTCGTAGTCACAGACATTGCTCAGCCTCACAACTGGCCCATCAACACCACCCTGAACCATGCTCACATCACAGGGAGTGGAGAAGGACTCACAAGATGGCTGACACTGGCTACTGCTGTGGGGAGCACAAGGCCCTGCTGGCAACTGTGCACCAACAAACAGCAGGACACCACTGACTGACATCCTGAGAGACAACTTACACTCCCTGCAATGCAAGCACGTTCCATGGTGGGATATCTGGCTGGCTGGGTGGGAAGGGGGACTTGCAGCACTGACCATAGTCACCAGCACCTCCCCTCACACCCCCCCCAACACAAACTCCACAGTACCCACCTGGTAGAATGCAATGCCCTCCATCCTAACACAAGATCCCACAAAGCACCACCACCCTGGGTTATGTTGTGTGAAGCACAGGGACACTCTTGGGACTCTTAGCCAAACAACTGCCAGGACAACACTCCCAGCCATCCTGTCAGCACAGCCACCCCACCCCACAGGGAAGCAGAGTCAAAAGGAAGGAAGCATGGGCATGCTGGGAAGGGGGTGGAGGCAATAGCATGATGGGAGTCGTAGTCACAGACATTGCTCAGCCTCACAACTGGCCCATCAACACCACCCTGAACCATGCTCACATCACAGGGAGTGGAGAAGGACTCACAAGATGGCTGACACTGGCTACTGCTGTGGGGAGCACAAGGCCCTGCTGGCAACTGTGCACCAACAAACAGCAGGACACCACTGACTGACATCCTGAGAGACAACTTACACTCCCTGCAATGCAAGCACGTTCCATGGTGGGATATCTGGCTGGCTGGGTGGGAAGGGGGACTTGCAGCACTGACCATAGTCACCAGCACCTCCCCTCACACCCCCCCAACACAAACTCCACAGTACCCACCTGGTAGAATGCAATGCCCTCCATCCTAACACAAGATCCCACAAAGCACCACCACCCTGGGTTATGTTGTGTGAAGCACAGGGACACTCTTGGGACTCTTAGCCAAACAACTGCCAGGACAACACTCCCAGCCATCCTGTCAGCACAGCCACCCCACCCCACAGGGAAGCAGAGTCAAAAGGAAGGAAGCATGGGCATGCTGGGAAGGGGGTGGAGGCAATAGCATGATGGGAGTCGTAGTCACAGACATTGCTCAGCCTCACAACTGGCCCATCAACACCACCCTGAACCATGCTCACATCACAGGGAGTGGAGAAGGACTCACAAGATGGCTGACACTGGCTACTGCTGTGGGGAGCACAAGGCCCTGCTGGCAACTGTGCACCAACAAACAGCAGGACACCACTGACTGACATCCTGAGAGACAACTTCCACTCCCTGCAATGCAAGCACGTTCCATGGTGGGATAACTGACTGGGTGGGTGGGTGGGTGGGAAGGAGGTCTGGCTGTCAACCAAACACAATCAATGCAGACCATGTTCACACCCCAGAGAATACATAGAAATGCCCAAATAATGCAGGACAATGTGCCACACCAATATCAACCCCTGACTGTGACGACTTAGGACAATACAATGTACAGGCCCGCACCCCGAGGCACAGTCACAACTGTCAGGTGTGTCAACCACTGATGCCTGCAGAAACATGACATACATTGTTTGTGTCTCCCAAAAACAGGTGATGATAGGGACACAGCAGCAGACGCTGAGGAGTCCCAGTCCCAGGCTCAAGAGGATGCCGAGCTCACTGGCGTCGTACAGCCTCTGTCCTCCTCGGACGATGAAGAACAACCTGGCACATCCGGTGCAAGTCAACATGCTGCACCAGCAGGACCACCAGCTGCAGCACCAGCAGGTCCACCAGCTGCACCCCCTGCACCCACCCCTCCAACGACTGTCACCACGAATACCATCCCTGCCGACATGGACAGAATAAGGAACAACACCAGCGCAGTGACCCTGGACCAACCTGGGGCCATGGACACCACCACCACCACCAACCCCCAAGGTGGACCAGGGTTATCTGTGCGTGCAACTGCACACACTGCACATGTCAGCAGGGGTGGTGGGAGGGGTGGGAGACAGAGGTCGCTGCTTGCAGACGTTGCTGGTGTGCATGAAGACCCACAACTGGTACGCATAGCTGATGCGTACCAGTCCAGCACCGGAGAGCTCAGCCAGGTAGTGGGGCTCCTCAGAGACATCAAACAGCAGCAGGCTGCCCATCATGCCCGCTTGGACTCCCACATGTCCCACGTGGAGTCACACATGTCACGTGTGGACTCCCACATGACCCGCGTGGAGTCCAAGTGGGATGTACTACATGAGATGACGGCGGTGCACAGGGACATTTTACAATGCCTCCGCCAGATGAACAGCAACCAGTCCACACCTCCCTGTGTGCCAACAACATCTGGCACCGAACAAACTGCAACTGCCACAGGGAGGGAGGAGGACTCTGGCGGAGAGTCCCCTGCACCGCAGCAGCCTGCACTTGAGGGCCCCCCCCCAAGAAGAGGGGTCGTCCGAGGAGGGGAAAGTGAGAGGCTGATGGCCAAGCGCAACTCCCAGGAAGCCTGAACCTGTTCTGGATTTTCGCCTTTGTGCACAGACTGTTCACCCTGTTGATGGCAACACTACTCCCACACATTGCATGGGGAGTACAAGTTGGAACAATGTGTCAGACAACTGTGGCCCGATACTGGGGATCCTGTCTACCTGGACTTTCTATTCATCTAGGAACTTGGGATTGCAAGATTCATGTACAGCACAATCCATCCTATGCACTATTATCACAGATGTATCACAATAAACACACTAATACACCATACTTGCCTCTGTCGTGATTCCAACGTGGGTGCTGTTATGGGGATGATGAACAGCAAAATTACACTGTGTATGCGAACTGCAACAGCAAGGACAACACAGGCATGTGAGTACAGGCAACGTGACACATATGAGGGAGACACACCACCAGGGCTACACAACACATACACACCTAGGCCATCTGACTCATTGCCTACACTGATGTTGCCAGGGAAGACGGTGCAATGCACAGACACCACACCCATTCCCAGTTGTAGTCAAGTAGCCCACAGGTGCAGTAAGCAAATGGCAGTCAAATGTGTGACCACAGACAACGCACATCACTAAGTGAAGCACAGGTTTATTACACAGTAGCAACATGCCGTAACCACTACAGATGCAAGGTAACCCCACCTGGTAGCGGGCACACAGTCAACAACTGTAGACAGAAGGAAGTCCATGGGTGTGGCGCACATCACCTGTAGGGACACAACAGCTACCAGCCTGGATGTGCAATCACGTCGTCGGTGGACACAGTTGACCAAACGAATCTGAAAGTACCCTGTGAAGGACAGAAATGACACACAGTCAAAAGCAATGCAGTACAGGACAGAACAGCAAAACTCATGCACAATACATGTTACAAGATACCCACCCAGAACCAAGTTAGCATGTCAACACTGTTGGGGAGTACAGCCCACCTGTCACCACACATCGCAACACACATCCTGTCAAGTAGCCCATGGACACACTCCAACAGCACCAGAGCACCACCCACACATCATGCCAACTCACATCATTCACATGACACCTCAGGATACTCACATTCAGCTAAAGAAGTTGGTGATGAGCTGTGTGCGGACATCACCATCACCATCATCATCATCATCGTCACTGGCATCGTGGTCCAGGCCAGGATCCTCCACAGGTGGCGGATGTTGGTCATCGTCATCCTGGATGAGAGGCAACTCCTTCCGCACTGCCAGGTTGTGGAGCATGCAGCAGACGATGATAATCTTGCACACTTTCGCAGGGGCATATGGGAGGGACCCTCCGGTCTTGTCCAGGCAGCGGAAGCGGCTCTTCAGGAGACCAAAGGTCCGCTCAATCACTCTCCTGGTCCGACCATGTGCCTCATTGTAGCGCATCTGGGCAGGTGTCACAGGGTTCCTGAGGGGTGTCAGCAACCACGGCATGTTGGGGTATCCCGAGTCACCTACGGACAGACAAGTGCACATCAGCTGACTTGGAAAAGTGGGCGGAATACTACAGATCAGATCACACACAATGGCACAAAGTCAGTACACACCGACAAGCCAGGCACGCTGGTTCTGCATCTGTGCCATCAACCTGGGGATGCGACTACTCCTCATCACAAAGGCATCGTGTGCTGAACCAGGGAAACGGGCACACACGTGTGTGATGGTCATGTCTGCAAGACACACCACCAGTGCATTGACCGAGTGGTAGTGCTTGCGGTTCCTGTAGGCCTGCTCCTGGGCCTGTGGTGGTACCAAAGCCACATGTGTCCCATCAATGGAGCCAATGACATGCGGCATCCTCCCCAGGGCATAAAAGTCACTCTTCACGTCAGTGAGTCGTCGCAGTCTAGGGAAATAGATGTACCGGTTCAGGAAGAGCAACATTGCCGCCAAGAAATCGCGGAGCACACGGCTGAACATGGTCTGTGACATCCCACCAGCAGACGCCACAGTATGTTGGAAGGTACCGGTGGCAAAGAAGTGTAGGGCTGCCATCACCTTCACCTTGGGGGTCAGCGCTGTAGGATACGGCCGGCCAGGCTGCAAATGTGGGGACAACTGCACTGCCAAATCCTCAATCAGCTGCCTGGTGAAGCGGTACCGTCGGATGCTGTCCCGTTCCACCATCGTTGCCAGGTCTGGGAATGGCCGATGGACAGCAGGAGCCCTGCAGTGCAGAGGAGAAGTAAGCAAGATCGTCAGTCACCCCACATATGCGGCATTGAACACACTCAAGATCCCAACATACATCATCATGAGGCACAACTACATGAAGTGTGCAGTACCGGAACGACATGTATGGTACATACATGGCCAACATCTGTCAACACGGTCCTACAGGTGGCATCAATTTGTCCCAGGTTGGCCCATTGGATATCATGATGCTGTGTCACAGTCACCCCCCAGTGACATGTGAGGACAGATGTGCCCCAGGCACCACAGCTCAACGACAGGCACATTCCCAGGGACCCTGTAATGCCACATGGACACTGGCATCACCTGGAGTATCATGTGTACACCACAACAAAACAAACATGACCCCCACAGGTAGTGGCCACACTTGCCATGGCAGGAGAGCCATGGACGTCTGTGACACACACGCACAACATCAGAGTCCATGCACACACAACGTGGATGTGGAGACTGTCTCCCATTGTGCACATGAAATCAGAGACATTGTAAACACTACATGCACAAAGACTGTGGAGGGCCATCACTATTGTGCCACTGGGACACCCTGGCTCAAACATACCGTCCCACATGGGACTCACGGGGTATGTGACATGACATACACAAACACCACTGTGAAATGTGACCATGGCACATGCACAGATATGAACAGTTGCACATCACAGTGGTCACGTACACGTAACACCCAGGATCCTGTCCCCATTAACACGTGCACAGCCTGGGGGTGGCTGCCCACAGGTGACACCCACAGGACAACATGTACACCAACATACACACAATAGGAAATGCAGCCTTACATGCCTTATGATAAGGTTTGGACAGGCTGTCGTGATGTAGGTGTGCCCCTCACTCCCTGGGAGCTATCTGTGGCTGGCATATGTCCATCTGAGACAGGCATGCTGACATATGCCAGTCACATGTACAGTGATGCGTTGAACAGCAATGGACCGATCGGTGCCTCCGGCCGGCCCATTGCTTTCAATGTGTGCGGGTACGCGTTGTACCCCTGTGCGCGTTGTACTGCAATGGACCGATCGGTGCCTCCGGCCGGCCCATTGCATTCAATGTGTGCGGGTACGCGTTGTACCCCTGTGCGCGTTGTACTGCAATGGACCGATCGGTGCCTCCGGCCGGCCCATTGCATTCAATGTGTGCGGGTACGCGTTGTACCCCTGTGCGCGTTGTACTGCAATGGACCGATCGGTGCCTCCGGCCGGCCCATTGCATTCAATGTGTGCGGGTACGCGTTGTACCCCTGTGCGCGTTGAACAGCAATGGACCGATCGGTGCCTCCGGCCGGCCCATTGCATTCAATGTGTGCGGGTACGCGTTGTACCCCTGTGCGCGTTGTACTGCAATGGACCGATCGGTGCCTCCGGCCGGCCCATTGCATTCAATGTGTGCGGGTACGCGTTGTACCCCTGTGCGCGTTGAACAGCAATGGACCGATCGGTGCCTCCGGCCGGCCCATTGCATTCAATGTGTGCGGGTACGCGTTGTACCCCTGTGCGCGTTGTACTGCAATGGACCGATCGGTGCCTCCGGCCGGCCCATTGCATTCAATGTGTGCGGGTACGCGTTGTACCCCTGTGCGCGTTGAACAGCAATGGACCGATCGGTGCCTCCGGCCGGCCCATTGCATTCAATGTGTGCGGGTACGCGTTGTACCCCTGTGCGCGTTGTACTGCAATGGACCGATCGGTGCCTCCGGCCGGCCCATTGCATTCAATGTGTGCGGGTACGCGTTGTACCCCTGTGCGCGTTGTACTGCAATGGACCGATCGGTGCCTCCGGCCGGCCCATTGCATTCAATGTGTGCGGGTACGCGTTGTACCCCTGTGCGCGTTGAACAGCAATGGACCGATCGGTGCCTCCGGCCGGCCCATTGCTTTCAATGTGTGCGGGTACGCGTTGTACCCCTGTGCGCGTTGTACCTCAATGGACCGATCGGTGCGCACCCATTGACAATGGGCTTGCCTGGCAACGGACGCGTTTTCGAATATTCGAACGAGTCGGTTGCTGGAAAATCAGTTGGTCACCCACAACAATGTTGCAAAATCATGTATGTCATGAAGTTGAAATTTTGAAGGATGCTGTGGGCGTGTTTTGGTGCTGCTATTCCATGGATTGGCCAGATTCAGAAGATGCAAACGACTTGGACCTATCACTTTGGACACAAGGGACAGTATCTGCCTCTCCAGCACATATATATTGCTGCATGTTCCCCTGAGAGCCCACTTGCCTGCACTACATGCTCCAGGACGACATCTGCCACTGCACTGCTGCTGTCTCTGCCCCTCTGGACCCTGCAATGGCACGTACTGTGGAGAGAGCCCCAGCCTTCAGCCTTGAAGAGAACCAGGCCCTGCTGGACAGCCTACTTCCACAGTACAGCAAGCTGTATGGGACACCAGGGGAGCAGGTGAGTGTTCTGTGCACTGCCTTTCTGAATGTGCATTTTGTCTGACTAGCAAGGCTGAGAGTCAGCACACCACTGGCTAGCAGGCTCACTGAGTAGTTGTCACCCCCCATAGTGTGTAGTGACTTGCACTGGACAGGTATGGTGCAGTGACAGTGCTTCTGAACAGGGTTTTACTCCCCATGCAATGATACCATGTAGTGACTTCTGGAAAACTGTCCATGGGCAGCCGTGCACTGCCTGGGTACACCATGTGCCCCTGTGATTGCGACATGTATATGCAACTGTGTCATGCACGGATATGTTGCATGTGTAGTAATGGCCTTATCACTTTGTCATCCTGACAGGCTTCTGCCCATCGGAAGCATGAGATCTGGAAGGACATCGTCCGGGCTGTCCGGTCCGTGGGGGTCTACAAGCGCCGGATCCGCAACTGCCAAAAGAGGTGGCAGGACCTTCGGGGCTGGACCCGGAGGATTGCACGGGTCCAGCTGAAGCTGTCGCCTCCTCGCAGGAGGGGCGGAACACGGACCCTGACCCCCCACATGCTCAGGATCCTGGCGGTGGTCTTTCCAGACCTGGATGGGCAGCTGAAGGCCAGAGAGCAGCAAGGAGGGGGTGAGTCAAAGACTGCACTGTGTACTCTGTCTAACATGCTATGTGCCCTCCTCGGGCCAGGTTGAACTGCCACAGTACAGCAGTCATGTTGTCCAGGAGCCATGTCCCTCTATTGTGCACTGCCCACTCCTCATCTGATACCCAGGTGTGGCCCTTACATGCAGGGAATTCTGTCACTTAGGACTGTGTCCTTGCAGTTTGCTTGACTCAAGGTGGGAGACAGCATCTGTTTCCCTGACTCTGTGGTGGGCATCATGGGTGGGTCCATTGCTTACACAATGCCTGTATTCTGACATGTATTCAGCGTGTTACTTTGATCTGTGGTCCAATTGCTGAGCTGATCCACCACATGTGGCTGGGGTACCTGGCACACACCCATGCTGTGGGTGGGAACAATGTTTGGGCCCCAGGAGTATGTATATGACGTGTGTCACACATACTTAGCCAGCTGCCTACAGTCCAGGGCTCATCCCTCATTCATGTGGGGCTGGACAGTCATGCCTACTCCAGGCCATACAATACACTCTGTACTCCCACTCCCGTGTATCAGAGGACACATTGTGCACAGTGATTTGACCCCTCAGGTGTCTGCCTCTGTGTCAGTGTGCTGTGGATTAGTCGCCAGGACTGCTGTGGAGTTTCTTGGTAGGGGCTCAGCATGCCACTGGAGATGTGACCATAGGAGACGATACTTGTGTGACACATAGGTGTCTGATCAGCTGCCCATGCAGACTGGGGCATGTAAATGTGAAGTTCAGGCAGCTGTTCCCCATGCACAGCAGAGTGTGAGGGGCTCAGGTTCAGAGGGTAGTGTCACAGGTCTCCCATATGTCCAATAGGTATGACCTGGACAGATGAGGGTTAAGAGGATGTGTTGTGGGGGGATGTACATGTGCACTTGTGCAGCTCCAGGACTTGCATTCCCCATGACCTACTATTGTGACACAGTGCAGAGTGTTGTTGTCTGGCTGCAAAGTCATACATCACTGAGACAGTGATGTATGACTTTGCAGTCATGCCTCCGCCATGGCATGTGTCTACTGATTGGTGATCCTGCAGGGGAGTGACATGTGCTACATGCACACCATAGTGGCGCTGGCTATCAGGACATGGGTGCATCATGGTGTCTGTCGCTGGTATGCATCACATGCATTTCCTATTTGACTCTGGGCATCCCTTACATCCGTAAACCTGTACTGACTCAGTGGCAAGAGCTGTGATGTGTCCACACCGTGTCCTCTGCACTGTCCAACTACTGTGTACTTGGTGCATGTGTCAACACTGGGGTGTTGCAATCCAACAGACACCAGACAGATGGGTGCAAGGCCATGTGGGATGTGAGTGCCATGCTTGGCATCAGACTGACAATTGACTTCTCCTGTTCAATTAGTGCACTTTTAGCAATGTACAACTAATGATGCCAGGGCTTGCTCTGTGATGTGCTGTGCTCACAGTGGTGTGTGCGTTATGTGCAGGTGACTGATGTCTGTCTGTTTCCCCATTGTTTGCAGATACATCCACGGCCACGGAAGGGGACAGCTCCACGGACCAGGAGGAGCCGGAGAGCCAGACTGGGTCAGCAGCCGAGGAGTGGTTGGAGGGACCCAGTGGCACGGAGGGCGAGGGGAGCCACACCGAGGAGTCCTCAGCAGCATCCACCTCAGCTGAGGACCAGAGCAACTCGGAGGATGACTCCCTTGTGGAGGCGGGTGTCAGCAGCCACCACACCCCAGCTAGTGTTGCTGTCCCCGCCACCACCAGCACCACCACCGCCCTCCCATCGGCTCCCATTCCCCAGGTCCGTGGAGGCTCCCATGTCCGGGAGCGTGTCTCCTTTGGGCCAGGCACCGCACCCCCTGCCCCTGTGTCCCCTGCTGCCCTGAGTGAGGAGTCTGTGTACCTCCTTCGCCAGCTCCATGTAGGGCAGACAGCCATGCTGAGTGTCCTCCATGCGCACACCGCGCTGTTGACTCAGCTGGTGTCGTTCATGGAGGGCATCTCATCGGGCATGTCTGACCTACAGAGGGGCAATAGGTCCATGGACTCCTCCCTGACGGCAGCAGTGTCCCTCCTCAAATGGTCCCTCACCCCTCCTGCCTCTGCTCCATCCACACTCCCCAGCACCTTACCCATCCCAGGCACACACACACTGGCACAGGCACACACCAGCACACACACATCCAGCACACTGACACACACGCCAATGACAAAACGCACACGCACGCACATTCAGGGGACTGAAGCCAGACTCACAGGGGATGGGGCCCTGGAACACACACACGCATCCACATGCACTGCGCAGTCCTCAGTTCCCTCTCCCTCCAAAGCACCCTCCCTTGCCTCACCTGCAACCCCAAAGTCACAGCAGCTCTTCCTCTGTGACCTCGGCCTCTTCCCCACCGATGAAGCTGCTCCAGCATCCCGGGGGAAGAGGAAGCCCACCCACACGGAGCAGAGTGCCCCTCGCCCCCGGACACCCTCCCCCAGGCGCAGACGGACTGAGGCCCCCACCCGCAAGTCCCCCGGAGTGCTAAGAGCAAGACCCCGCCACCGCCCTGCAGCTCAGGCACAAGGTCTCCGTCCTCCATCCCTCAGGCCCCCACTGCACAGGTGCCCCCACCACACCCTGCCCCAGGTTCCCCCACCCACAGATATACCATCCCCAAGATGCTCCGGCCTTCTCCCCTGCCACTTGCTCTCCCAGCACCACACCCCCGCTGCGCTTGTCTGTGCCACTGATGTGGTGAGGGTGTCCTCCCCTCTGTCCAACCCACCTTGCCTGTTCCCCATTCTCCTCCCCTGGAGGTAGGCACTGCAGTGGAGTCCACTACCGCCCTGTCTGACTTGGGCACTGCAGTGGCGGACCTGTCCACCCCATCTGCAGGGTCCACTGCAGTTGTGCCGGCACCCACGACATCTGAGTCATGCCCCCAGTTGTGCCGGCACACACCATGTCAGACACCTCCACTGCAGTTGTCAGTGGCTCTCCAGCACCCACCACCCCTTCCCTGACTCCCCCTGGTGAGCCCTGATCCTGTCCCTGCGGTGCCTGGCCTGCCCCCCGGTTGCCCCTCCTAGTGGATTGTCCCTGGTATTGTGCAGGCATGCGTAGGGTGACATCTGCCAGTGTCACCCTGTTTGAACTTTGACAATGGACTGGCCATTGGCCTTTGCTCTAATTTCTTCTGGACGTCGTTATCAAACAACACATATGCTGAATAAAGCAACTTTCTTTTCTCTAGTGCTCATGCTTCAGATGTACATGTTGTTGGTGCAGCTAACCATGCCCTTGCTGCAGTGATGGTGATATCTGGTCTCATGATTATGAAGTGTTACTGTGCAGGAACCCATGTGGTCCAGGGGGAATGTGTCCTATCATGTGGTGTATCCATGTCATCAATAGCAGCATCTGAGGGTGTCATGTGTTCAGTATTTTGCAATGGGTTTCCTACTTACATTGGCAATTTCATATCTGTGGCTTCCACCCCTGCACATCTGTTGTGCCTGCCATCGTTGCATTTGTCTACTTCCCTGACCGTGTTGCCATCTCCAGTGGACATGCAGGTTTGGGCATCAATGGGGAGGGACTCATCCGTGTAGTCAGTGCAACATTGCTATACAAGTGTGTTGGATCTGTGCTGATGATTCCGTTGGCACATCCATGACCAGGCTGATGTGATGGGAGCCCTCATTTGGTGCTAATTGTTGATTGTGTGACCAAGTGCTCAGCTGACATGATGGGGCCCTACTGAGGCAACATATGGCACAGCTTTCCTCACACAGGAGTGGAGTCCCCTCATGGCAGTGTGTACACGTGTGACATTGCCTGCTCCCAAGGTGTGTGTTGTATGTGCATGTCTGTGTGTTCACTTCCATTCATCTGCGCATGCTGTGATCCCTAGTGTTGTACCTGTTTGTGATGCTTGCTGACTTGAGCTATGTTCCCCCAAAGTCTTCTCCCTGTGTTCTCTGTGATGTGGGTGCATGGCACATTACTGGTCATCAGGGTGTCACCCATAGGTGTGTTTGCTGTCAGGGCAGAGTTTGTGTGCTGACGCAGATGGGTCACAGTCAGGTTTCCCTTTGGCACTTGTTGTTTGCCCCTGTCATGTGATTTCCAGTTTGTGTTATCTTTCAGTGATTGTGACACGTTGTGTGTGTGACTGCTGGCACTCCTTAGGGTCCGGGCTGCAATGTTGGTTGTTGTCTATGTGTGTTCTTTGTGGGTGACCTTGGCTTCTTCATTGGTGTGTGACTGTGGCTGGGATCCCATTGGTCGGTGTGGTATTGCCGTCATGTCCATGTACAGCGTAGTGTGCAGTGTGTCAGACATTCAGGAGTCTTGTTGAGTGTCCATGTGTGATGTGTTTCTACACCTTGGTTCCCACCCACCACCCTGGAATAGTCATGGGTGCATGTGCAATGTCACCAGTGCATGTGTACTTCACTGCTGCACATTGTTGGAGGTCGAGGGGTGTGGTCTTGAGTGTGTGCAGATGAGAGTTGTTGCCCGGCTAGTCCCCTGCCTCCATGTTGGCCTTGGCTTACTGGCCATGCTGATTGATTTGTGCTTGTGTAGGTGTGATGGTAGTTAGTTGCTCAGGACACCTGACTGTGGTTCACAGTGTGAACGACATTTAGCTTTGTCATCACAGTGGTATTTTTATTCAGCCCAGGGTCACCACATTGTGGGGGCCCTGGGGGTGGTGCTGTGGTGTGTCTGTGACTTGCTGTGTCAGTTGTTGTTCCTACGTGCCTGTGTGACATGTGTGTTTTGTGCTCCCTCTCACCTGTCAATGCCTGCTTGCCCACATAGGGGATTTGGATCCATGAGTTACCTTAGTGTGGCAGTGTATGCACATCTATATGATTGGTATTCAGCTCTCCTCATGTGTTGTGTTGTTGCCTGGGGACACTGGCACCCCCACCCCTCACCTGCTGTGTATGATGACAGTGTTGGTCTGCCTGTTTGTGTTTGTGCATCTGCACCACTGCATTGGCATATCTTGGGTGTGCCATTGGCTGTATGTTGTTTGGTGTGTTTCCCCTGCTGTCCCTGGGACTCCTAGGTCATCGGTCAGCACAGTGATCATGGTTTGTGTGTCCCATTGCTGCCATGGTATGGTATCTGTTCACCTCACATCTGCTGTCTCCACAGGGTATCTGCATTTGTGTGCCCATTGGTGCAAATATGTGGTTCTGCATTCTGATGGTCACTTCTGTCATTGTGTCATTGATGACTGTTGACGGTCTCAGCCCCCATGGGTGTTGTTTGTCTGCATATGGCCAAAGGAATGTTTCATTTGCACTGCAGTATTTGGCTCCCCCAATTTATGTTGCAATGGGACACATACACTACTTTGCCACAGATGAGTTTTTGGTTCTGTGACCAGGAATGATCCATGCAGTTTGGCAGTTGCAGCTCTTTCTTTGTCAACAATTACCTTTTGGTCACTGTGATGATGAGGGTGTAGACCCCATTGCCACAATGTTGAAAATGTGCTTCAGCTATGGACCCCACACTTACCTTTTGGTCACTGTGATGATGGGGGTTTAGACCCCATTGCCACAATGGTCAAAATGTGCTTCAGCTATGGACCCCACACTTACCTTTTGGTCACTGTGATGATGGGGGTTTAGACCCCATTGCCACAATGGTCAAAATGTGCTTCAGCTATGGACCCCACACTTACCTTTTGGTCACTGTGATGATGGGGGTTTGGACCCCATTGCCACAATGGTCAAAATGTGCTTCAGCTATGGACCCCACACTTGCCTTTTGGTCACTGTGATGATGGGGGTTTAGACCCCATTGCCACAATGGTCAAAATGTGCTTCAGCTATGGACCCCACACTTGCCTTTTGGTCACTGTGATGATGGGGGTTTAGGCCCCATTGCCACAATGGTCATGGGCTGCTTGCATTGTGGGTGCCACACACATATATGTGTGGCACATGTGCTAGGGGGTCACATTGTATGTTCAATGTCATGTTCGGTGTTGTAGGCATTTGACACAGCCTGCTCACACGCTTGTCATGGTGGTGGGGGGATGTCTTAATCTTGCATTCCCTAGGTTGTGGTGTGCTTGTTGTGTCATGCATTGTCCATCCTATGAGTGGGGGTGGTAGTAGTGGTAGGCATCCAGCCCCCTGGCTAAGGGTGGTAGTAGTGGTGGGCATCCTGCCCCCCTGGGTGAGGGTGGTAGTAGTGGTGGGCATCCTGCCCCCCTGGGTGAGGGTGGTAGTAGTGGTGGGCATCCTGCCCCCTGGCTAAGGGTGGTAGTAGTGGTAGGCATCCAGCCCCCTGGCTAAGGGTGGTAGTAGTGGTGGGCATCCTGCCCCCCTGGGTGAGGGTGGTAGTAGTGGTGGGCATCCTGCCCCCTGGCTAAGGGTGGTAGTAGTGGTGGGCATCCTGCCCCCCTGGGTGAGGGTGGTAGTAGTGGTAGGCATCCTGCCCCCCTGGGTGAGGGTGGTAGTAGTGGTGGGCATCCTGCCCCCTGGCTAAGGGTGGTAGTAGTGGTGGGCATCCTGCCCCCCTGGGTGAGGGTGGTGGTAGTGGTAGGCATCCTGCCCCCCTGGGTGAGGGTGGTAGTAGTGGTGGGCATCCTGCCCCCTGGCTAAGGGTGGTAGTAGTGGTAGGCATCCAGCCCCCTGGCTAAGGGTGGTAGTAGTGGTGGGCATCCTGCCCCCCTGGGTGAGGGTGGTAGTAGTGGTGGGCATCCTGCCCCCTGGCTAAGGGTGGTAGTAGTGGTGGGCATCCTGCCCCCCTGGGTGAGGGTGGTAGTAGTGGTGGGCATCCTGCCCCCCTGGGTGAGGGTGGTAGTAGTGGTGGGCATCCTGCCCCCTGGCTAAGGGTGGTAGTAGTGGTAGGCATCCAGCCCCCTGGCTAAGGGTGGTAGTAGTGGTGGGCATCCTGCCCCCCTGGGTGAGGGTGGTAGTAGTGGTGGGCATCCTGCCCCCTGGCTAAGGGTGGTAGTAGTGGTAGGCATCCAGCCCCCCTGGGTTGGGGTGGTGGCGCGCATTCAGGCCCCTGTGTGCATATGTGGCATTGGTGATGGGCATCCCGCCCCTATGGTGCTGCTGTTGCAAGTATATTCAGATTCCCAGTGTATGTGTGTGATGTGTCGTGTACGTGTTGTATGTGTTTTGTGGTTGGTGTCTGACTTACCTTCTGCGCCGTACGCGTCCGTGCCTGTTCCGGTAGTAGATGTAGAATATTGGTATGATCGGGACGAAGGGATTCATGGTTGGTTCGTGTCGTTCGTCCTTCTCGTTGCTTCGCGTCGTCCTCGTCGCTTGGCTTCGTCCTCGTCGCTTCGCTTCGTCCTCGTCGCTTCGCGTCGTCCTCGTCTGTGCTGTGTTCGTCTCGTAGCCGTGGATCGTGTTGTGGCGCGATTCGGAGCTTATGTGCGCCTCTCCCGGATGCTTTGACGTGCCGTGCGTAGCGACGGGTTCGGCGCGTACGGAAAGCGCATCGTACTTGTCCGGCCGGACGGGGCTGCATTTTCCCTTCCGTGCGACTCGATTCGGCGTTTCCGGATTCGCCTCGGTCGGAGAACAGGACCTGGTTTGGGTGAGTACGGCTCGGCCGGAATTTTTGCTGTTGTGCGCATCGTACTTGCTCGTTCGGTGTGCTGTACGGATCGGTCGGGAAACTGGCTTTCGCATGGCTTTTTTCCCGACCGAATAGTATTGGGTGCGCCTCCGACCGAGATCGGAATCGGCCCCCGAGTGTGTCCCTGGTGTGCTTCTACGCCTGTATTACAGCGGAGCCGGTATATTACTGAGTGTGCAGTGAAGGTGACGTGAAGTTGAAGTTAAAAACTGTCCAGTGGTCCCATTCCCCAGAGGGATTAACTTTAATATTTGGGCCTCTGGCAGTAATAAAAACAAGGCGGTGGATGAAGGTGGAGTGGTATTTTAGGAAACTCCTGCATCCAGTGAATGGTCTACATGTTTCAGCCAGGCCTTTAAATTATACTGGCTTTCCTCATGACCTAAAAAAGTGAAGGGTGCGGTCTATACTGTCTGTTTTGTATAGATCGTGATATGTGTAGCACACGCTAAGATGCTCTATGTGTGAGAAGGCAATCCCTTCTCTAAGCATACACTAGCAATTAGCTATGAATGCCCCATGAGATTCCGGCAGAGGTTCTGGCATGCTAGGATGCTCAGGACCTGCATGAACACCTGTGTTGCTGCGTCGGGTCTCCGTGGATAGGAATCTCATGGGGCATTCATAGTTACCGGCCGAGTTCTATAAGAGGTTTGCACCCCTGATAGTGGATCGTCTGTTGGAAGTGTATAATGAGGCGCTCCAGAGTCGTAAGCTTCCGCCTTCTATGAATGAGGCATTAGTGGCCATGATCCCCAAAGCGGATAAGGATATTCAACTGCCGGGGTCATACAGGCCTATCTCTCTGTTAAATATTGACATAAAAGTTCTTAGTGGGGTTATGGCGGCCCGAATACATATGCAGTATTTGTTCCATTCTGATCAAGAGGGCTTCATCCCCAACCGCAGCACAGCCCACAATCTGCGGCGGTTAGCCCACGTGTGGCACTCCCCCCTATTGCGACAGGAAGAGTGTGCTTTGGCACTATTAGATGTTGAACAGGTGTTCGACTCGGTTGGGTGGATGTATCTTTGGGAGGTCCTGAGGGCGCTGGGTGTGGGCCCAGGTTTCCTGAGTTGGGTACAGCTCCTGTACTCAGAGCCCCAGGCTCGGATCAGGATGGGGAGGCTAGTGTCGCGAGCTTTTAGCCTACACCGAGGTACCAGACAAGGTTGCCCATTGTCGCCATTACTTTTTGCCATGGCAATGGAACACTTAGCAGTGAGCTTATGAGGAGGGATGGAGACCTTTAGGATCCAACTAGGGGAGACTAACCATGTGGTGTCTATGTATGCAGATGACACCCTGGTGTACCTCCAAAATCCTGGCGAGGCGATACTGGTACTTCTGACCGTTCTTGACAGGTTTGGGCAAATATCAGGATTACGAATTAATGCAGGGAAGTCGAAATTAATCCCACTGGCGGGGTTGGCCTCGCTCCCGGAGGAAGAATTACCAAGGGTGGAGCTCCCATGGGTGAGAACCACGCCTAAATATCTAGGAGTTAGGTTGGCGGAAAAGGCCGAACAATATTTGATGCTTAACATCGGGAAGGTAACTGAGGGGCTACGAGGCTCGGTACGCTTTTGGCGAGATTTGCCTCTGTCCCTTATGGGGAGAATAGCCCTATCTAAAATGGTCGTCCTGCCCAGATGCCTTTATACAATGCAACACTCTTTTTTTAAGATCCCCGACATTATTTTATCACTTTAGATAGACTTCTGACTGACTTGCTGTGGGGACCCAAGCGTAAACAGGTAAGCCTGGTCACTCTCCAGAGAACCTTACAGAATGGAGGACTAGAGGTTCCATGTTTGGAATTTTACTATGCAGCTTCTCAGTTACAACACGCCATACATTGGTTGGATGATGAAGGGAACTGGGAGAAGGCCCTGCTGGTGGGGACCTACGGAAATAAAACACACCATGAATTGTTAATGATGGGGACACAGATACCATCAACGAGCCCGTATATCATACAACATGTGGCAGAGATTTGGGAGCTTGTCGTTCGGAGAGTGCTGAAAAAGGCCCCATATGCCCAGGATATGCCCCTATGGGCTGTTCGCCCCTTTCTCCAAATCTCCGCATCTATGTCTGTGCGCAGATGACGGGAGGGGGGATGCCTCACCATGGGCGACTTATACATTAATAAGCAATATATCACACGCGAACAGGCGGTAGAGGCCTTCACGTTGGGTCCAGGACAGTTCTTACAATATGCGAAGATAGCCCAGGTAGCTAGGGAGGTCTGGCCTATGTTTCCCGAAGAACCCCCCATGTCCAGGGTGTTACAGACCCTGCTAATGATGGCTACAGGACGCAGATTGATATCCCACCTATATCAAGCTATCAGAGATGACCAGACATTCCAGGCATTGTCGATTCAGGACAGAGTGGAGACACTATAACGGAGACAGACTGGACTAAAATACATGAAAGGGTCAAGCAGGTGAGCTCGAATGCACGGTTCAAGCTGATCCAATTTAATTATATACATCAGACATATCTTACACCAAAGATGCTACACAGGATTTACCCTGAACGCTCAGGGCAATGCCCAGATGTGGGGAAGCAGATGCTGTATTTATTCATATGGTCTGGTCCTGCCCAGAGCTCCAAATATTTTGGGATGGAGTCCTGGCTGCGTTGCGAGCCGTGACGGAATGGGTACTACCACGGGAGATACGGGTGGTCCTGCTGGGTTTATTACCCCGACCCGAAAACAAATATCTTAGTAGGAAGTTTGTTCTACTGGGACTAGTGTTAGCCAAATGTCAGATAGCTACCTCCTGGCTAAGTCGCAAACCACCTCAAAAAACGCAATGGGTGCGGGATGTGAAAGAGTGGGCGACAGCGGAGGTGATTTGGATGCAACAGGTCAGGCATGATGAAAAGCTGGAAGATGATCTGAGGGCGTGGAGGGCGATGATAGAAGATCTGAACAGTGATGGAGGGGATGAGGAATCACGGGAGGAGGCTACTGAAATTGTAAGATGAGCCGGGAGACAACTGTGAAACAGAGGAGAACCTACATAGTTGATGTGTTGGATGACGCAGTGAATTGTACAACTGGCAGACACCCAGTTTTATGTCATAGAAAGTATACCAGACAGGGGAGGTGGGGAGGGACAAAGTTGTGGGTGTGGGAGGGGAGGATGAAAGTTGCTGTTATTTGTTGCACAAATGTTTTTGGATAAGATGAGAAGCTGGATCAGACACTTAAGTTTTATAGACAGGAGGATCGATACCAAGGGGTCCACGCCGTTGGGGTCAAAGTTTTTGTTATGACACTAATACAAAGCTGTGGAACGTAATTAATCCAGTTATACTTGAGCCCATGATCATGTGACTTCATGCAATGTGTAACTCCGAGAATGTACGATTGTCTTGTCACAAGCGTCTTAAATGTTAATAAAGATATTTAACTCCCAAAAAAAAAAGTTGCAATTGGTAGGCATTGTGTCTTATAGATCTGCAATAGGGGGCTCAAAGGCCTACCCCCTGCGGTACATGGCATGTTCTATAAGGAACATATGGCTCGCATGAGTTTTAACCTGTTTTCGGACACATGGGGAGCCCACGATCTAGAGCTACTGATAGTAATGACCAAATACGAGAAATTCTCAATGTTTATGAGTCTGTTGGTACCAACAGTGATGCTAGGAAAGCGTAACTTTTTTGGGCCACAGGCCATGATGTACGATTTTGTGAAGTTAGTCATCAAATCGAGGTCAGCCATAAAACCCACAAATGAATTAGCCAGGCATTGCAGAGCCCTTGGGGTATGGGCCATTATAACGGCATCATCCGTGTAAAGTAACGTGGGGAAAGGAACGCCGTTAACCTTCGGTATATCCTGCATACAACCTGTTAAGAGTGAGCTGAGGTTGTTAATATAAAGGATGAATAGCAGGGGGGTGAGCACACAGCCTTGTCTTACTCCCCGCTGGGTCTTGAATTTAACTGTGACTTCGCCACCCTGACCGAACCTCACCCTTGCATTTGTGCTGGCGTTACATGGCTACTAAAATATGGACAATATTTCTATCTAACCCCAGTTCTAATAGGCATTTCCAGAGCTTTGATCTGTTGACACAATCAAATGCCATAGTAAGATCCATAAATGCGAGGTGCAATGGTACGAGCCTAGCCACTGTGTACTTCACAATTATTAAGTTTAGATTTAGGCTCTGCTCTATTGTGCCGATTCCCGCACGAAAGCCATATTGGCTATTGTGTAAGATATTGCTATCGGTTGCCCAGTCATAAATTCTATTATATAAGATCTTACCTTAAATCTTTGCGGGGATGTCTATTAACGATATCGGTCGGTAACACCGTGGGTTAGAGCGGTCCCCCTTCTTAAAAATTGGGACTATAGTTGAGCCTTTCCAGGAGCTCAGGATGTTAGACTCTGTCAAGTTGTTGTACACATTGGTCAATAAAGGGGCCCAGAAAGTGATATTGGATTTTATTACATCTATTGGTAACCCCATCGCGTCCTGGGACTTTACCCCCAATGCTCGGAGAAATAGACATGATCATTTCTTGCAGCAAAAACTGTAAAAATTCTGGGCTGACCACCCAACCCATTGAGTAACTCGTGCCTTTTTCCTCTGATCCAGAATAAATTTGTGAGAAGTGAGCTAGCCAGGTCTCACTATTTATGTGGCAGCTTCTATGAGACAACCTCTGGTCAAATACTCACATGTTATTTACTGTACCCCAGAAAAATTTACTATTTTTGGTCTTGGCAGTGTGCCTCAATAACTCCCATTGCTGAATAAGGATATCATTGTGCCTGTGACTTAATCCCATCTTATATTGTTTTCGTACAGTGATAATCAAAGCCCGATCTCTTGGCTTCCTGACCAGGGCATTACGCAATGTGCTGTTTGCTCTTGAACATTTCTTATTAAACCAACGTGGGTTCTGGGGTAGCTTTGCATATGGCTTGGAGAGCAATTTTCTAATAGCATGGCACATGGCCTCAAATGAACCCACCACCTTTCCTCCTTCAGCCCTTTTAGATAGACATATTAGGGCTATATCCTTGTTCTCCCTTATCGCTGTTTCCATAAATGATGCAGGATCAGCCAGTTGCCAGCAAACCCTTAGATTTTCGCTGGATGGGGATAGGTCTTTAAGGGTAGTCACAATCTTAATCTCTTTCGGTGAGAGGACAGCCAGCTCCAATTCTACCGGGTTATGATCCCGAAATTAGTGTTGATCATTTTGCTTTGCAATAGGAATTGTGTGAGATTACGCGGAACAAAAATAGAATCAATTACGGATTTACATTTCCTGCCCCTGAAAGTGGGCAAATCAAAATTATCTGCCCCTGCCCAATCCATTATATTTGACATATCAGCTGTGGCTCAGAAATCTTGCAATTTGCTCTCCCTTGTATCCTCATCATCTGCTCCTTTTACTGATGTGCCGACCTGCGTCCCTGGCAGTTTAGCGTTAAAATCTCCTCCCCAACATATGTATATATGATGCCCTTTTTCAGATGCAGCTTCAACAAGAGAAGGCATAAACCTAAAGAGCCCTGGGAATCTTTGGTTAGGGGTACTCGAAAAATCATTATTAATAAAATGTATTATATACAGGGGAGGGTCACCCCTAAATAGGATGACCTGAAAATCTTTTCCTGGGACGTCAAGGTCATCCATGTTACCAGCCAATAGTAAGTTGATCCAAATAGATAGACCCCCTGAAGCTCTACCAGCATGCGAAGGAGTAGCTGGTGAATTAAGACAGAGATAACCCTCAAAGTCTATTGATTCTGTTGCCCAGGTCTCCTGTAACAATAATATATCGTAAGAGCTAATTAATTGTTGCCACTCTGGAAACACCAGCTTGCACCTGAGCCCTGCGACATTCCAGTTCATTATCCTCAGGGTTTCTGGAAATGTAATGTTTTCTTTTTTCTAACTGTAGTTAATACTGGGCTCGGGGTTTCTGTATTAGGAAAACGGGCCTCTACTGCTGCAGAGGTCCTAACTATTGGGATACCAGTTGACTGCATGTCAATTGCCAGATTCAAATGGTGGCTTGCACTCAAATACCCAAACTCAACCAATCTATCTGGTTCAGTATACCAAGTTGTTCCCTTCTGTAAATCAATATCACTACAATCCTGCAGGGGAGCATATATATTTGAGCATACTATCCCTGGGCGAGGCTTGTGGGTAAAACAGAATGGCTCTTCACATTAGCGGGTTTATAGAAATACCCCAGTGGTAACATAACTTTATTAGATTTGAACATATCATCCCCTTGATCAGTATAAAGCAGACTTCGTGCAACCCAGGGGTGCTTAAAATGTACAATCATACAGTCTCTTGGTATATCCTTGGGATTTAACCCAACCACCCCACCCACCTCACCATTATAATGTCTTGGGCCTCAATGCCAGTTATACGTTTGTTCACCTTTAGCCAGTGTGTGACCTTGTACCGGGCCTGTTCCCATGATTCAGTTTATGTCTTCCTTAACGGTGGTAAACCTGCCAATATCACAACCTAAGGACAGCACTCTGGGGATAAATTCAAGATTTTGGTGCTATCACTTATAGCTTCCGGACTGTTTTTTTCTTGTACATTGGTTCCATCACGTGAAGGGAGGGAATCGTGGGGAATGGGGTCTCTACGGAATGTCTCGACCTCTATCAAACTGTCTTACTGAGGTAACTCTCTCCCTCTCCCTGCTCACCAAGTCGTGCCGTGCAATAGCGCGGCTAACAGTGTTTAAAAACGTGACTTTGTTGAGCTGACTCGGATTCTCTTCTATGGGTTTGTGTGACATAACAGTACAAATGTTATCCTCCATAGAGGTATGACTATGGGTATCACAGGTTGAATAGGAGAGTGGTTTTGTCTTTAGGATCCCCTCTATTACTGATAACCGATCCCTTATTGGAGCCAGGCTCAGGTCTAATACCTCCTTTGATAAAAAACGCCTATATTATTAGCATTTACGAGATCCACTGTGTCCTTTCCCCCCTTCCAGTAAATTGGCAGGTTGCAATCTCCCACGTGGTGCACGGGGGGTGGCAAATGTTTTCCGTTTAGGGATTAGTTCAGGGGTGGCTTGGCAACTTGAGGTACCCTTTGAAGCTGCGCGTTTGCAGGTTTTTACACTCAAATCATCTATACTATTTGCAGCCGCCGGGCTCTTACTACTGATGACCTCTGCTGGGGGTGCCACTAAGACCCTATTGATGATGTCAGGTGAGTTGTTAGGGCTTAGTCCACGGCAGTCTGTTGGCTCAAGCGGGCGTGGTCCTTGCCCAAGAGAAAGTCTACGCTCAGTTAGAGCGATTTCGGTACTGACTACCCCAAGCGCCCTCTCCAGCATAGTATCAATGCTGGTCGGCTTGTGAGGCTGGGGGCGACGCTCGTTAGCCTTACGCTTTCCCATGCATAATCAAACAAGCAACCAGTGTGTTCACATATAATGCTTGCTCGATTCTCACCTGATTTTTATCGGCGCCCAGCCCGGCCTCCTCCAGTCACTGACGGGCGCAGGATGGGCCCCCCCCTTGGCCCAGGATTCACCCAGGCACGGCCCGGGCGTGTCCTATGCCATGGAGGTCGAGGTAGCCTCCACCTTACAGGAACAGCAGGGTACCGTGGGAGAGCGAGTCCCACCAGGGTAATGGAAGAAGGCAGCAGTTTAGGTGTCCCGCGCTGCGGGGGTCGAGGCTGCACTATAAGCGCTTTTGTGGCACCTCCCCCTTTGCAGGAACAGCAGGGTACCCTGAGACAGCGAGTCCCACCATGGTAATGGAAGAAGGCAGCAGTTTAGGTTACATACTTAATAATCAATTAAATTATTAAGTAAAAAGTAAACATTAATTGTAAATTATTAATTAATTAACTTTATAACCTATACCCCAACAAATTCAGCAGCCCAGACCTAAAATATTACTAAACTAAATAAGTGTTACACACTTTCATAATTAAAACAAAATTAAATAATTAACAATTAATAATTAATAATTAATTGTTAAATATTTAACTATAACAAATTAGCATTACACAATTAAACATCAGTTACATATTTTATTACAAATAAATAATTAATGGTTAATTAATTATTACTTAATTAACTTCCCACCCTATCCCCCTACAAACCCAACAATGCACTACAACACTAGAAATTACTATTAACAATTAAATAAAAAAATCTAAATCAATAACAATTACAAATTATATTTTAAAAAATGAATAACAATTATACTGACAAGAGTAACACTTAACACTAATATATTAAGTGAAACACATTAAAATAATTAAAAAACAATATTTTTTACAACAATATTACTGAAAACGATATTAAAAATAACAATATTCTTAAAAAAACAATATTGCTTATTAAAAAAATGATAATCTTGACAACCATATTCTTGCATCACCATATTTTTGATTCATTGTGTTTTTTTCTCGACATTCATGTCTCCTGATATTTTGAACTCGATATTTTGTCCAAACACCATGACAAATATGAAGGCCTGCCCTCTGACTATCACATTGAGGAGCAATTAGTGGAAGCACTGGATAACTCAGTGCAGGAGTCTGTTAATAGAGCATTGGTGGTAGCTTAGCCCTTTTACAAGACCCCTGAAACAATATAGCTGACATAAACTCAGAAAACCAGCATCATTCCTGGAAGTAAAATAGGAAGACAGCTCTGCCGCTCCTACAACCTCTAAAGACACACCTAAGTGGCCCCACTCAGAACACTAGAAATAATCTCTCAAAATTTCCTTCGATACCATGTCTGTGGGGCATTTGACCCCCGAGGTCATTCAAGGTCCTCCACAAATAGGGATCTAGTACATGATGACTCCTCACAGTCTTCCAGATCTGACCTCTCCGAAGAGGAGCTCCAGCCCTCGGCACAAAAACATAAGCTCAAAACCAACTATATGAGCCTTGAGCCTGCTTCTGATGCTCAAGGCAGAATTTTGAATTTGATCCAGAAGACATTGTCCACCACAGGTCAGCCAAATGGTTCCTTGTCCAGAGGTGGCTGACTATGTCCAGTCGTGTTTACTTAAGGACTTTGAAAAAGAAGTTCATGCCAAACTACGAGCTGAATGGCCCTGCCTCTTTCTGATGAGGAAAGTTGCCCACATGCATGAGATTGATCCGAATATGGTGATCTTCATGAACATTTTCTAAGGACCCAAAAATAGGTATTGACCGCTCTTGGCACGGGTGTCAGGACAAACGCCTGGGTTTATCGGGTCCCCTGACTAAACTTCTAGTCCACACCAAAGAAACAGGGTCCCCCAAAGATCCATATACTGTCTTGCGGTGGACCGACATGCAATATGGTTCCTAGGCAATGCTAAATGCACCATTTGTTCAGAAAGGTGCCAGTCCATCCTGATGCACATTGATCATAAGCTAGTGGAGCTGCCCCCCTCTGAAACAGGGTCGTTAGCTAATGGTATGCTTTTTGGTGACAACTTTATGAAGGACCTCGGAAAATTTGTTTTGACCTTCTCCTCTGCATGCAAATCTCAATCATCCCTTAAGGTTTTCCACACTGGCTTTTTTGCCAGGGCAAGGCACTTTCAAGGTCGGGCCACAGCCCACATTTATGCACAGGCCTCATCCAGAGGTTTCCACCCAAAGGAAGAGGGGGTTAGTCTAACGCCATGGGAAACAAGGGCGGGCAGTGAACTCCGCTCCACCAGCGAAGTTTGCGGATTTTAGTAACTCTGCACTACCTTTGGAGTGCAAAGTTTTCCAAAACTCCGCCTACGCAGCGGAGCGGAGTTCACCGGTGCAGTAGAAGACTTACCTTCCTCCCAGATCGGTGTCCTCCTCTGTCCTGCTCCTGCTGCTGCGCCTGGCTCCATTTCTGCTGCTCCGGGAGAATTACAGGAAGAACTGCAGTGTGCATTTCGTACTGCGTGAAGGCATGCCTGACCTAGGCCTGCCTGACCTAGGTCAGGCATGCCTTCACGCAGTGCACCATGTGCACTGCAGTTCTTCCTGTAATTCTCTCTTCCGCCAGGCCACGGAACTCCACGGAATTTCAAGGAGTTTTCTAGTACCTCTGTGAAATTCCGCAGAGTACCACTACACAAGCTCCGCCCACCCCTGGAAACAATACTTCTTCCCCTCCAGAGCTATTCAGGAAAACATAATTCCAGTGTCTGATATAATTGCGGGGGAAAAGGGGCAGAGTGCATAATTTTCTTCAAAATTGGCAACAAATCATGAGCGATCCGTCGATTTTTGAGACTGTGCAGGGATACAAGCTGGAGTTTTACGAATCACCAGCAGGATACTCAGTCTTCTCCCCTCCATTTGTTCCAGCAAGAAAGTCAATTTATAGCAGGGTGTACAATTGATCATCTATTTAGACAAACTGATCATAATGGCTCAGTATTGAGAGAGAATCATGCTTCACCTATCCTGGATGACTCAATTACTGCAGGAATTGGGGTTCTTTATTAATGTCTCAAAATCTATTCTAATTCCATCTCAGTGCCTGGAGTTTTTGGGATTCCAGGTTGAATCACTACAGGCCCAACTGAGGTTGCCAGTGCAGAAGATAACTTCCATCAAGAAGGAACTGAGGTGGGCTCAGTTATCTCAGACATTCTCTTTTAGAGTCCTAGCCAGGGTTGTGGGTCATCCATTCAGGCAATATTTCTGGTCCCTCTGTACTATCGAGACATACAATGGCTCAAGATTCTCCACCTTCAGAGGGGTTTATAGTAGCAGATCTTACTATAAGAGGATACCAAGACAGAGATGTCTTGCTGTCTCAACTATATGGATGCCTGTAAAGGCAAAGACATTTTTGACAGCATTGTGCATGTCATTATAGAATCGGATGCCAACAGAATGGGTTGAGGGGCGAGATGTGGCCCTGTTTCCAAGGGGGTAGATGGTCTCTGACGGAGCTGCAGCTCCTCATCAACTATCTGGAACTTCAACCTGGGTCATTTGTGATCAAGATACTATGACCCCACAAGTCACAGTGCTGTATTCTCCTGCAGGTGGACGACATCTCTGCGGCGAGGAACATTAACAAACTGGGAGGCACTCGCTGCAGGATTCTAGCAGAGATTGCCAAGGATTTTTGGCATTACTGTCTTCATCACTGGATCTTAATGATTGGGGAATACATCCCAGGAAGGAAGATTTCCATTGAAGATTGGAACTCTCACTTTCTGCAGGACTCCAGAGATTGGAGGCTGCATTCCTGAGTCATCCACTTCAACAACCATCTGTGGGACTCATGCCTAGCGTACTTGTTCACTTCATGCCTGAACATTCAACAGCAACTCTTCAGTAGGAAGCCATACCCCTCGCAATGAGTTCTTATGCTTTCCTTCAGAACTGGGGCTTGGGGGGGACGTACACTATGCCTTTCCCCCATTTGTAATGATACTGAGAGTCATCTCACAGATGCACCGACAACTTGCGGAATGGGTTCTGGTGACTCAGCCCTGGTCCGCGTTGTTGTTTGAAAAGGCTTGCAAAAT
This sequence comes from Calotriton arnoldi, assembly GCA_963921515.1. Lineage (NCBI taxonomy): Eukaryota > Metazoa > Chordata > Amphibia > Caudata > Salamandridae > Calotriton > Calotriton arnoldi. Next base: position 149,471 of record CAWUFW010014571.1, read on the forward strand.
GCCAATTCAAATTCAAAGCTTTCAGCACCTCTTCACTGATCTGATGGGTCTTCCACACCCTTTAATGATGTCAGGCCAACTATCGCTAATGGTCTGGAGGGTTTCAGGAGACATTGGCAAGTGCTTGGCCTTTCGGAACAAACATTTTTCTACCTCAACCAATCATGAGCACCCAGAACGCAAAGAGATTTGCTGCAGCAAGTAGATGCTGGGTTGGTTGGTGTGGTGAATGGGGTGTGGATCCCCTGGGGGCTGACTTGCATCTGATCATTAGCTTCCAATGCCAATTGGCCCAACAAGGGTTAGCATACCGTTCAGTCAACGTTTTCTGCTCTGCTATCTTGGCAGGTCATCACCAAGTGGATGGTAGGCCAGTGGGTGAGCATCCTTTGGTTTGCAAACTCCTACATTGTGCAGCCACCCAACCCAAGATACATAGTCCTATGGGATGTAGATGTAGTTCTCAGATTCCCAAGAGTCTGACCTGTGAATGACGATCTCTCCAGGAAACAGCTGTCAGCCAAGCTTACTGTCTTTTTGTACCTCATTTCATGTCGGATAGTGTTGGAAGTGAAGGCCCTGGATTTAACAGGTAGAGTTTTTTCACCCTCTGGGCTGACCTTTAAGGCCTCTAATCAAACTAAGACACATTCACGCTGGGTGAGTTATGAGGCTTTTCCAGACATCATAAGTTGTGTGTGGTAAGATGTTTAAAGGCTTATAAGGATTGCATGAGAGAGTTGTGCCGAAGTACAGAAGGGCATTTACTTATTGCGCTGAAAAATCCCTATCATCCGGTGACGTCGGCTACCTTGGTCAGGTGAGTAAGATGGTTACTGGTGGAAGCAGGCATACAAACAACTTTATTTGGTGTTCATTCCATTAGAGGAGCTATGACATCCAAACCATACCGTTAGGGGTGTGGGCTGCCCAATATGGGCATGCCAATGCCCCCACCCCCGCAAAATTACAGTCCCCTTCCTGCATTCTCCTGGGTGTCTAGTTTTCAAAATATATAGGTTTGCTAGGTTTCCCTAGGTGCCGGCAGAGCTAGGGTTCAAAATCTACAGCTAGGCACTTTGGAAAAAAGGGTCAGTTTTCACTGTAAAAATGTGGTGTGTCCACGTTGCGTTTTGGGCCGTTTCCTGTTGCGGGCACTAGGCCTTCCCACACAAGTGAGGTACCATTTTTCTCAAAAGACTTTGGGGAATACGAGGTGGGTGGAATTCTGTGGATCCATGCAGATTCCAGAACTTTCCATCACATAAATGTGAGGAAAATGTGTTTTGTTTGACAAAGTTTGAAGTTTGCAAGGGATTCTGGTTAACAGAACCTGGTGAGAGCCAGACAAATCACCCCATCCTGGATTCCCCTGCATGTCTAGTTTTCAAAAATGTATAGGTTTGCTAGGTTTCCCTAGGTGCCGGCAGAGCTAGGGTTCAAAATCTACAGATAGGCACTTTGGAAAAAAGGGTCAGTTTTCACAGTAAAAATGTGGTGTGTCCACGTTGCGTTTTGGGCCGTTTCCTGTTGCGGGCACTAGGCCTTCCCACACAAGTGAGGTACCATTTTTCTCAAAAGACTTTGGGGAATACGAGGTGGGTGGAATTCTGTGGATCCATGCAGATTCCAGAACTTTCCATCACATAAATGTGAGGAAAATGTGTTTTGTTTGACAAAGTTTGAGGTTTGCAAGGGATTCTGGGTAACAGAACCTGGTGAGAGCCAGACAGATCACCCCATCCTGGATTCCCCTGGGTGTCTAGTTTTCAAAAATGTATAGGTTTGCTAGGTTTCTCTAGGTGCCGGCAAAGCTAGGGTTCAAAATCTACAGCTAGGCACTTTGGAAAAAAGGGTCGGTTTTCACAGTAAAAATGTGGTGTGTCCACGTTGCGTTTTGGGCCGTTTCCAGTTGCGGGTACTAGGCCTACCCACACAAGTGAGGTACCATTTTTATCGGGAGACTTACGGGAACACATAATTGTAGAGCAACTGTTATTACCTATTGACTTTTGATGCATTTCTGCCTTCCAAATGTAAGACAATGTGTAAAAAAGAAATCACTTTGAAAAATGTCCTATAATTCACATGCTAGTATGGGTACTCCCAATTTCGGAGATGTGCAAATAGCTACTGTTTCTCAACTCTATATTTTGCTCCCATTTCAGAAATACATAGGTGTCTTTCATACCGATTTTTCACTGCTTATATTTTCCCAAATAAATTGCTATATACCCGGTACACAATAAAAAACCATTGTAAGACGCTGCTCAGTTATTGGCTCCGGGTTCGTCGGGTTCTTGGTGAACCTACAAGTCCTATATATCCCCACAACCAGAAGGGTCCAGCGGATGAAACTGTATACTGTTTTAAAAAATCTGTCATACTTCGAAGAAGTTACAGGTGAAAACATTGGCACAAATGGCTGTTTTTTTCAACTCATTTTCAATTCTTCCTATTTTCAACTGTTAGTTTCTATAAAAAAAAACTTGAAGTATCTTCACAAATGACCCCTTGCTGAATTCAGAATGTTGTCTACTTTTCTTAAATGTATATGTTTCCAGGATCTATTATTGCTTTCAACCCATTTCTACCATTAACTGGAAGGAGGTTGAAAGCACAAAAAATAGCAAAAATAGCCTATGTCCCAGTAAAATGCCAAAACTGTGTAAAAAATTTTGGTTTTCTGACAAAAGTCAGTCTTTCCCTGAAAGCTGGGAAGATGGTGATTTCAGCACCACAAACCCTTTGTTGATACAATTTGCAGGGAAAAAAAGCAGATGCTTTCATCTTCAGCACTTTTTTGCAATTTTACCCCAAAAAAACAAACTTTGGCTGTATTTTGGCTAATTTCTGGGTCCTTTCCAAGGGAATCAACAAACCCTGGGTACCTTTAAAATCCCCATGATGTTGGAAGAAAAGGACGCAAATTTGGCGTGGTACCTTATGTGGTCAAAAAGTTACAGGGGCCTAAGCGCGAACTACCCCATATAGCCAAAAAAAGGCTTAGCACAGGGGGGGAAAAGGCCTAGCAGCGAAAGGGTTAAGGAAATGCAGGCGAGGATTATCATAATCTCAGTATTGTTTATTTAAGCAAATTAATGCATAAGATAAATGTTAATAAACTATTGATCACAATTGTCATTGCTATAGGCAAGAGTCAGGTAGGATTTTTTTTTAATTTAAAAAATCCCCCGGGCCCCCGAAACAACCCCCCCCCGCGAGCCGCGTCTGCCTGCTGCACAAGTGCACGTGTTTTTCAGAAAACACGGCGCCCAAAATGGCATGGTTCCAGGTTCAAGAGACGGGTCTCGGACCATCCCTTTACTAGACGACGATTCCGAAGCAGGTCGCCATGAACAGAATGTTTTCCGTCCCGCTCCCCGATACCGAACCTCGAATCTGCACTTAAATGGTGAAAGGCTGCGAGGGAGCTCGCGGGTGAGGCTGCGGGTCCCTGTGACCTGACTAAGGGCGTGAAGTGGTTTCACACCCCAAGACACACCGAGGGCTGCACAACACCGAGGGCGGATGAGCCGGAGACCCTCTGTGGCCTCGGATACCAGGGCTGAAGCCGGCCTTCAGGGGATGAAAGCAGGGGGTCCTCACGGCTCACTGCTTGTCACCAGAAATATCCCAACTCTGGAATACTGGGCGTGCGGGGTGAGGTCCACCGAGCCGCCTGAATACTCACAAACTGTCTTGGAAGGAGGTGGTGGCCACGCGAGTCTGGGGGTATTTTTCATGAATGTTTCACTACAGTCAGTAGTATGATTTAAAATAAGCAAGCAGCGTTCAGCTGCGCTTCTGCCTTTAAAAAGGAGATTACGCCAAATTAATTAAAACACTACCAGATATAAAGTAACCCAAGCCGTCTCAGTCCAGCGCCTTGAGACACTTGATTCGGTTAAGGCGCTACATTAGATTGCCGCCCACTCAGTCATCTCATTTTACAGCACTACGTGCCTCAGTGCCCGAGGCCTGAACCCAAGCACTCGCCCACCCGTGCCCTCCCCTCCCCCACCCACCCGTGAGCTCCCCTCCCCCACCCACCCGTGAGCTTGCTGGAGTCAGGGCCCGCAGTTTATTATTGTTCTTTAATTCCTCTGCTCACAATAAATACATCAACTAACAAGCATGAAGGAAGGACGGGTCCAATGATGACGTGGCCTATGTTTGAGTTTGCTGGCCACCCATCCTCTTGTGGGGTGGTGGTCGTGGGGAGAGCGGAACCATTTGCCGTGTTTCGGCTCAACTCACTACCTTTGCAAGTGCCCCTCAGCCGGCTCCAGCCAGGATTGGGCCGCAAGCAGTCGTACCCCTCAGCTGACCCTCCAGTCTCTCCCACCCACCCAGGGATCTCCAACCCTCCATGAGAGCTGTGGTTAAAGAGTGCAGGATCGACCCCACAGCCTGGACCTCTCAGAGTCTGCCTTTCAACTCTTCGACCGCATTTTTGAGAGGATTTGTAAAGTGCCCACAGCTGTGGAGGCTGCATCAGAGCACTGAGGGCACAGACAAACCTCAGAGCCAGAAAGGGCTGAAAGTGAATACAGGTCACAGAGTTCACAGGCCTAGCGTGGACCATCAAGGCTCTGCTGGAGTTCCAAGGGGAGTCACAGAGGAGGGAAGGGGTCCCCAGGAGAGGGCCCTTGATTGCGCAGGCCTCTGTCCATGATCCACCTGCACCGTGTTCTTAGACGGACCTCAAGTTCAGGGATGTCCACCACAGGCGCAGGATCAAACAGGGACACTCTGACTTTGGTGCTCACACGGATCACCACAGCTGTTGTTCTGTTGGTCTTAGGGGCGCCCCAAGAGTGTGTTTCAAGGGGTGCTTCAACTTTTAGTTTATTCAACCGAAATGGTACAAACAAGCTCTGGTGCAAAATCTAGCACACAAGATGAGTGGTGGCTGGTGACCTTTGCAAGCAGTGAGGTGTAAAACCTGGTGTGACCTGCAAGGAGTTAAGGTAGACTGCCTCCTACTACAACGTGACACTCGGTCTCAACCATCAGATGCAGTAGGTCTCCCACCCTACGTCTTGCTTACGCCATACTGCATTTACAGGTTCAGTGGAATACTATGTAGAGTACTTGTTTCCATTGTATACAATCATGTCCTACCTTTGTGTTTATTACAATCTTACTTACCTGTTATCATTCACATGTTTTCCCTTGAATGTAGTCCATGTTCTAGCATCACTCTTGTAAGCTCCACCCTGGACAGCTGCCTGCAGTCAGAGCTGGACCTCACAGGAGATGGACCTGCAGGCGTGGCTCCTTACTTTTTGAACAATGAAGTTACTTTCTAATGATGCGGGCTCGGCGGAACCTTTTCTACATAACATACTAGTTCTCTTATATGGTTTGTGAAACGTGTGAAAGAAGGAGTGACCAGTACAGAAATGGCGAGTTTCCTCATAACTCCTTCATAAGATGCATGGCTCAGCAGAAAGCGCGCTACAGATGCCCCTGGCTCACAAAACTATGCCCATCCCTTGCCCCTAAATGCGTATATGCCAATACGAATCTGTACAATTTTTCTCAAACTCGAAATCGCCACAATGTTCATACTTTTCGCACTCCCTTTTTTTTGTTTTACGAAGAGGTGATCGAGTGGCTAAAATGTACTGCTGAAGTGCAGGGTACTAAGCTACACTGTGCCTGAACGGCTGCTTGTGGTCTATCCTCCCTCAGGACCCGGTATAGGTGGGAGTGACACCAGGCTCTTGGAGGACCCGAGCTCTATCAGCAGTCCCAAAGTGCAGTTCTCCTATGGCACGGCCGGGAACCCAGCCCACTGGTTTCTCACCACCAGAGTCAGGGCCGCAAATTGTAGTAACTGCCCCGGCCCATGCCAAACAAGTTCTGTGCTTCCTGGAATGTGATACAGGCACATATTGTATTAATTGTATTTATATAGCGACTCTACAATAGTCTACAGTGATGAGTACATATCACAAGAATTACCACTTGCTATTGTTTAATATGCTAAACTGAGGGAGACATTAAATGTACTGTGTTCTGCTATAGGTGATGAACTTGCCACATAGAGAATTTTATGGCGTTCCGGAGCATGAGTTGTGTTTGAGTGTTGCTCCCTTCTTTATTCCTTTTTGTTTCCTTTGGCTCTCATTCATAGTATATGTACAACTGCTAAGTGCTTGTATTCATAAACCTTCTACTCTATTTAAAGGTATTTTCTGTATTCCTGGTATGAATGGCTCCAAACTAAATGGCCAAGAATGAGTTCTGGTGTTGGAATATGCAGAAGGGTTCAGGTTTGTGCAGTAGAATGTGATGAGTTTTCAACTTCCAGAGAAAATATAGAGAGGACATGAGATGAGAGAACTCTCTTAAGGGCATACTTTTGAGGAGGCCCTCTGCTTTTGATTGCAGTGGCTCAGTTTATTTGGTGATTCACAATTCCAATCATGGGTAAAACATGGCTTGTTGAACATAGATGAGATGTACTTGCAAATTGTTTGATTGCATATTGCATTTCAGGTTTTCAATTTGACCAATCCTTTGACTTCTTACCAACAAAATATGAGTGTCTTCCTGGTCGAGGACCACACTGCTTTTTCTCTTATCTGTCTTGTATCAAGACCCTGCTGGACTATGGGGTGAAAGAAAGCTTGAATAAGCAGCTACCTATGTTATATGACATCTCTTTATTAATGTAATAACTGCACTTTCACAATTGCTTTATTAACCTTCCTGCTTTCTCAAATTTGCTTGAAAATGCACCATTTGTCCACTCTTTTTCAAAATTTTCTCAGGGGGAGAACCCCCCCGAACCCCCCTTAGGTTGTTCGGATTCGCTCGCTACGCTCGCTCGCTGCGGTGCAGTATGCCAATAATTTTACGCCCACCACTTTCAAATGTCACCAGCCGCCACTGCAAACAAGATTAAACTTCCTGAAAGAAGTCGCAAATATGGTTGAAGTTTTTGGTCCGCAACTTCCGGGTTAATCTCCTCATCTAGACCCTCCTGGAGGAATTGTCACACAGTGCCTATGGAGATTACTTTGGTTAGAGATCCACCAGGACCAAGTTGGATGATGGGCATTTCAAGTTGTTGCTTCAAGTTACGTTACAAGACTCACAAAGAAAGAGGAAGGACTGTGGTGGCAGCAGGTCTTATAGGGCACTGATTGTTGATGGTGTACTGTTGATAAAGCATTGATTCACTGGAAATTAGGTTTAATGTGGTTACTGTACTTTGATTGCTGTTGTGTTTTGGGCAGTAAAGTAAGAGAAGCAGAATCCACTCCTTTGTGTCCTTAATAGAATTGAAAATTCTTGGCAAGCTAGCCAGAATTTGTTTTTATTGTCAAGTAAATAGCTACTTTGTATGTATCATTATGTATAATCTGTATAGCACTTCTGGTCCCAGATAAGGTCATAGAAGTGTTCTGATTTTCATCAGGTTCCTTTGCACCCTTTGGTTCTATATGGCCTAACATACAATGCACTTTTGTGTTCATAAACCCTGTGATTCACAAAATCACAGGGTTTGCAACTGCAAAAAGTATTTTCTTTATGTACAATAGCCCTTTTACAAGTCGGAAAATTCTTTTGAACTTGTAAAATTGCTTTTGTGACCCTGCAATCACAAATTAGGAGGGACATGAAAGGAGGATCCTCCAACTATTTACAAGCTGGACGGGAATGTATCAATGGCTTGTGACAACAATTGCAGTAGAAAACCACTAATGAGATACAGATACCTGCAAGGGAGTGGTATCTTTCCTTTGTGAATCTTAAAAAATAATTTCAGGAAGCGTAGGCAGTGGGACCTCTGCCCAATCTTAGTGCAATTGTTTTTAAAATAAAGCTTTTTTTTAATGCAGTCCTATTTCTTTTAGAATTAAATCGATTTTTATTGGCAGAACTCATAGCATGGGAATACAGTGCATCGTTGCCTACAACCCACTGGGCCGGCTGCGACATTGTAAAAAGGAAGGAAACGGGGCATATGAATCAAAAGCGTACCAAGCGAGTAATTAACACAGCATGCCGCCTACAACCCGCATTGGGCCGGCCGCGTTCAACAGAGTATAGCATTAAACAGATTCAGTACTATAAGAGGAGAGCAACTGAAATATCCTTTGCAACACGCACGTATACCTGATAATGTATCTCGGGCATACTAAGGCCCACTTGGAGCGAGTAAGTCTGTTTTAGAGAACAAAAAGGAGAGAGAGAGAAGAAAAAAAAAAGGGACACCCCCAATTTCCCAACCAATAAAACCCTGCGCCCACCCCCACCCCCACCCCTCCTCTCACCCGGTGAGACAGAAATACAGGCAGATGATCTTATATGGTCCTAAATGTGAGTTGCCAGGTCCCTGGATATCGAGTGAGGTCTTCAGGGGTCACCCCCACTAGCCTCCCCCCCCGCTCTCAGGAATCAGCTTCAGAAGCCTTAAATAGGCAGGGCATGATAGTTCTTGAAACTCCGAGGATAAGATGGAGATAAAGGGGGCCCAGACCTTGGAATATTCGGATTTGTCCCCAAGTGTAGCCATAGACAAGCGCTCCATACCCAGGAGGGACCACAATTTGTGTAGCCATTGAAAGTGATCCTGCCTCTCTTCCAGCCCGCTAGTAGGACCCGGTGCGCAGCATTCAAAGCCAGGGCGATCTGCCTGCCCTTGATCGAGCGCAAGGGGAAGGTCAGAGCGTTGGGCAGTCCTAAAATAGTGTAGGCGGGGAATCTCGGAATGGCAGTGTCAAAGGCCTTGTCAATTTCATCGAGGATTTTCTCCCAGTACCTCGTAAGCTTGGGGCAGTGCCAGAGCAAGTGCAAGAGGGTGCCAGGGCTCCCACAGCCACACCAGCAAAGGCCGTCACACTGAGAGTTCCACTTAGTTAAACGAGCCGGGGCATAATACCAGTAGGATACAATTTTAAATGCAGTCTCTGTGTGGCCCATGGAGTGTGTGAAATGGTGTGACCTATAAAAAATATCCTCCCATTCTTTATCTGAAAGGGTGCGCCCTATCTCAGCCTCCCACCGCTTCTGTCCTGCTGAACGCGCCCCCTGAGCACCTTTCGCGAGGAAGGTATAGAGTTCGGAGATGAGTTTGCGGTCATCCTTTTTCAGGAACAGCCACTTCTCAAATGGGAGAAACGGTCTGCTGACCAGAGGACGGACTAGGGGACCGGATGTCCAATGCAACATTTGTGTGTAGAGAAAAAGGTCCGAATCCGCCAGGCCGTAACCCTCACGGAGCTCCTCAAAGGGAATACGACCTTGCTGATCAAACAGCTGCCCTAGACGCTTACACTTGCCCTCCACCCACCGTGTGCCCGCGCCTTTGTCCATCCCGGGAGGGAAGTCGGGGTTTGAACAAATTGGAGACATGGGGGAGGGAAACGTGGTGAGACCGGCCCATTCAGACACCCTATCCCAAACAATCATAGTGGGGCGGGTGACCGGCAAGGAATAAAGTCCCCAGGAATGCGCAGATCGAGGCAGCCAGACCTCCCTCCAGATATGCTGACCGGCCACTGTCTGATCCATAAACACCCAGTGCTTTTCCGTCATAGGGCGGTTACATTCTACAAGATAACGCAACAACGAGGCCTGAAAGTAGCGGGTGAAGTTAGGCACAGCCAAGCCTTCCCTCTTTCTTAGGTCGCCGTAACAGAGTCTTCTGCAGTCTGGGCGAGATCGGGCCCCAAATGAAACGTTCATCTCCGTTTGGATGTGCAAGAGCATCTTCAGTGGGGGCAATAAAGGGAGGGTTTGGAAAAGGTAAAGAGCCAGCCTCCCAAGCCAAGACAGGGGTAGACGCCGCCATTGGGCGAGGTCTTTCCGGATGCGTGAGAGTAGAGTAGTATAGTTCACTTCCGCTGTCTTATCCAGACTATCGTGTAGGACCAACCCTAAGTATGAAATGCCCCCCGTCACCCAGTCAAAGTCGAATTGGGCTCGCAGTGCGTCCACAGTAGTGTGCTTTGCGGTAAGGTTGAGGACTTGCGATTACTGCAAGTTCATTTTAAAGCCCAAGACCAGACTGAAGACCTGCAGCGCTGGTACTATGGCCAGCATAGAAGTCAGGGGGTGAGCCACCGAAAATATGACATCATCAGCGTAAAGGCTGACTAAGTGGCGGTCAGCCCCAAAGGGGACCCCCTGTGCCTGTGGATTGTCCCGGAGCCGTTGAGCAAAGGGCTCCATATATAAGGCGAGGGGCAGTGGGGAGAGAGGACATCCCTGTCTGGTGCCCGTCTCCACCGCAAAGTCCCCTGAAAGTATACCATTGACCCTGACCGCCGCAGTAGGGGCACTGTAAATGCTAGCCACCCACTTACGAAACTTAGGCCCCACACCGAAACACTCCAGTGTAGCAAACAAGTACGGCCAGTGCACCCGGTCAAAGTCCTCCTCAGCGTCGACTGCCAACAGTAGAGCTTCTTCCTTTGACCTATGCACTTTGTCAATCAGGTGGCATAACCATTTAGTGTTGTACCCACACTGCCTACTCGGTATAAAGCCCGACTGGTCAGGGTCAATCAAGCCGGGCATGAGAGGGTTGAGTCTGTGGGCCAGGATGCTCTCCCTCGCGCTGTGGTGCTGCAGAGGAGGTCCCGCTCACCTCAGGGGGCTGGATCTGGTGCTCCCAACGGGCCCGCGGGCTCGCGTGATGTCCGTGGCTGGCACAGGCCGCGATGCAGGCCCCGAGCCTAATCCGGGTGCCTTGCCCGCCAACCGACATCGATGGCAAGGTGCGTGGGCTGGGGAGCAACCCAGGGCCCGCAGCAACAGTCACTTGAGTGTGCCCTCCAGTGGCACGGCAACACAATCAATGGGGGTCCGCTCCGCCCGGAGGGTCTCCGACGTGCCTCGCAGCAGGCCCAGCATCTCCACACACACCCCTCCGGAGCCTCAGGACAGAAGGCGATCTCTTGGTCCCGCTTTCCTGGGCTAACAAGGCGCCCTGCCGTTCACGGCCGAAGACGCTGTTTTGCTGTGATGCTTCCGACGGGGGATCCGGGTGCTGAGGGATGCCTTTTGCAATGCTGTAGGCCAGCGGGAGCGGAGCTCGAAGAAACGCATCCGCTCACTCCGCTCTTGGCCATGCCCCCCTGTCCTATTTCTTTTAAAGAAAATGGACTGCATTAAAAAGAAAAAAAACACTTTTCTCTATATCACAGACATAGTGGTCTGCTGACCCTTGCAGGCCACCATCCCTGTCATTTGGCCACTAGCATAGGGTCACAAATTGCACCCTGTGTAATGAATACTAATTAAGCTGGTCATTCTGTGACCATCTGTGATTCAGTATTTTGTCAATCAAACTTTTGTACATAGGTTAGTTTGCAAAATTAGATTGAATTCACAAAACGTCGGTGCACAGTTTGCGACCAATTTTTATGAATATAAACTGTGTACATGAAGCTTATAGTTTGGCCGATGTGGGAAAAAGTGAGTGGAGGCATAGTAGAAGTATAGTGTAGGGCTTCTGAGTGTATATGCATGGGTCTCCCGGAGAATAGACGTGGCATTTCATGCTGGGACTTACCATCTTTACCTAGAGAGTATAAATAGAGGTTGCCATTGATGGTGTCTGTATAGTGTAGACCCAGGCAATACCATAGGTTTTGCAGTTTGGAGTCCTCCCAGAAGTGGAGGAAGGAAGACATAAGACTTGCCAAGTTACCGAAGTGAGGGTCTAGAATGTGTCTCCTAAATGGTGAAGGGACAGCCCAAGGAGATTCCCTCCACAAGGCAAATTTCTGAAGAATTTCAGTAGTGGGCTTGTGGTGTAGCACCCAGCAGTTTTAGAAAAAATATGAGACTCTGTGCCAGCTAAAGAAAGATCAGATCAGGACCACTCTGTAGGAAAGTAGGATCTGCTTCTTATGGTTACCCCCACTTTTTGCTTGATGTTGCACTGTTTTTGACTAGTCTGACTGGGATCCTGCTAATCAGGACCCCAGTCTAACTGCTTTCTCCTTTAAATTGTTACACATGTACTTTGGTACACTCCAGATTGGATACTGGGGTACCCTTATAAGTCCCTAGTATATGGTACCCATGTACCCAGGGCATAGGTAGCCCAGAAGCCTCCCATGGGCTCAAGCATGTATTATGCCACCCATGAGAGGCCATGCAAAATGAAACTCTAGGTCTGCTACAGAAGCCTGTGTAAGCTGGTGCTTGCACCACTTACTTTAGATATAGGTTCCCTATATCCATAGGTCACTACACTTAAAACTTACAAGTCACCCCTATAGCAGGACTTATCGATCCTGAAGGCAGGGTGCAGGGTTTTTAGTGAGAGGGTGCCCCTGCATGAGCAGAGCCTCTCTGCAGCCTTCAGAGACTATTCTCCCGGGTTGTCTGTGACTCAGCCGGACATATAGGTAGAGGTACATTATAACCTCGTGGTAAATGCTATCTCAAAAACGGCTGCATAGAAACATATCGTGTTTGGTATCAAACACCTTGGAATCATACCTCCACACCGGTAACCAGTGTGGAGGTATGATTCCACCCTTCAGAAGCGAGCTTCGTGGGGTCACTGGTCTATCCGGTGCCAGCCTTCTCGACCCGGTCAGCACAAAATGGATGCTGCCATCCAGAGACACACTTCTGCCCTCCTGCTGCTGAGCCAAGCTCGAGCAGAGGAAGGCAGCACAATAGGCATCCTGTCACAGGGAGGTGTGACCACCTCCCAGACAGGATTTAGTGTATTGGGGCTGGGTGGGTGCACTCTGAGAGTGCCTGAAAGTCTGCACCTGGGGAACATTTGGTGTCCTTGTGCATAGTCCAGCTCAAACCAGTTCTGGGAGCCATTGGCTCCAGCTCTGGCGCGAAACTGGACAAAGGACCTGGATGTAACCACCCCTCTGTCCTGACCCTCCCCTAGGAGGGTCCCCTGACTCTGTCCAACCCTCTCCCGTGGGTACAAAAGGGTTTACCTGGCTGTAAGACTTTAGATTTTACATGGACAAGATTCTACAAGAAGAAACCACTGACCTTCGACCGTCTGGACACTCTGGACTTCGACTGGGCCCGACTTCGTCCCCCTCTCCGTTCAAAGCTTTGTCTGTGCCCTTGCTCCATACAGGTTCTGTGCAGGACCTGTGGTGCACTAAGGACAACTGAAGAATCTCCCTTGGAGTGAAGGAGTCACTCCCCTGCCCTAGCAGGCACCTTAACGCAACTGACCGGTCTGCTGCTCCTGAGCTCCTGCGGACTCCAAAGATTTCAGCAACACATAAGGTGGGCTTCTGAAGGTCCCTGAGGTTGATCTGCCCTCTCAGCAAGTTTGAGGCTAGTATCCCTCGTGGGGACTGCATAACTCGTACCCCTGTGCACCGTGTCCATTTGCAGTTGCATATGCTTGTTGGCAATTCCCGAGCTTGTGCATTGGACTCTGTGTAGTCCTGACCCTGAGCAGTATTTCCACTGAAGAACTTCGGCCTCTTCACAAGAGTGCTCTGTGGGCTGGTACTTTGCATCCTTGCTCGAGGTCCCCTTGCGACTCCTGGTCCTTCGGCCTGTGGGTCTCTCTGAGGGTAATCTTGATTTCTGTTGGGCTTTCCTGGTTGCTCCAGTTGTGCCCTGACTCTCCGTTGCTTGGTGAGTCCCCTGGACCTTGCTGGTCCACACCGTAACCTGCTTGACCTTCCTTCGTTGGTTGCTTTTGCCAAGGGTTGTTGGTGCTCCAGCCGGACACCGACCCCTAAGCACTCAACATCCTTTGTGGGACAGCTCACCTCCAGCTCCTGGTCATCCTCGATGTCTCCTGGTCCTCGTGGCTGCAGAGTCAAGCATCCCTTCTTCGCACCTGAAGCACCCGACATCGGTGGGCATTCGTCTACCGAGTCCCTGGTCACTCTGAAGTGACCCAGACTCTGTCCCCTCTGCTTTCAGGTTCCTTCCTTACAGAATCCAGGCTTGGATTCTACCGGACCTGTTAGACCTGGCACCATTGGTGTGGGTCTCCCTTCCATTTTTTCACTGTTGCCTCCTATGTTTTTGCTATGTTTTTGCTGGTCTAGATGCTTTGGGCATTTTGCCACTGCTGTTCAGTGCCAAAGTGCAAGTGCTTCCTATTGTAAATTGTTGTAATGGATTAGTGACTCCATGATTGGCTTATTTGATTTACTTGTCAGACCCTAGAACAGTGCATCATGAGTGCCCAGGGCCTGTAAATCAAATGCTGCTGGTGGACGTGCAGCACTGGTTGTGCCACCCACAGAAGCAGCTTGTAAAATATGGCTCAGGCCTGCCATTGCAGAGCCTGTGTGCAGTCTGGGACTGCCATGTCGACTTGGCAAGTGCACCCACTTGCCAGTCCCTAAACCTTCCCTTTTCTGCATGTTAGTCACCCTTAAGGTAGGCCCAAGGTACCCTTGTGGGCAGGGTGCATTGTATGTGAAAGGTAGGACATGCCCTGATGTGTGTGCCATGTCCTGATAGTGAATTACAGCCAATTTCGTTTTTCACTATTGCAAGGCTATCTGTTCCCATAGGCCAGAATGGGGAGTTAGTTTATAACATCTTATAAACATAACTGACCCTAGGAACAAGATCGAAAAATAAAGTTTAGTATGCCTGAACTCAGAATGTTAAAATACATCTTTTAGTGTGGGTGGTTTTTACATTCTATGTTTGAAAATACCACTTTTAGAAAGTAGGTATTTTCTTGCCTAACCCTCCAGTATGCCTCTGCTAGGTCTGTGTATTCCATGTCTGGTTTGTGAGTGACAGGGGGCTGGAGAGGGCTTTGGCTCCAGCAGTCTAATGAGTCAGGGCTGGGCTGAATAGGACCTGGGTTGAATAGAGAGTAGGGGGAGGAGATTTCCTTTCACTTGCCTGAGCCTACATAGAATAGAGAGTAGGGGGAGATGATTTCTTTTCAGCTACCTGGGCCAGGTCTGCTTTCAACAATGCTGTCTCCACCTCCTTCCAGGAAGCTACACCAGGGAGGACAGAACTGGTTTGGGCTGGGTACAGACACTCTCTGCCTTCAGAGAACAAAGAAATTGTGTGTATAAAAAGAGGGGCCCAGACCCCAGAACTTTAGATCACTTCTGGGAATCAAGACGAACCTTTGCCAAGGAGAGAAATCAAGGAAGCTGAAGGAGGAGACTGCCCCTGCACTGGTGACTGTTTGGGGTTGGCCTGCAGTGGTTACTTATTGCCAAGGAAAGGAGAAAAGGAACTGTGTGTGTACTTTATCATCTTGAGGAAGATCTCCAAGGGCTTGAAGCTGAGCTTGCCTCCCGTTCTGAAGTCTCAGGGACACAAAGACTTCACCTCCAGCTCCCCTGAATTTCCTTGCTGGGAATTCTACCTGCAGAGAGGTGCGTGCTGCTGTTGTTGGGGACCTCTAGAGACTGTGTGTCGCTGGGAGCTGGAAGCGCGACGCAACAAGGAAGAAGCGTGTCACCGCCGCAGCTGTTGCCGTCGCATCACCGAAGAAGCGTGCCGCCGCCGCAGCTGTTTGTCGACGCATCGTCGAAGAAGCGTCTTGCATCGCCGGAGAAGCGTGTCGCCGCCACAGAAGTTGCCGTCGCATCACCGGAGAAGCGTGGCGCAGGGCCTGTCGCAGCTCAAGAATCCACTGAGTTTGCCGCACGCCCATCGGGCGTGCACGCATCGTATCCACGTTGTCACATCGCATCAAAGACGCCATTTTGTCGTATCGCACTGGATCGTCGCATCACATCGAGGCGCCATCTTGTCGCATCGTAACCGGAACGCAGTAAGAAACCGACGCATCACCTCCCCTGCGCTGCAGTAAAGAACCGACGCATCACCTCCTCCGAAGCAAGGAACCGACGCATCACCTTCCCTGCGACCCTTTTGTTTGTATTGCGTTATGCATCCAAGGTACTTTGAGAGTAAAGTGTTGCATTTACCATCTACATTGAACTAAGCTATTTCTACCATTTGAAAGTCATATTTTTGAGTACTGTATTGTGGATTTTTGTCGTTTGGTCTTGTGTTAAATCTAGATAAAGATTACTTATTTTTCTAAACTGGTGTGGTGTCCATCTGTAGTATTTTCACTGTATTACTGTATGTGTTCACAAATGCTTTACACACTGCCTCTGAGAGAAGCCTGCCTGCTCGTACCAAGCTATCAAGGGAGTGAGCAGGGGTTATTTTAGGAGTGTAGCCCCCTGACCCTGACTAGAAGCAAGGGCCACTACTTGGTCAAAGGTACCTACCTCTGCCAACTAGAGATCCCCATTTCTAACAGGACCCTTTTCACCTTCACGGCAGCAGTACTTCTTCACAGCCCTCCATTGAGAACGACGGCAGTTTCCGACGCCACTCCAGACCTATGCACCCGGCTCCCCTGGGATAGGTAACTCGGGTACTACGGTATCCACGGGTCGGGAGGCTCTTCAAACTCTTAAGTTCCAAAGGGTTCACTCGAAGTCCTCCTAGAAGGGTCCTTAAACTTTAAAACTGTAACCACGACTTCCCCATAGAATTGTACGGAGCCCGCGGTCGTGTTAGCACACTGCACCCGTCCTCCGTGGGGTCCCTATCTACTCACCTTGGGTGGTTCCTTGGGGTCCCAGCGATTCTACGTGCTCCAAACCTTGTCTTGATCTCAGTCGTGATTGTTATACCACTATTTTAGTATATGGTTTGGTCTTCCCCTGAAGCCCACTGTGTATTGTGCAACTTACAACTGTTCTAATGATCTCGTATTGTGTGCTTTGTGTTCTATCCTCGTGTAGAAGATAGTAGAGAGTGTTATATTAATAAATACATATTTTTATATAACTACGGTGTGGTTCTCCTTTCATTTAGTCAATATAGGAGGTGATGTTTTGGTAAAACAAGCTGCTTTACATTCCTTCAAGATTAAGCCTGAAGGCTGCTCTCCACAGCTACCACTAGGATAGCTTTCTAAAGGTTATCTTTGACCTCATACATCATAAGGGTCGTTTGGACTGGTGCAAGGTGCCCACTTTAATTAGTGGACAGCATATACCAGGCCAACTTCTCACATTGGTGGCAGCGGTGGGATTCAAGCCGGCATTGGTTTACCAGATAAATCTCTTTGTATTGATTAACTGAAAACCACTAAAGTATTTGTATTTGTATTGGGATTTGTAAAGCGCAGGAATCACCCCCAAAGGGGTATCTCTGCGCTGTAGAAGCAGGTAAGTCAGATAAACATGGGCAGACAGGTTTACGCTCTAAACAATACTGTTTTCAGGAGTTTCCTGAAACCGAGTAAGTTGGAGCATTTGCGTAGTTCCTCGGGCAGGGTGTTCCACAATTTAGAGGCTAGATGGACAACGGTTTTGCCTCCGGTTCTAAACTTCTTAAACCGGGGAACCACCAGCAACCCTTTACCTTCCGATCTAAGATGACGATTCGCACAATAGATTTTAAATTTATCTGACAGGTAGCTGGGGCTCGCACCATATAAAGCTTTATGGGTGAGACAACAAAGCTTAAAATGTATTCTCTGGAGGATGGGGAGCCAGTGAAGTTGTTGGAGCAATGGACCTGAGGAGGTGCGAGGTGGGTTTTTTAGGGCCAGGCGAGCCGCCACATTTTGTACAATCTGCAATCTGGTTAGTAGGGACTCATTTGCAGATGCCAGCAATGCATTACAATAATCTAAGCGGCCAACGATCAAAGCCTGAATCAGGGTTCTTCGAACAGAGAGAGGCAGCCATCGAAAAACTCTGCGCAAAAGGCTTAGTGTATGGTAACAAGTCCCTGCTGTAGTCCTCACTTGGTCCTTCATGGATAACAACACATCCAAGCGTACTCCCAAGTTTTTTGCCACCAAGGTAGGAGTAGGAGCAGAACCCAAAGTTGCAGGCCACCACCCAGGGGACCAGAAATTCTGGGCTGACCCAAACAACAAAATTTCTGTCTTGGATGCATTTAGTTGCAGACAGTGGTTCGTCATCCACTCTGCAATAGCTGACATCCCCTTAGTAAAACGCTGATCAACAAACTCAGAGTCCTTATCAAAGGACAGGAGCAATTGGGTATCGTCAGCATAAGAAAAGGAGTGAAACCGTACTCCTAATCACCTTGGCAAGGGGGCCACATAAATATTAAACAAAGTTGGGCTCAAACAAGAGCCCTGGGGCACCCCTTAGTGAGTTTCGAAGTTAGGGAACGGAAAGGGCCAAAATTGATGGTCTGGGTGCGTTGGTCAAGGAAACTGACCAGCCAATTAAGTGCCTGTCCCTGCAGACCGGCCTCCCTCAGTTGCAAAATCAGTTTCTGCTGAGAGACCGTGTCGAAGGCTGCTGTCATGTCCAATAATACCAGTATCACTGCTTTATTAGCATACAAAGCCATTTTAATATGATCCGTAACCCCAATAAGGGTTGTCTCTGTGGAGTGGTTGGGTCTAAACCCTGACTGAGAAGGATCAAGAATGGCGTGTTTGTCGAGGTATTCCACTAGCTGAGTGTTAATATACCTCTCTGCCATTTTACTCATCAACGGGAGGAGTGAAATGGGGCGGTAATTAGATAGCACATCAGAAATTGATCTTTCTTTTTAATAGGGAGTACTTGAGCGGACTTCCAGCCAAGAGGCAGAATACCTTCGCTTAAAGAGGTGTTCAAAATCTCAGTCATTGGGGCGGCTAAAAGAGGAGCAAGCAGAGCACATTTATGAGCTAGCAACACATCTAGAGGAGAGCCAGAATTCGCCGTACTAAGCATGGCTTCCACCTGAGAAATCTGAAAACCTTTGAAACCAACCAGGCCTGAGGCCAAATCCTTAACTGTTTGAGAGCTAAAGTCAAAGGGCTCCACGTGACAGGGATTTTGAGGAAATTGGTTATAGATCAAATTGATTTTATCCTCCAGGTGCACAGCAATATTGTCACACAGTTCCTGAGAGGGGACAATCTGTTGTGCGCAAGCTGAGGGCTTAGTAAAGGCATTAAGGACCTTATATACTTCCTTTGTTGAATTTCCGACCTGGTTCAGTTTTAGTATAACATGCTTTTTCCGTGCTATTTTTAAATTCTTGTGATAGGCAACGAGAGCCAGTTTAAAGTTAGATCTTTCGCTATCTAACTGAGATTTGCACCAGCTTTTTTCCAGCACTTTACATCTGGATTTTTCCATCCGTAGCTCGGCAGTGTACCAATCTTCACTTTTTTCCGAGATTTATTAAATCGATGTTTTAATGGAGCCAGTGTGTCAATTATGTCACCAATTTTATCATTAAAAACCCTTAGCTTCATGGTGCTGTCCATATGTTCATTGAATATCGGGGCGTATATAGTTTACTAAAAGAGTCATACGTGACTTTGTGCCATTGTCTTTGAAGAGCCATCTGGGTGAATCCAGCTGATTGCTGTCTGAGGCAGCTAGTGATCTGAAACGGAATCATAGAGTGATCCGACCATATCAGTGGACAAGGGGATCAGCACTTATGAGAGGGAATTGGTAAATATAATATCCAGGGTGTGACCAGCCAAGTGTGAGGGACCAGTGTTAATCTTTCCCAGGCCCAGAGTGGCCATGTCCGCTAAAAAGTTGGCAGCTTCAGTGTTCTCTTTGTCCTCACTATGGATATTGAAATCCCCTAACAGCATGAAGTGATTGGAGGCAATAATATGAGGGGCGATTTTCTCAATTAATTTTAAATTAAAATCTTTAAGTGGCCCCAGAGGGCGATATATCAGCGCACCCTTTAAAGTTTCCTGATGTGATAGTTCCACTTTGAATATACAGATTTCCATCTGGGTATCTGAAACGGAGTCAATAATAGTAGCTTTCAACTCTTCTTTAAAAATTATGGCCACTCCTCCGCCCACTTTCCCTACTCTATCCAGTCTAAGAATCCGATAATTCTCAGGGAGAGCCAGGAAAATGTCAGGCGTGGAGGTAGATTTCAACCAGGTTTCTGTTAAGAAACCAAGGTCAGGGGATTCTGAACTCACCAGATCCCAGAGTTCAGAGGCATGTTTAGGTAGTGAGCGAACGTTTGCTAACAATCCCTTCCGGACACACAGCTGATTGGTAGTGTAAGATGTAGCTCGGTTGTGTGACCCTCCAACCTCCCCAGTCCCACTCTCACCAAGTCCACTGCATGTGTTAGATATAATTATGTCACAGTTATAGCTGCAATCTAAGCAGGCAAAAGGACCTTCCAGGTTGTTCAGTGTACCTGCATGAATACATGGTGTCACATTATGCCTCACCAGTAAAAGTTCGAAGGACGAATAAACTCGTCTACACACGTTATCTGGTGGAAGCTGGGCAGGGGTCCTGGCTCCTAGCGACGGCCTGGCGCAAACGGGCGCAGACGGGCTTGCCTTTGGCGCGACGCTGGCGCGCCCGCTACGCGCGTCCGCTGCACGTCGGTGCCATCTGATCCAGATATAGACCGGCACATATAATACTTAAGGTTAGAATAAGTAAGTTCTACTGAACCTGGGGTTGGGTAAGTTAAGGGTCCAGCACACCCTTTCTCCAACCTAAGAGCGTGTAGTTCCCACTGGGTTAGGTTGGTGCATACACCACACCACACTAGTTATGTCTTCTAAAGGATAAGCCAGTAGGTCTCTGCCTTCTAGGTACAATGGTCTTGAATTTCAGGAATTGAAAGCCATGTGTGTTTCTAGGAAGCTGAAGACAGGGAGAAATGCTAACACCCAACGTCTCATTGAGGTGTTACTCTTAGATGACCTTAGAAAGGCCCCTGGGTCAGATGAGGTAGAAAGAGTGGGTGGGGCAGGGAATGAATACAGGTCAGGAGGTGACACCTTTTATGACCTAGACTCAACCCCTGCCCAGGAGGATCAAAATGACTCCAACCTGGACAACTTAGATCTTCAGGAAGAAGGTGGAGAAGGCCCCAGTGGCCCTCTCTTTACTCCTCCTGGAAGAGAGCAGAGTTTACCCAGGAGATCTAGATCTCCCTCTGCAGAATCTGACCATTCAGGACATTCTATAGGGACTTCCATATCCCATAAGAGAGATAACTCTTATGAAAGGCAGTGCCAATTTCTAGAGCATGAGAAAGTCAAGCTTAGGCTCAGGCAAGAGCAATTGGCCCTAGATAAGGAATCCTTAGAACTCCAGAAGGCTAGAAAGAAATTGGGACTAGAGTCCAATGGAGGCAGCAACAGTGTCCCTAGGATTAAGGAGTATACTTATGACCATAGGAACCTGAGCAAGATAGTCCCTCCCTACCATGGTGGGGATGTCATCCACAAATGGATAACTGCTTTAGAGAGGGCCTGTAAAGTACAGAGGGTCCCTCAAGAACAGTAGGCAGCTATCTTGTAGCACTCCTTTGCTGACAAAGGTAGAGATAAGCTCCTCACTGTTAGAGAAGAGGATGCTGACAACTATTCAGTCCTGAAGAGTGCTCTCATTGATGGGTTTGGCTTAACCACTGAACAGTACAGGATTAAGTTCAGAGACACCCAGAAGACACAGACTCAGGACTGGGTAGACTTTGTAGATTGTGCTACTAAGGCAGTCTCTGGAAGGCTGGTTACTTGGCAGCAAAGTGAATGATTTCAAGGGATTGTACAATTTGATTATGAGGGAGCAGATCCTTAATAATTGCCAAACTCAGTTGTTGCATCAGTACTTGGTTGACTCTGATCTGACTTCTCTCCAAGAATTGGGAAAGAAGGCAAATAGATGGGTCAGAAACAGGGTGAAGCAGAAAAACCAGACCACAGGTGGTGACCAGAAGAAGCAAGATGCTAAACCTTCAGATAAGGGTGGGGAAAAGGGTAAAGACCAGAAGTCTTCATCAGGGCCCCAAAAACCTGCATCTGGGGGGGAGTCACAGTCTAACAAAGGTAAAGGCAAAAAGAAACCTTGGAGCTTCCTGTGTAAGGAGAAAACCCATTGGACAAGGGATGCCAATTGTTCAAGGGCCAAGGATCCTCCTACCACCACCACTGCCCCTAAGGCAACTGTTCCCCCTAGTTCAGCTGCAAGTGGTGGTACAGGGAACAAGGATATAGTAGGATTAACCGTGGGATCTGGGATGGGTTCTGGCTTAGTCAGAACTCCAGCTCAGGCTGTTTTAGTCTGTGATGGAGGCATGGCTATTGCCTCCCTATTTGTAAGCCCCAGTAATCTGGGCAAATACAGACAACAGCCTTTAATCAATGGTAAGGAGGCCATGGCAAATAGAGACACAGGAGCTAGTGTCACAATGGTTGCAAGAGATCTTGTGGGCCCTGGCCAGATCATACTTGGTGAAATGTACCAAGTGACCAATTCTAACAATGTCAGGACAGACCATTCCTTGGCAGTTGTTAATGTCAGCTGGGGAGGGGTAACTGGCCCTAAGAAGGTTGTGGTTAGCTCAGACCTCCCTGTGGAATGCTTGTTGGGCAATGATTTGGAGACTTCAGCCTGGGCTGAAGTGCAACTCAGGACACATGCAGCAATGTTGGGCATCTCTGCAGATGTGTTTGCTGTGACTAGGTCACAGGCCAAACTGTCTTCAACTGAACATGCCCTGGATCCTGGAAAAACGGACCAGGTGCCTTCCAAGAGAAGGCGCAGTAGAGGTAAGGCAGTGTCTTCCCCCAGACTCAGAGTGAGGATCAGTCTCCTGAGGGAGATGACCCCAGTCCCTGTGAAGGAACTGTCTCAGAGGAACTTGAACCTGATCAGGTTGAGTTCTTGGGGACAGGGGGCCCTTCCAGGGCAGAACTGAGTCAGGAGCAGCACAGCTGCCCCTCTCTTGAACCCCTCAGACAGCAAGCTGCTGAGGCTGCTTGGAGTGCCAGTGGGTCCCCCAGGATCTACTGGGATGAAGGACTCCTTTACTCAGAGGGTAGAGACCGCAAGCCTGATGCTACCAGGAGGTTGGTCATACCTCTGAAGTTTAGGGGCTTCCTACTGACACTGGCACATGATATCCCTTTAGCAGGACACTTAGGCCAAAGTAAGACTTGGGACAGGCTTGTCCCTTACTTTCACTGGCCTCACATGTCAGAGGACACAAAGGAGTTTTGTCGCTCCTGTACCACCTGTCAACGCAGTGGTAAGGCAGGTGGTACCACAAAGGCCCCCCCCTGATACCACTACCTGTGGTGGGGGTTCCCTTTGAGAGGGTTGGGGTTGACATAATTGGTCCCATGGATCCTCCAAAAGCATCTGGGCACAGATATATTCTAGTGGTGGTGGGCCATGCCACTAGGTACCCAGAAGCAATACCCCTTAGAACCACCACAGCTCCTGTGGTGGCCAGGGCCCTCCTGGGATTTTTTTCCAGAGTGGGTTTCCCTAAGGAGGTCTTAACTGACAGGGGTGCAAACTTCATGTCTAGTTACCTTACTGCTATGTGGAAGGAGTGTGGAGTAAATTACACATTTACCACACCCTATCACCCACAATGCAATGGGTTGGTTGAGAGATTCAACAAAACCCTGAAGGGCATGATCATGGGCCTCCCAGAAAAGCTTAGGTGAAAATGGGATGTCCTGCTGCCCTGCCTTCTCTTTGCCTACAGAGAGGTTCCTCAGAAGGGGGTTGGCTACAGCCCTTTTGAACTTCTGTTTGGACATCCAGTTAGGGGTCCCTTGTGTTTAGTGAAGGAGGGATGGGAGTTACCTCTCAAACCACCTAAGCAAGACATAGTGGATTATGTACTTGGTCTCCGCGCCAGGATGGCTGAGTATATGAAGAAGGCAAGTAAAAACCTTGAGGCTAGCCAAGAATTACAGAAAGCTTGGCATGACCAAAAGGCTGTACTGACTGTGTACCAGCCAGGGCAGAAGGTATGGGTGTTGGAGCCTGTGGCCCCAGCAGCCCTCCAGGACAAGTGGAGTTGACCTCATACCATTCTTGAGCAGAAGGGAGAGGTCACCTACCTGGTGGGCCTTGGAACTCCCAGGAGCCCCCACAGGGTGCTCCATGTGAACAGGCTCAAGCCATATGTTGACAGGGCAGACATGGGCTTGCTCATGGCTACTGACGAGGGACAGGAGGAAGAGAGTGACCCACTCCCTGACCTCCTCTCACAGAACCCTGATGATGGCTCAGTGGATGGTGTAGGCTTGGCAGGCAGCCTCACTGAGCAGCAACAGACTGATTGCAGGAAGATCCTCAATCAGTACAGACATATATTTTCCCTGACTCCTAGTCAGACCACTTGGTGTACCCATGAAGTGGACACAGGTGAGAGTCTGCCTGTTAAAAATAAGATTTACAGGCAACCTGACCATGTCAGGGACTGCATCAGGACTGAGGTCCAAAAGATGCTGGAATTGGGAGTCATTGAACCCTCAGTTAGCCCTTGGGCTAGTCCAGTAGTCCTGGTACCCAAACCTCATACCCAGGGTGGTAAAAGAGAAATGAGGTTTTGTGTAGACTACAGGGGGCTCAATGCAGTCACTAGGACTGATGCTCATCCTATTCCTAGGGCAGATGAGCTCATTGACACTTTGGCGTCAGCCAAGTTCTTGAGTACGTTTGACCTCACTGCTGGTTATTGGCAAATCAGACTAGCTGAGGATGCCAAACCCAAAACAGCATTTTCAACCCCTAGTGAGCATTATCAATTTATTGTGATGCCCTTTGGCTTGAAAAAGGTTGGTGATTAAAGTTCTCACAGGCCTGGAAGACTACATTGCAGCTTATCTTGATGATATTGCTGTCTTTAGTTCCACCTGGGAGGATCACCTGGTCTACCTAAGAAATGTTCTGGAGGCCCTGCAAAAGGCAGGCCTCACTATCAAGGCCACCAAGTGCCAGATAGGGCAGAGTAAGGTTGTGTACCTGGGCCACCTTGTGAGTGGAGTCCAGGTTCAACCATTGCAGAACAAAATCCAGACCATCATGGACTGGGTTGCTCCAACTACCCAGACTCAGGTCAGAGCTTTCTTGGGCCTGACTGGGTATTACAGGAGGTTTGTTAAGGGATATGGATCTATAGTGACCCCGTTAAATGATCTGACCTCTAAAGAAATGCCTAAGAAAGTTCAGTGGACAGTTAGCTGTCAAAAGGCATTTGATTACCTGAAGCAGGCCATGTGCACTGCTCCCATTCTGCAAAGTCCTGACTATTCCAAACAATTCATTGTTCAAACTGATGCATCTGAGTTGGGGGTAGGGGCTGTGTTATCACAACTGAATGAAGAGGGCCAGGATCAGCCAGTAGCTTTTATAAGCAGAAGGCTGACCCCCAGAGAGAAACGTTGGTCAGCTATTGAGAGGGAAGCCTTTGCTGTGGTTTGGGCTCTGAAGAAGCTGAGGCCATACTTGTTTGGCAATCACTTCATTGTTCAGACAGACCATAAGCCCCTCTTATGGCTAAAACAGATAAAGGGTGAAAACCCCAAACTTTTGAGGTGGTCCATTTCCCTACAGCGGATGGACTATACAGTGGAACATAGACCTGGGAGTAACCATGCCAATGCAGATGGACTCTCCAGATATTTCCACTTACAAAATGAAGACTCAACTGGTCAAGGTTAGTCTCATGCCCTTTCATTTGGGAGGGGTTATGTAGGAAAGTAGGATCTGCTTCTTATGGTTACCCTCACTTTTTGCTTGATGTTGCATTGTTTTTGACTAGTCTGACTGTCCTGCTAATCAGGACCCCAGTCTATCTGCTTTCTCCTTTAAATTGTTACACATGTACTTTGGTACACTCCAGATTGGATACTGGGGTACCCCTATAAGTCCCTTAGTATATAGTAAATGGTACCCATGTACCCAGGGCATAGGTACCCCAGAGGCCTCCCAAGGGCTGAAACATGTATTATGCCACCCATGAGAGGCCATGCAAAATGGAACTCTAAGTCTGCTACAGCAGCCTGTGTAAGCTGGTGCTTGCACCACTTACTTTAGATATAGGTTCCCTATATCTATAGGTCCCTACACTTAAAACTTATAAGTCACCCCTATAGCAGGCCTCATCGATCCTGAAGGCAGGGTGCGGGGTTTTTAGTGAGAGGGTGCCCCTGCATGAGCAGAGCCTCTCTGCAGCCTTCGGAGACCATTCTCCCGGGTTGTCTGTGACTCAGCCGGACATATAGGTAGAGGTGCATTATAGCCTCGCCGTAAATGCTATCTCAAAAACGGCTGCATAGAAACATACCGTGTTTGGTATCAAACATCTTGGAATCATACCTCCACACCGGTAACCGGTGTGGGAGGTATGATTCCACCCTTCAGAAGCGAGCTTCGTGGGGCCACTGGTCATTCCGGTGCCAGCCTTCTCGACCCGGTCAGCACAAAATGGATGCTGCCGACCAGAGACACACTTCTGCCTTCCTGCTGCTGAGCCAAGCTTGAGCAGGGGAAGGCAGCACAATAGGCATCCTGTCACAGGGAGGTGTGACCACCTCCCAGACAGGATTTAGTGTATTGGGGTTGGGTGGGTGCACTCTAAGAGTGCCTGAAAGTTTGCACCTGGGGCACATTTGGTGTCCCTGTGCATAGTCCAGCTCAAACCAGTTCTGGGAGCCGTTGGCTCCTGCTCTGGCATGAAACTGGACAAAGGACCTGGGTGTAACCACCCCTCTGTCCTGACCCTCTGTCCAACCCTCTCCCGTGGGTACAAAAGGTCTTACCTGGCTGTAAGACTTTAGATTTTACATGGACAAGATTCTACAAGAAGAAACCACTGACCTTCGACCGTCTGGACACTCTGGACTTCGCTGGACTTCGACTGGGCCCGACTTCGTCCCCCTCTCCGTCCAAAGGTTTGTCTGTGCCCTTGCTCCATATAGGCTCCGTGAAGGACCTGTGGTGCACTAAGGACAACTGAAGAATCTCCCTTGGAGTGAAGGAGTCACTCCCCAGCCCTAGCAGGCACCTTAACGCAAGTGACCAGTCTGCTGCTCCTGAACTCCTGCGGACTCCGAAGATTTCAGCAACACAGGAGGTGGGTTTCTGAAGGTCCCTGAGGTTGATCTGCCCTCTCAGCAAGTTTGAGGCCAGTATCCCTCGTGGGGACTGCATAACCCAAACCCCTGTGCACCGCGTCGATTTGCAGTTGCATATACTTGTTGGCAATTCTCGAGCTTGGGCATTGGACTCCGTGTAGTCCTGACCCTGAGCAGTATTTGTACCAAAGAACTCCGGCCTCCTCACACCGAGTGCTCCGTGGGCTGGTACTTTGCAACCTTGCTCGAGGTCCCCTCGTGACTCCTGGTCCTTCGGCCTGTGGATCTCTCTGAGGGTCATCTTGATTTCTGTTGGGCTTTCCTGGTTGCTCCAGACATGCCCTGACTCTCCATTGCTTTGTGAGTTCTCTGGACCTTGCTGGTCCACACCGTAACCTGCTTGACCTTCCTTCGTGGGTTGCTTTTGCCAAGGCTTGTTGGTGCTCCAGCCGGACACCGACCTCCAGCTCCTGGTTGTCCTCGACATCTCCTGGTCCTCGTGGCTGCAGAGTCAAGCATCCCTTCTTCGCACCTGAAGCACCCGACATCGGTGGGCATTCGTCTACCGAGTCCCTGGTCACTCTGAAGTGACCCAGACTCTGTCCCCTCTGCTTTCAGGTTCCTTCCTTCCAGAATCCAGGTTTGTATTCCACCAGACCCTTTTCACCTTCATGGCAGCAGTACCTCTTCACAGCCCTCCATTGAGAACGACGGCAGGTTCCAACGCCACTCCAGACCTATGCACCCGACTCCCCTGGGATAGGTAACTCGGGTACTACGGTATTCACGGGTGGGGTGGCTCTTCAAACTCTTAAGTTCGAAAGGGTTCGCTTGAAGTCCTCCTAGAAGGGTCCTTAAACTTTAAAACTGTAACCGCGACTTCCCCATAGAATTGTACGGAGCCCGCGGTCGTGTTAGCACACTGCACCCATCCTCCGTGGGGTCCCTATCTACTCACCTTGGGTGGCTCCTTGGGGTCCCAGCGATTCTACGTGCTCCAGACCTTGTCTTGATCTCAGTCGTGATTGTTATACCACTATTTTAGTATATGGTTTGGTCTCCCCCTGGAGCCCACTGTGTATTGTGCTACTTACAACTGTTCTAATGATCTCATATTGTGTGCTTTGTGTTCTATCCTCGTGTAGAGGATAGTAGAGAGTGTTATATTAATAAATACATATTTTTATATAACTACTGTGTGGTTCTCCTTTCATTTAGTCAATATAGGAGGTGATGTTCTGGTAAAACAAGCTGCTTTTCAAGATTAAGCCTGAAGGCTGCTCTCCACAGCTACCACTAGGAAAGCTTTCTAAAGGTTATCTTTGACCTCATACATCATAAGGGTCGTTTGGACTGGTGCAAGGTGCCCACTTTAATTAGCTGACAGCATATACCAGGCCAACTTCTTACACACTCTATCTGCGACGAACATGACTGAATAGGTACGAGCTAACATAGCACCCAATGAACTACTGGTAAACAATGAGGTGTGTATGTTTCTATAGTACATCATTTTCAGGAAAGAATAGTTACAAGTAACATGAAAGTGCACACATGGCTGGCATATCCTCATAATTAACACTGCCAAGAGGTTCTCTGAGTCACTCCTAGCAAAATTCTTATCAGTGAAAATAACTTGAAAACAACTATGCATATTTCAATCTAAAAAGTGTCTAGACACAAAAATGGCCCAAAAACACAAGGACACAACAAAAAATCATTAAGCTACAAAAAGATATAAAAAAATTCATTGGGGAGAAAGTTTTCCCGTACACTGACCCTGAATACCAATTTAATCAGAAGCAGTCATTGGAAACCAGAACCATACAGAAAAAGAAATTTCAACCACAAATATGGACATCAAGCTCTGATGAGTGCAGCAGCAGTGACTAATATATTGGACCACCACGGATATCCACAGATAATACCCCCCTTCTGTCAACCACCAGGTTTTTGACCTCAAACCTTCAGTGGCTATCAGCTAAGTCAACATCACCCTAATTTCTTCCAGTCTTTTTTAGGGACAGGAAGGGGCAGAAGGTGAGGAATACAAGCAACAAGAGATAGAACACGCATTCAGTGGTCAGAACCTCCACCACAGATGATTACCAGAAGCAAAGGAAAGGATGCAACACCCGGGGCAAGCAAACAAAACTTATTGTTAATCTATCTGAGGAATTGCTATTCTCAAGTGAAGCATAAGTATTGACTAAAGGTCTGAGATGTGCATCCGCACCATGCACTTAACTGTTTGACACTCACAAGGAATGATCAGATTTTTATTTTAGGTAAATATGCCTAAAATCATGCTTTTCTGACAAACCCTATGAACCAGGACACACTAGCACAGGGCTCATAAATCCCTCCACTTTGTAACCTCCCACATCAAGTATACTCATTGAGGTTTTGGCCTGAACAAGTGGTATTATCCAGCATGGAAAATCTCACCCATAGGAGAACCTTCTCTAACTGTCAAAACCACTCACCTGAAACGCAGGGATCTGCAGGAGCAAAGATGATCTTCCCAAGCCCTTAACACACAATATTTCACGGGTGTTGGCGATTGTTCCCAAAGGGAAAGGAGGTTAAAGGGAGTAACAAGGGAAGGGTAGATCAAGATTGAGTACTCAAGGTTTTCTCTGCTCTCACTGGAATCTCACTAGGATGTTCTATAAGAACACAGACACATCATTAGTGCCAGCATATTTCAATGTATACACAAGAATCCTTCACTAGATGAACAGCTTACACTGGTTTCATCCCAGGTCTGCAGTCACCCGTTTTCTTCAAAGGTTAAGGTTTAATGTCCATATGCACTAAACTTGCTGAGTTTCAACAACACTCAACATGTTCTATTTGTAGGCCAAATGTTATTAGAATAATGCTGCTTATTCCAGTGAATGGATTGTTCCTGGTGTCTTTTTAATCAAGGCCTTTGGTTTGCAAAATGTTCAACTCAAAATGTCTAATAAAGAAATATTGCTGATCTGAGGTTGGAACCCTCAAGTTCAGTGCACTGACCCAGGAATGGATGCATGTTTGCTGCTGTTGATCGTATTCTCTTTATCTTTCAGGAGGAGGTGCCAGCAGATTTCCCAAAGTCCTGAAGAGCTGCTGGAATGGGTCGAGAAGAAGAGGACCGAAAACTCACCCACAGGTAAGTATTGTCACAGTAAGCAGGAACAAGGACCTCCTCATGGGAAGGGATCTCAAAGCCAAGCAAGGCTCCTTGTGTTGGGTACTGTATTTATACTACCGTGCCCAAGATGGCCACCAAATATGGCAGAGAGGTTCAGTTCTTGCAAGATTTTGGCATTTGGTACAGGAACCGGGAAGAGGGAGTGTGATGAGGTGTGGAGGGAGTCTAGTACTCTAAAAGGGTGTGTAACAATGCTATTTGCCTGAAATTATTGCTGCATCTTCTTACAGAGTGATTTCTTTACACATGGTACATATATTATGGGTAGAGGTGGGAAAAACCTAGGTGGTCATTTTTCCTCACACCAGGCTCCAGACACCTGCAGACCAGGTCCCATACAGAGCGCAGGTGGAGAGGGTATAACAGTTCTCCCCTCCAAAGGCCGCCCTACTGGTGGGGTTTCTTGGTATGGAGACCATGGACCTACAAACCCGATGAGGGGCATGAACGTCATCAGCTGGCTCCCAGGACCTGTCTTCTGGAGGATTTCCAACCCAATCCACTAAGTAAAAGAGTTTCCCCTGCTGCCTTTTATAATCTACAATTTGTCATACTTCAAACTGAAAATGTCCTTGGAGAACAATTGGAGGGGGGGAATCTTGGGGCAAGTGGAGGGGTCAAAGGATTTCAAAAGCGATGAGTGAAACTCTGGATGTATTTGGAGTTCAGCTGGTAGCTACAATTTCAGAGCTACTTGGTTAATTATCTTGAAAACCTTATATGGTCTGCTGTAACATGGTTGGAACTTATGTGGTCCAGATAAATGAAAGTTCTTTGTTGCCAACCAGACTTGATCACCTATAGCATAGGGAGGAGCTGGACAAGAACGTCCATCTGGTTGGATTTTCATCACCTGTTTGGAATGCTGTAAGTCTTTTTTTGCTTTTGTCCAAACTTTAAGCAGATTTTCATGGTGTAATTTTACTGAAGGAATGGCAGTCAAGTCCTCAGGTACTTGTAGAGGCAAAGCCTTCAGGTGGTGATATCCAAGAGACTAATAAAAGGGGGATACCCCTGTTGCAAAATGTGTATTATTGTTATAGGCGAATTCTGCCAGAGGCAACACTTGAACCCAGCTACCAGTACATGTGCTTAGTAGACATTGCAAATACTGGTCCATTGATTGATTTGTCTGCTTTGTTTGTCCACCTGTCTGAGGATGATAAGCAGAGGACAAACGGTTCTCAAGCTGAAGAGTTGTGCAGATCCCCTGTCAAAACTTGGAAACGAATTGCGCCCAGGGTCGGAAATGATGACGGTAGGTAGACCGTGTAACTGGATTATCTGAAAAATGAAAACACGAATTAGGAGTTCGAAGTTGGTAGCTTTTTGAGGGTAATAAAGTGGGCCATTTTTGTTGATTACTATGTCTACAAACACAAGAATTGTGGTAGCCCATCAAGCGAAAGCAGATCAGTTACAAAGTCCATGCTAATGGAGTGCCAAGGAGTTGGAGAGAATGGCAGGGCTTGAAAAAACATGCAGGGTAGGAATGACAGGATTTTTGACGAGCAAAGGTTGAACAAGTTTGTGCATAGGTCAGCACATCTCCCACCAAAACCAAAGATTATAGGTTTGCTTCCCCGGGATGTTCAGCTAAAGGTGTAGAGAGCCACCTTGTTTGCATGATAGAAATGACCCTCTTTTATGGAATGAGTTGGATCCTCTAACCAGGCATGTGGATCAGACGTCTGGAGAGCTAGTTGAGAGCTAGTTTGAGGTCTCTACAAAACTCTGACTCACTCACTTTGCTTTTACAGCTGCCAATAATTCTCTCTTGTAGGATGATTGGTATCTGGTTGTTAAGATGGGATGAAAGGTTAGGCTTTTTGTCTAGCTGTGAGAGAGCATCTTCTTTTCCCCTGTTTATTCCCTGGTCGATAGGTGATCACAAAACCATATTCACTAAAGAATAGGACCTATCTCATCTACTGGGAAGTGGGAGCTCTGGCTGATCTAAAAGCGAATGTTTGTGGACGGAATAGAAGGTGATGGCATGGAGCCATCATAAGAGATAATGCCTCCACTTCTGGAAGGCCAATTTGATGGCAAATAATTTGCAATCGATGATTGTGTAATTTTGTTCAGCTGGTAACAATTTGTTGGAAAAGAAAGCTATAGGACGCATTCTACCTGACTTAAAATCCTGTTGGGACAATATTCCTTCCACAGCAAACCGAGAAGAGTCAGCTTCAGCAAAGTATGGTTGAGTGGGATCAGCATGTTTCAAGATGGAAGCGGAGGCAAACTTCTCCTTGAGTAAGGCAAAGGCACAGTCAGCATCTTCTGTCCAACTATAGAAGGCCTCTTTGCTAAGTAATTTAGTGATGTGGTCACAACATTCGAAAAGTGTTTAAGAAAACACCAACAGAAATTGGTGAATCCAAGAAATTGGTGAATCCATACTAGGTTTGGACTTGGTCAATGCAGAATTGCTTCAATTTTCTTGGGGTCCATACGGATATCAGCTGGGGAGAGAATAAAGCCCAGAAAGTCAACACAGGTTTATGGAAAACACAGTTGTTTAGGTTAGCGAACAAATAGTGGCTTTGTAATCATTGTAACACCTTTTAGACGTATATGATATGTTCTTCTTCAATCTGGGAATAAATCAAAATGCCATCAATGCAAACGATGACGAACAGATCAAAAAAGTCTTGCAGGGCATCTTTGATGAAAATTTGAAATGCCACCGGAGCATTACATAATCCAAACAGCATTAGACAGAATTCAAACAACCCATAATGAGTGTGGAAAGCAGTTTTCCACTCATCCCCATTGCGGACCCAAATCAAGTGGTAATTCCCGCAAGGTTGAACTTTTCACCTGGTCCAAAAGTACGGGATTCAGTGGTAGGGGGTACCTGTTCTTTATGGTTGCCTTATTCAGGTCCCTGTAGTCAATACAGGAACTCAATTCTCTGTTGTTTTTGGGAATTAATAAAAGAGTGGATGATACCAGGGAAGAAGAATGATGAATTAAGCCATAAGATAATAATTCATCCAAATCCTCCTTCAGATGATTTATTTCCAGTTCTGTTAAAGCATAGATCTGACTGCTGGGCAATTCCGCACCCAGAACTAGGTCAATCTAACAGTTGAAACTGCGATGAGGAGTTAGGGTGTAGCCTTGACTTTGTCAAAGACATTGTGGAACTCAGAATGCTGTGTGGGCAAATTTGTCATATCTAGGTTTGGAGTCGCAGCACATGATAGCGGAGTGACACAGTCAGAGGCGTTTTGGCAGCAGTGTAGTAAACAATATTGAGAGCCTAGGGTTACTGCGAGGGAAGGCCAGTCAATATTTGTAATTAGTAATTGAAGGCAAGGGACTCCCAGAATTGCTCTGAAAATGGGTGTGTCAATTAGGTTGAATTGAATAGTTTCTCAATGTCCATTATCACAAATCATCACCAGTTCCTTAGAATGGTAAGTGATGAGGCCTGAGGAAGGTTCAGATCAATCAACTACCCTAACAGGGAGTTCTTTGGACACAAATGGAACGCCCAATGCTTTAGCTAGGGTGATGTTCAAAAAATTACCGCTGGCCCCAGAACCCAATAAGATAGGCATGTTTTTCCATAGTTGAGTAGAAATTATTAAAGTGACGGTTATGGTAAAGTGTTTCGGAACATGGGCTACGGTAGTTGCCAAATACTGGGAGATCTCACAAGAAGCGATAATCAAAGGGTTGATCTCCTCCCCTTTTGAGCTTTTCAGTTTTCAGATGAAGAGTCAAGGTTGTCGTGGAAGGCAGTGAGGGCAACGGTTTTCCTGGGAGTTCTGGGTTTCACAGGACATTCTCTTGCAAAATGTCATCCCTGTCCACAGTGAAGGCACAAGTTTAGCCTACGTCTTTTTTCTTTTCCTTCATTGGAGAGACGGGCACTTTAACCCGTCCCTCCCAATTTGCATTGGCTCACTTCCGTCAGAGGTAATTTTATCAGGCCTCTCTTTTTCTCACTGTGATAAACTAGAACGTGAGCCATTTCTCCCTTTGTTTTTTCACTTTTCTTTCACCCAATCTGTTGCTTGACCACAAGATTGATAAAATCAGAGCATTTTTTAAGTGGATCCACAATCTGGGAGAGGATATCTTTAAGCTTGTCTCGCTGCCCATGGTAAAAGATGGAGGTCCTCATCTCTTTTGGCCCGTGTGTTTCATCCACTCATCAGTTAAAATTAATCACATAAAACAACAGATCTCTATGGCCTTGTTTTAAGTCAAATAGCTCATTATCACTAGCCTGCATGAATGTGTGTTTGGCAAATACACTCTGCATTTTTTCCTTGAATGCTGGAAAATTATACAATACAGGGTCTTCTTCTTCAACCAGAGTGACTGCCCACTTCCACGTTTCCCACTAGATAGGAAATAAAGATGGCCAATTTAACAGCGTTAACCAGGAAGGAGGCAGGCCTACAAAGAAATTAGTGCTATCTCCATTGAACCGTTCAGGAGCCAACAACAGTATTGGACTAGGAGTCATAACTGTCAAATTCACAAGTGGGTTACTGACAGATCTTGTGCGAGAACTTTCTGTAACAGGTACAGAGAAGTGGTCTGGTTGAATTAGTGGGGTATGGATTTTGGGTATTGGCATCGGAGCCCTCCTCCATGGTTCTCTCCAAGGTTTATATCCTACTCTGCTTTTCGTTGCTTTTTCACGTGCTTTAAAGATTGTACTGCAAGGGCCCTAGCTAGGTCATCCACAGTAGACCAAGGCGAGGGACTGGGTAGAGTTTGAGCTAACTCAAAGGAATTTAAAAGGTCTCCTTGCTTCATCTTCTTCCAGGGAGATAATGTTTTGTGGGCTTGGCTTCCTGTCAAGTCTCCACTCATCTGAAATGCTGGGCTCTGCAGGAGTGAGAATGATCCTCCCAAACCGTCTGAGAGCAACCCTCAACACACAATAGTTCATGGATGTTGATGATTATTCTCAAGGGGAAAAGCGGTTGAGGAGGGTTGCAGGGAAAGGGTAGATCAAGATCGTTTTGACTGCATGCAGGTGGCCTGGTGCTCGAGTCTTTCTCTGCTTTCACTGGTATTTCACTCGGATGGTCTATATAACACAGAAACATCATTAGTGCCAGCACAATACAATGTATTCACAAGAATCATTCACCACATTAAAAGCTTACACCGGTTTCACCCCAAGTCTGTACGCAACCAGTTTTTTCCAAAGATGAAGGTTTAATGTCCATACAGGCTAGACTTGCTGAGTTTCACCATCACTCAACATCATTCTATTTGTAGTCCACATGTTACTGGAATAATGCTCCTTATTCCTATGGGCAGACTGCTCCTGGTGTCTTTTTAATCAAGGTCTTGAGTTTGCAAAATGTTCACATCAAAATGTTTAATAAAGAAATATTGCTGATCTGAGGTAAGACACCTCACGTTCAGTGCACTGAGCTGGAAGTGGATGCTCACTTGCTGCTGCAAACAAAGACCTTATCATGGGAAGGGATCTCGAAGCCAAGCAAGGTTCTGTATGCTAGTCATAGTGTTTATATTACTGCGTCCAAACGGCTGCCAAATCTCGCAAGAGGTTTAGTTCTTCCAAGATTTCAGCATTTGGTATAGGGACCGGGAAGAGGGAGTATGATTAGGTGGAGAGGGAGTCTGAGACCCTACAAATGGTGTGTAACAATGCTGTGTGCCTAAACATATTGCTGCATCCTGTTATGCATGTTATGGAATGATTTATTTACACATAGTGCGCATGTTATGGGTAGAGGCGGGAAAAGCCTATGGGTTCATTTTTCCTCACACGGGGCTCCAGACACCTGCAGACTAGCTCCCATACAGAGCGCACGTTGAGTGGGGCATAGCACTAACATCACAAACTAAGAACCAAAAGCCTCAGATTACCTCTCAAAAGACAGCAGGATTACCATTAAACCAGCTGATAAAGCCGGTGCCATTCTGATTATGGCGATATCTGACTATAGAAATGAGTGCCTTTGACTGCTCAGTGACATCCACAGCTATAAGATTTGACAGAAGATCCAACCAAGAAACATTTAAAAGATGTCAGAATAATGGTACATGAGGCAGAAATGGCAGTTGTTAAGAATGAGGCAGAGTTTTTTTAAAGAAGGAACCAAGAACACCTCACTTTTATGTCCTGACCAAGATTAAAAAAATCACCACCCACAAGCTGGAAACCCATTGTCTCAGGCATAGGCTCACTTTTGGAACCACTTTCGATGTATGTTGACTTCTTTTTGTGACTAATGGTGAAACGTATTCCATTGTAAGTACAAATCACAAAAGACATTTTAAATACCATCTCACATATAAAGAGGGCACCAACTGTGAATATTTGGAGGCTCTCTACATGAGCATCCCCCAGGACGCGACCTTGCCAACTATTGTCAGCTATTGAGAAGTTAATGAGAGCAAGTAATTGGGGCCATTTAACACCAATAGACACCAATAGAATGTGTGTTTGATTGTGCTCCCCTTGCCCTAAGAAACAATTACTTCCAATTTTAAGACACACTGGGGCATATTCACAAGGAGCTATCGCCAAATTAACGGCACTTTATCGCAGCCAAAGTCGTGATAAATGTACCTCCCCATTCACAAGCCGGTGTTAACAGCCCACAGCACCAGTTTACCCGCGATAGCAGCCGCAAAAAATATCGCCACAGAGGACCCCCGCAGATATCGTTAATGAGATGCAGAGTAGGCGTTCCCGTGACAAAAGCCGAGACAACAGCACACCTCAACATTCACAACGACCAGCCACATCCGCGATAAAAACACAAAACAGGCGATAAGGCGCGTTAGCACCAGGAAATCAACACCTGCTCTGACCTGGTGTAAAGTCGGACAGCAGCCTCCAAACCAAAAGGGAGCACAGCCCAGGGCTACATCGGAAGGGCAACAGATGCCATGGAGCCACCCATCATGCAGCCCGGACACCCAAGACACCCAACACCCACCGCCACCACCCCCAGGACCACCCCTCCCTGGCACCCCCCCGACCAAAGACATGCCACATCAGCCACACCTAAACATGTAAAAAATATTCCGCTTGATGTCGCACAATCACAACTGGTGACATGGATGTGTCGTCACAGAAATGACCAGCACACATTCACTTTCGAAGCAACAAATGAAACTTTATTAAAATGAAAGACGAAATGAAATGAAGACACATGGCCGCTCCCCTCGGGACAATACATAGGTCACAGCCTGTAAGACAAAAAACATGATGAGAAGGTGTGTCCTGCGCACATCAGAGGACAGAGAGAGAGTGAAGGAGAGAGAGAGGAAGAGTGGGAGGGAGAGAGAGAGGAAGAGAGGGAGAGAGAGAGAGAGAGAGAGAGAAGAGGAGAGAGAGAGGAAGAGAGGGAGAGAGAGAGAGAGAGAGTGCCGCCGCTGCGCAACCAGGCCACACTGCTCACCTGCTGCCACAGGTGTGAAACCAACCACGTGCCGGTATGTATAGCACGACACCAGGTCACACATCTGATTCAGAGCCGTCAGCTGAAACAGAGCCCAGATACATGACTGGCACAGTACACACACTTGCACAAGACAACATCGCTTTCCCACCCATGCACACCCAGGCAGAGGCACCCAACCCCTCCCGCTGCCCATCGGCGCATGCCCGCCCATGCACACCCAGGCCTCAATGCTCACCTTCCGCCACCGGCGCGTAGACAGGAGGTCCCACCACGTGCCGCTGCAAGCCACAAGCCCGCGGACATGGCACCCTCCACATCATGCAGCCCCGCTCCGCAGGCCACCAGGTCTCACGTTTGGTGCTGGGTCTTGATTACTCCATGACAGAGGACATACCAGTGCACCCGGCACCATCGCAGGCTGCACACCCGCTCAGCCCAATGGGTGCCACCAACTCTGGGATCCCGGAAGCGACGCCACGTGGCGGTAGGCCCGCGCTGCCCGCTGGCTCTGGCCTACACTGCGGTCCAGCAGGGCACACAAAACCTGAGCTGTCCGGACCGCCGGGACGGGGCATCATTGCAGGCTGCACACCCACTCAGCAGCTCAAGGTGCCACTGACACAGTGCACCCAAAGTCACTGTCCCGTGGCGGGGTGCCTGTGCCGTCCGCAGGGCCCCGGGTGCCACTAACCCTGTGCAACCCTAGTCTGCGCCACGTGGTGGTAGGCCCGTGCCTTACTCAAGGCCTCGGATGCCACTAACCCTGTGCGCAACAACTCATGGGCCCTACATGAGTGAGAACCGTGGAGCGGCCGTCATCCAGTCACCACCGGAAGAGGGGAATGTGACGTCGTCGGCCCCTTATGTTGGCGGAGTCACATGGCCTGTGACGCCTGTGCCGGATGGGTGTGGTGTGTGCAAAAACCTGCTCTCAGGGAGTGGCTGTGACATGCTGACAACTAGACCAGTGACCTGCACACCACCAGCGAGTACGGCTGCGACGGGTAGCAATGAGGGCCCCGCATCGGGGCATTAGCGGAGTGGTCTGGCCTGCCGTACCCCCGACCAGCGCATGGCTTGCAACAATGACTCGTGGGCTCTGGGCGTGGTCCAGTCCATGTCCGGACAAGGAAGTGACTGATGCGTGTGTCCCTGTTGTAGTGTTCACGGAACCCGGTACACAAAATGCAATGTCGCACCCTCTGACTGGCATCCCACAGGATGAACATCATTGACGCAAGGGAAGGCACTGTCCCCACATTCATCCACACATCCATACATGAATGACGTAAGACATTACACAGCAGTGCGTCACTGGATGTTTATTTGCACATCCAGTGCAGTCATGCAGCTGGAGTGGTACAGGGCAATGCCGAGCACACTACACAATATGGGCCCGTGGAGGGCCAGCCAGTGTCCATCCAGGGATGACCTGTACT
This sequence comes from Calotriton arnoldi, assembly GCA_963921515.1. Classification (NCBI taxonomy): domain Eukaryota; kingdom Metazoa; phylum Chordata; class Amphibia; order Caudata; family Salamandridae; genus Calotriton; species Calotriton arnoldi. Next base: position 188,384 of record CAWUFW010014571.1, read on the forward strand.
GCGGAAGAGGAAGGGTACAGTCCGCAGTCTGTCCGCCGTGTCATTGGTCGTCAAACAGGATGTGGCAGTCCATGTCGCTGTCCAAGGTGAGTGCATCGGATTGTATCGGGGGTCAGTGGTAGGTCTTGAGGCCATGTGCGGCACCAAGTAGAAACAGGCAAGGTGGCGGAAATGGATGCTAGTGCCTGGCCCTCCTGACCACAGTCCCATCCATGTCCTCATCCCGGGTGTGTGCCCTGCCCCACCTGTGAGTGTTGCAGTACCGGCTGCGGCACTGTGTGCCACTGACACATCAGGGGCCGGAGGAGGATTGTCGGCCGCACTGTGTGGCAGTGACACATCAGGTGCTGGAGTGGATACGCCTGCCGCACTGGGAGGCACTGACAAACCAGGGGGCGGAGATGTGGATGGTGTGGGGGCAGCAGCATTCATCATCACCACACCTTGTGGCAGCAATGCAGGCAGCATGCAGGGCACAGTAGATCCCAGCTACATTTCACTGATGTGCAGCGGTGGCTGCCATCCTTTCCACCTCCATCCACACCATGTCCTTCATGAGCCTCCGCATGTGTGCCAGCTCACGGCTGGCATCGCTGGGGCCACTCTGAGCGGACAGGTATTCTACCCTCTGCGTCATGACTCCAGAGATGTCAGTCAGGGCTCGCTGGAGACCATGGGGCGGACATAGACACCCAAGGATGGCATCCAGTTGGTAGCCATGAGCTCGAACCCCACCGCACCTGCTCGGCCGTCTCCCTCTGGCCCTCCAGCACACAGCGTTGGAAGGCCATTTGTTGTTCCTGGGGGACTTGGGAGGGTGCCGGGGCTGTGGGTGCCTCCTGCTGGGTGGTTTGGGTGGTGGGTGGGGTCTCATGGATGTAGTTGGGCTGCCCTGATCATGGAGGTGAGTTGCGGATGAGGTCAATGAGGTCTTGGATGGTTTGGGTGTCGATGCTGGTGTTGTCCTCCTCCTCGTCATCAGTGAAGAGTGGCTGTGACTGCTCTGCAGGAGGTGTTGACGATGCCCCTGCGATGTGAAGGGGAGATGGTGTATTACAATGTGTCCACATGTATGTAGCCGCATGGTACAGGTTGACATTCAGACAGCATGGCATTGTACATTGTGACAGTCTGTGGGTCTGGGCGAGGACCCAGAGTGATTGTGGGTGTGCACTGTGCCCTGCTTGCTTGTGCATGTGTGCCATTGTGGCCATCTCCCCCGTTCCCCCAGTACCTGGTGGTAACTCACCCTGTTGCGGTTGTGTTGTGTCCTGTCGAGCAGTGTCCGGTCCCCCGACTCCGGCCACAGTCTCCACACTGATGACTGTCGACACCAGCTCCTCCATGTCATCCAGCTCCAGCTGTGGCGCTGGGCCCCCACCTCCCGTCTGCGTTGCTGCCTTCAGGTTGGCGGAGAGTTTCTCCTTGGTCTTCTGCTTCATGTCATTCCATCGCCTCTTGACCTCGTCCATTGTCCGCTTGTGCTCTCCGACGGCATTCACCTTGTCGACGATGTCACGCCATATTCCAGTTTTGGTGCCCAATGACACGTTGGAGGTGACGAAGAGTTGTTGATGGTGTTCCATCACCTCTGTGACTATGATCCTGTTCACCTGCGGACTGAACTTGGTCTTCCTCGTCTTCTTGTCCTTGCCCTTCCCTGTCACCGAGGTCCCAGGCTGGTCGTCCGGGGTGCTTGTGGGGTTGCGCTCATCCTCTGCACCTGCTCCGGCTGCCTCCATGGTGCTTGTGTGTTGGTCAGTTTGTGTGTGGGTGTTTTTTCTACTTTTATGGAGATTTTTTACGCCTGCCAGGGGTGTGTTGCAGGCCTGGCGCTGCTTGTCGCTGATTTACTCATCGCGCTTTGGCCCATTGCGTGTTTTTTGGTGTTGTGGTTTGTGTTTTTATCTCCATCGTGGTGGTTGTATCGCGGACATTGTCCGCGGTTTCGGCAGACTATCGCATGCTACCGCCTTGTTGTGAATTCCACGTTGACACGGGGTTATTTTCCTGCGATAGGCTGCGATATTGAAAGTTGCGTTACGCTACTCTTGCGGTAGTTATCACACGTTCTTGTGAATATACCCCACTATGCCTAAAAATACATGGGACCTTAATGGGCAGCACATTTGCCCCTAGACTGGCATGCCTATATATGCATGACTTTGAAGACAAAAGTAGCTACTCTAACACTAATCCCTACTTCTCCTTTATAACATCTTGCAGAAGACATATTGATGATATTTTGGTCATTTGGAATGGAAACATGGAAAATGCACAAGAATTTGCCTGTTAGATAAATTCCAAGGACCAGTTTCTAAGATGCACCTCAACTTAATCAACAGAAACACTCTCTTTCCTTACTTAGAATTGAAGATTATTGATGGTTAGATTCGCACAACTACATATCACAAACCTACCGATTGTAATAACCTCTTTAGATATGACAGCTACCATCCTAAGGCCCTGCGTGAAAAACTATCATATGAACAATTCTTAGAATGTGCAGAAATTGTAGCGAAATATACTCATATGACTAACAACAGGGCAAAAATTAGAGCAAGGAACTCCCACAGAAATGTCCTTGTGGAATCAAACGAAAAAACAACAGGATATTCTCACGTGTGACATGACCTTCACTTCCAGTGATATCAAAAGAATAATGTCTCAAAATTGGCGCGTCCTGAATTGAGGAAAAATTACCATTAATCGACCATTGCTTGCCTTTAAGAGAACAAAAAAATATGTGGGACATCTTGGTGCATACTAGACTGCATCCTACAGACAGGACACAATTAATTACAAACACCTGTGGTCACTCCCTCCTCATCACGGGGGATTTTCCTTGTAGGAATTGCAATGTGTGCACCCTCAGAAGACAACAAAATGCAATCGACTTAGGACTCCAGCACACATGGACATTACAGAAGCAGACCAGCTTTAACACCAAAAACTCCATGTCACTGATAACTTGTCCTTACAAATTGTGATATGTAGGAGTGACTATTATACTTAAGCCGGGGTGGAGGAGCCCTCCACCTAGGCTGGAAGGGTAGAGAGGTATGTCGGCTGTGGATACATCCTCCTGATTCAAATCACTGACTACTAAAGGTATGCCACCCAATGTATTCAGGGCTCAGCGCTAAACTCTCGTGGCGTTACCCACTCAGGAAAGGATGCAATTCCTTTTTGTTTAGTAACCCTCACACACCCTAGTGGTGTCATGCTTCATCATCGGGTTCACCCTGACTCCTAAAGGTCAGGGGGGGCTCAACCATATTCAAGGGAGCGCTTCGGAGAGATAGGCCAGGGGGTCTAAAGATAAAAATCCTCCTCCGTCTCCCGGTATCCCTTTATTAGCGGAGGCGTAGGGGATATTAAAATTATATATACAAGGGGTCTTCAGGAGGTGATGGTCCTATGACCCTAGTGTCTCTGCCTAGTATCTTGCCAACATGTTTCAGCCCTTAAAACTGGCCTCCTGGGTCCCGGGCTTTCTTCAGGGCAAATAGAGGTTCCCTCCCTGGTTACACAGATAGGATTTACCTAATTTTTCATTTGGAGGATGCAGAAAACTGCATCCTCAACAGTGGTATGGAAGGTATACTTATCTTCCTTCCCAGTTTTTCTTATGTCTTATACCCGCCCTATTATGGTGGATTGCATGTATCTCAAGGGGAGCGGTAGTAGGGGTAGCCTTTTAGTCACATTTCCTCAAAGGTCCTGCCCCTCGATTGCACACACTTGGGACCGCATCTCCTGGCTTTCGCCAGTGACTGCCTTGAAAAGTAAGGTTTGGATCAATGAACATCAAAGCACTATCCAATGTGGAAGATCCACAACAAAATTGACTGCCCACTATCTGGAGAAAAACCATCATACCAATGTGATGGAGTGGAGAGGACACATCACTCTCTGGGACTGTGCTTCCCACCAGATGGTCCCACCCCGCCCCTTCATAGCTCACCTGTTACACTTTAAAGACCAAGATAGGGTCCTCAGACTGGCCAGAGAGATGGCGAGCGTGTAATACCATGATAACTGTGTTTCTATCTATTCTGACTTCACCATGGTGATGCAGGAGGCATGACAAGGGTCAATTAAGAGTACCTTGCAAAAGGCTGGCATACCGTACGTGTTGATCTACCCAGCAAAGATCCGAGTCACAGACGATAGAAAAGTGCATCTCTTTGTGGGTCCCAAAATTGCCTCTAGATTCTGCTGCAATCATGCTTTGACATCATGACAGGATGCCACTGGTGAGTGTGGAAGTCCGGAAAACACCCTCTGCAACAACTACTAGCCTGTGGTGGAAACACACCTGATGCCTTGCTCCCCGTTGCTCTCCCATTTTCCGGCCCACATGATGACTCTGACTCAGCAACAGGATTTGACTGCTGCAGATGATCATCTGTACATCTTCCTTTGCCTGTGACCATCGGCCGCCTCTGTGGATGGAGGTGCCATCCTGGCTTTCTTCGGACCATGCCTCTAGATCTTGATATGCGCAGTGGCACCTGTCATCTTACACTTGACTGTTTGTGACAATACAGCCAAGCCCTCTTTGCTGGGGTGGGTTGCTTGCTTTGAACCTGACCCCCGCTCCCCCTCCCAGTATGATCCTCTACACACCTTGGTATATTGCTTTTTTATGCTGGCATGCTGGTGGAAGAGCTGGCGAGTCCCTCTGACCCAGTTTGCAGTTGACTCTCTCAACCAACCGGCAGCCAGCTGCTCATTATGTTTGTTTTGTTTCTCGGTTGGGTGGGTTGCTCAGGCAGTTGGAGTGGATGGTTTTTGTAAGTCTAAGGTTTTTGCTTGTTGTTTCTCTTAGCTCATTTTACAACATGCCACTTTGATCACGTATTTTCCTGACACGAAATATGGTGCTGACAAGCTAGCTCCGTGCACTCCCTGACTAACCCTCAGAGAACTTACCAGGCAGGAGGTTGTACTCCGACTTGTAGATTGCTAACATGGAATATTCGAAGAGATGATGATGCACACAAGGCGTGACAGGTGTTCAGCTACTTAAATATGCACATGGTAGATTGGCCTACTCAAGGAGCTCCACCTCACACTAGCCACCAGGTACAGGGTGCAAGCAACATGTCTAATAGAAACACACGTCGCCCCATACTCAGATTAATCCCACCAAGCTGCATTGTTATCAGAATATATACTCACTGGCGAATGCTACAAGCCATCTTCAATAGAAATATACTACTTCATGACACCCTATCTGACATTGCCACTTTAATTATTTGTGTGTACAGACCAAATGTAGGCTGCCCTGAATTTTTAGCCGATATCTGGATATGGGTGGTTGAATTAAGCCCCAAAACGGTTATATGAGGGATTTCAATGTGCCTAAATCCCCTCCTGGATAGACCAAACTATAGCAGCCGGTCCCACCAGCAGGCTGCTTGGCAGCCATGTGCAATTTTTGCCGATGTTGATCTGACTGACCTTTGGTGGGTGCACCAGGGGAGGTCAAAGAGAAGAAAGACGTGCATCACAACCATACAGATTATTGACTGGTAGCCAAAGCCGCACGTACCTTGGCGATGCAGGCTACTCACCTGCCCAGAACCTTTTCTGATCACTCCTGGATCCTCCTAGAAATCACTCTGCTGGGGGTCAGTGGCCAAGTGTGTTCTTAGCGCTTGCTGACCAACGTGCTTCAAGATCCGGTGTTTCATGACTCAATACAATCTGACATTCTGGAATTCTTTTGCTTCAGTGCTTCCATGGCCAAGGCTAGTGAATTATGGGAGGCCATTAAGGTCACTATTTGTGGCACTTGCATTGTAAAGCAGTCGGGTATCCTTCAAACCCTGCAGCGCCGACTGGAAGTTCTGGAAAGAGAACTGCATGTCTACCTAGAGATTGAATTCTTCGCCTCCGGCAATGATCAGCTGCTGGCTGACATCAATGCTAAGCTGGAGGAATTCAGGGAGGCCACTGACCTGTTGTGCGGCCATCGCTCGACACTATGGTGAAGGTGACTGGTCGGGGAGAACATTGGTATGCATGCCAAATAAACTTTAAAAAAGCCTCAACATCATGGAACTCAAAGACTCAAATGATGTCACCCGTTCTGGCACTCCGAATGTCATGAAGACTGTCACTGAATACTACACTAACCTATGTCAGTCAGCCTCAGATCCTGCCCTGCTGGAAATCACTGACTTCTTTGATTTCATAGCCCTTGTGTGACTGAAAAATACCCATAGGGCGTACCTAGACGCCCCTTTTACTGTAGACGAGAATATACAGGTGATACTCAGCATGCCTAGTGATAAGGCCCCGGGCTGTCTCAGTTTGATGAAACAATTCTATAAAGTGTCACATGTCAACATCACTCTCAAAATGACTGCAGTCAGGTAACTGGCCCAACCTCTTGTCGTGAAACTGTATGCAGCCAATGTCGCATTGTATCTATGTGAGACCAGCAGACTAGCAAATCTCCCATCACCAGGGAGTTCCTTAGGTTCAACTGCTTGAATGGGGTGACGATCAATTGTGAAAAGTCTGAGCTCTTTGAACATACTTCTGCTACAAATTAGTTCTTCTCCAAATTCCCCCTGAAATACGCTTCTGGGTTTGTGAAATACCTTGGAATTTGGGTCAGTGGAAGCCTCCTACAGTGTGAAAATTAGAGCAGAGCACTGATGTGGCTGGAGGTGATGGTGTTAACTTGAATTGACCTCCCTCTCTATGGCTGGTCGATCTGGTGTAGCTAAAATGGTTGTTCTTCCTACATTTTTTCTCCAAAGCAATGATCCAGCCTGTTTGACTGGCCTGGAGAGGTCGACAAATGCGAGTGGCGTGGGAGGTGCTCACACTACCATTCAATCAGGGAGGGGATGAATGCGCCAGACGTAGAACTTTATTACTACTGTGCCGAAGTGCAATATTCCCGCTACTGCCATCACACCACTCCTTTTCAGCCATACGTGGTGATTGAAGCAGATAACGCTGCTCCCTCCTGCTCAACACTATAGTATGCTTGCCAGCCAGGTGCCCAGGCATGGAGAATGATACAGTTAAATGTACAGCCTGGGATTGCCTCTGCAGGAGAGCACTCTTAATGTCCATATATTGTGAGAGGGTACCTGTAGTGCAAAATCCAGCCCTGCCCCTCATGGCAGATGGTACATTGTGTCGGCAGCTAGAATGCATGCACATACTGAAGCTGAGAAATACCTGCGGGCGGGCATATTTGTATAGTACAGACTAAGTGCCACCTGTAAAGTCACACATCATGCCTTGCTGGAGGCCCCCCACAGATGCATGTCTGAGTTCCTTGATTCCCTGTCCCACAAAAAAAGTGGTCACTGGACTCTATTGCACCATGCAAAACAATGCCCCGGTGTGTATCCTGTAACCCTGGGCAAAGTACTACGCTACGCTCGCGTAGTTTGTGAAGTTTGCGCTACTTCGCACTACGCAAATTGCACGTAGCACAGTGCAAACACGTGTAGCGTAGCGGTCATTTTTTGCTTGCTCGCGGTCCTCAATGTCAAGTTGGCGACCGCGAGCGAGCAAAATGACATCCCGGCGAGACTTTTTCCTCATTCGCGATCAGCAACATCAAGTTGCCGATCGCGAGCGTGGAAAATAAACCTCCCGGCTAGATTCTCAACGCGGGAGGTCAGGTTTCTCATTGCGAGTGGTCGCGTATGCTCGCGACCGCTCGCGATGAGAAACTACCAGTCCGCGTTGAGAAAGCTGCCGCTCGAGTACAAATCTACTCGAGCGGCAGAAAACTGACTCGCTTGCACTGTGCAAGATGCCGTTTGCAATGTTTGCACAGTGCGGACAAGCATCCGGCACTGTGCAATCATCGCGAACAGCATTTCCTAACGCAGTTCGCGTAGTGCTACGCGTAGCTCGCATAGTGCGAAGTGCACTTCGCGTAGCTACGCGTAGTGCTACTACGCGAACTACGCCCAGGGTTAGGATCCTGGCACACCGAGTTGTAATAAGTGTTTCCCTGATTAACCATGCTCAGATGGGTGAGCAATCCCCCAACTACTGACTCCGCCTCATACATTTTACATACATGCTTCAGGTCTACCATACATCACTGTCCCTACACAGTATGGGGCGTTAGCGGCAATTCCAACTGCGCACCCCGCTGTACAGCAAGTGCTGATTACCTCCATTTGGCGTGGCATTGTCCTGGGGTGACAGACTTCTGGCAGTTGGTGTTGCCCTTGGTGGCCCTGTTGGGATTTATCAAGTATACTCCAGCAGGGGTGTGCAAGCTTACCACCCTCCTGCTGGCAAGCATAGAGTGGAGCTGTGATGGGTCTGTGGTCCGGCACCCACCGCTAAAGACTGGCTGCAGGACCCCCCTTAGTGCCAGGAGCATCTGGACGCTTTTCGAATGCTGACTCCCCATGAGCTGCAACTCAAAGACATGTGGGGACCACTGATAACCTAGCTGGGTCTCCAGGGCAAGAATGAGTGCTTGGAACTGGAGACCAGGCCATGTAACTGAGCTGTTTTGTAGCCCTATAGGCAGTAGACGTGAACAGCACTCCCTGGTAGTGACACTGGTGACTAAACTGTTGAACTGAATATTGCCAATGTACTGACATGCATTGCATTGTAATAATGTTGTTGTATGCATTGTTGAACTACAAGCCGGGAGGGCTCGGCCACGATGGGGTGGCACGTGGGTAAGTCTCTGCATTTATTATGTCATGAGTTAGTCTCCAGCAGTGAGAACTTCCACCTTTGTGTCCAGAGGCATATACATGTTGATCTATTGACTTGGATGTTATATCTTGATCATAATTTAATAAAAAACAAACCTTTATTTTAAATGTGGCAGCCACTTTTCTCATTGTGTGATCTTGAGCACACCGTTTTGTATGAGTGTGTCTCAAACTTCTTGTTTATCAAAGTTAATGGCTTCTAAGAGGTAAACTCGCCTTCAGCATAAAAGCATATATAGAAAAGTGACATGTCTCTCTTTTTTACTGTCTCATGCATCGTAAGAGACCCTCTCAGCAGTGCTGCCCTGGAGGGACCAATGTCTCATCTCAACTCACAATCCTGTAGTGCTTCTGACCGGACTAGAGACCTCCAACGTGGGTTCATATAGGAGTCTCTGACACCTGCTAACCCTGTAATATACTCTCCTAATTCAACCTGTTGCATCCTTACCCCTGTACCCCTGTCTCACTCTCCTTCTCCCTTCCCCTATCAAACATTGTCTCCTGCCACTATCACACCCGTTTCCTCTTTTTAAGCTTTCCCTTAACCTGGAGAATCAGTTTTTCTGCTGCTGCCCCCTGTCCCCACTCAGTGTCCATCGGGTGGTCAGGTAAGGCGGTTTGCCCCCCCAAAACTGTTTTGATGTTTCACACAGATTGGGTGTCACTATAGTATGGTACCAGAATTTCAAGTTTTATTTTATGTGCCACATAAGTATAGCAAGAATATTGACGACCACAAAATCAACAAGGCAAGAACGTATAGCTAAGTATAGGTTTGCTATATAAATATATATATACATATATATATATATATATATATATATATATATATATATATGTATATATATATATATATATAAATATATATATTTTTTTTTTCCAAAAGGTGTCCTGAGCTCGAGGACGCCACTCCATGAGGGATTGTTCAACATGAACTTTATTAGACAAGACCAGCATTTTTCATTCTGAGTTAAAATCCATTTCTCCCTGACGCGTTTCGGGGCCACTGCCCCTTAATCATAGGGAAAGCTGTCAGTTCACGGCTGCGCACAACACATTCTTTTATACCATTTGCATGCTGCTCCCAGGTGAGCCTGATTGTTCCTGCATGCTGGGAATTGTAGTGCTATTTAATAAATCCCCTCCAGTGGGGTCCGAGTTCTGACACAATATTTGCTTTTAAAGTCAATTGCGACCCTCCAATGGGCCTCAGAGTGAAGAAACCGGTCTTGAAATGAAAAAATCCTCCATGCTGCTGAATCGGCTCGGAAAAATCCCAGCTCTGCAGTCCCACACTTCCTTTACGTGGGTGGTGCTATCCTCCACGGCCGGACTGCCGTGTTAAGATATTTTCCAAAAGGTGTTGTGCGCAGCCGTGAACTGACAGCTTTCCCTATGATTAAGGGGCATGGGCCCCGAAACATGTCAGGGAGAAGTGGATTTTAACTCAGAATGAAAAATGCTGTTCTTGTCTAATAAAGTTCATGTTGAACAATCCCTCATGGAGTGGCGTCCTCGAGCTCAGGACACCTTTTTGGAAAATATCTTAACACGGCAGTCCGGCCGTGGAGGATAGCACCTCCAAGACCGGTTTCTTCACTCTGAGGCCCATTGGAGGGTCGCAATTGACTTTAAAAGCAAATATTGTGTCAGAACTCGGACCCCACTGGAGGGGATTTATTAAATAGCACTACAATTCCCAGCATGCAGGAACAATCAGGCTCACCTGGGAGCAGCATGCAAATGGGATAAAAGAATGTGTTGTGCGCAGCCGTGAACTGACAGCTTTCCCTATGATTAAGGGGCAGTGGCCCCGAAACGCGTCAGGGAGAAATGGATTTTAACTCATAATGAAAAATGCTGGTCTTGTCTAATAAAGTTCATGTTGAACAATCCCTCATGAAGTGGTGTCCTCGAGCTCATGACACCTTTTGGAAAATATCTTAACACAGCAGTCCGGCCGTGAAGGATAGCACTGCCCACGTAAAGGAAGTGTGGGACTGCAGAGCTGGAATTCTTCTGAGCCGATTCAGCAGCATGGAGGATTTTTTCATTTAAAGACCGGTTTCTTCACTCTGAGGCCCATTGGAGGGTCGCAATTGATTTTTAAAGCAAATATTGTGTCAGAACTCGGATCCCACTGGAGGGGATTTATTAAATAGCACTACAATTCCCAGCATGCAGGAACAATCAGGCTCACCTGGGAGCAGCATGCAAATGGGATTAAAGAATGTGTTGTGTGCAGCCGTGAACTGACAGCTTTCCCTATGATTAAGGGGCAGTGGCCCCGAAACGCGTCAGGGAAAAATGGATTTTAACTCAGAATGAAAAATGCTGGTCTTGTCTAAAAAAGTTCATGTTGAACAATCCCTCATGGAGTGGCGTCCTCGAGATCAGGACACCTTTTGGAAAATATCTCAACACGGCAGTCCGGCCGTGGAGGATAGCACCACCCACGTAAAGGAAGTGTGGGACTGCAGAGCTGGAATTTTTCCGAGCCGATTCAGCAGCATGGAGGATTTTTTCATTTCACGACCGGTTTCTTCACTCTGAGGCCCATTGGAGGGTCGCAATTGACTTTAAAAGCAAATATTGTGTCAGAACTCGGACCCCACTGGAGGGATTTATTAAATAGCACTACAATTCCCAGCATGCAGGAACAATCAGGCTCACCTGGGAGCAGCATGCAAATGGGATAAAAGAATGTGTTGTGCGCAGCCGTGAACTGACAGCTTTCCCTATGATTAAGGGGCAGTGGCCCCGAAACGCGTCAGGGAGAAATGGATTTTAACTCAGAATGAAAAATGCTGGTCTTGTCTAATAAAGTTCATGTTGAACAATCCCTCATGGAGTGGCGTCCTCGAGCTCAGGACACCTTTTGGAATATATATATATATATATATATATATAAAATGTACCTCCAAATATCTATATCTTGACGATATATATATATTCACTGGAAAAAAACAAAGGTTACATGGGCTTTATAATTAGGCTGACATTTTACTCGTTCAAAACCAGACAAATTCAGCAGTTACAGTTAGCTGAGCTAACTATAACTCCCGCCCCCGCAATGCACTGCTTATGACCTCACATATTACATCACTCATGACATGGTCAGTGACATCACTGATGACATCTCAAATGACATCACTAATGACATCATTGATGACATCATCCGGTGACTGTGAGTGTTTCTAAAAAGTTTATGACTGTTAAATATATATACACCAAGGTGTATTGATGAATCAGTGGGTGTATGAGTGCCTGTATGGATGATTTAGTGGGTGCGACCGACTTTATAAGTGAGTGATTAGGTATCTCACTGAATGTATGGGTCACTGACTAGGTTGTCTGAATGTCTGTATCAGTCTGTCAGTTGGTGTCGAAGTGGCTGCATGGGTTGGTGAGTGGGTATATGTGTGGGAGTATGGGTGATTGATCTGTTGTCTGAGTACCTGTATGGGTGTATGAGTTTCTCTGTGGGTGGGTGAGAGGGTGAGTGACTGACTGCATGGATGAGTGAGTGCGTGAGTCAGTGGGTGTATGGGTTAGTGAGTGTAAGAGAAGGGTTGTATAAGTGACTGAGTGTGTCTATGGCTGTGTCAGTGAGTGGATGGATGTGTCAGTGTTATATGGGTGAATAAGTGGATATGTAAAAGGCAGTATAGGTGAGTGTTGGAGTATATCAGTGACTGTATGTGTGAGTGAGGGATTGCGATAGTGTGAGTGTGGGATTGTGATAGTGGCTGTATGGGTTCGTGAGTGCGTGTGTGAGGGTCTGTATGGGTGAGTGATTATATGTTAGTATCTGTATGAATAAGTGAGTGGGTGTGTGTATATAACTTTATAGTTGAGTAAATGGCTGTCAAATTGACTCTATAGGTGGCCTGGGAGCTTCTTAAACAGGCTGCCATCACAAATAATTCCAAAGATTTCTGGGCAGTAATATACTCTCCGTTTTTGGCAAATAATAAAAACTCTACTCTTGAGACCCATGTGGATGAAGACACTTGGGTCGAATGTTTTCAAAAAATCTTTGGTCCTAGTTCTGGTGAGTTGGAACCTCATCTAAAACATCCTTTATTAATTACAAATACTTTTTTAATTTTTGAAGATTTTGAGATCAGAAATGCCATAGAGCAGTGTAATAGGAATAAGGCTCCAGGATCGGATGGTGCCCCTATTGATATCTTTCTTGATAAACCGGACCTGTGGGCCCCTTTTATAACTAATGTTTTTAATGCAATAGCTAGTGTTGGACCACCTGAATCATGGTCGAAATCAATTATAGTTCCAATACACAAAAAAGGTGATAGATTAGTCCTCAAAAACGATCGACCCATTTCACTGATGGACAGCCCTGAAATAAATAGAGGATTGGGTCAATCAGAGAAATATTCTGATTCCGGTGCAATATGGCTTCAAGAAGCACAAAGGCACTAGGGACCAATGTTTAAATTTACATTTTATTGTACTGTTGCTAAAACGGGAATGCTCTACATGGCGTTCATGGATTTGACAGCAGCCTTTGACTGTGTTTCCCATCCCCAATTATGGCTTACTATGGGAAAAATGGGCATTGATAAAGCCATCATCGCCTTTATAAGGCAACTGTATGCACAGGCTACGGCCTGTGTATGATATGAAAATAAGGGAGAAAGCATTAAGCCTGGGCCCTAGCAGGCGTAGTGCCTCTATGCGTATTTCCACTGAGTTTGAAAAAAACTCAGTGGAAATACGCTCTGCTCCCTCCCAAATTAATAAAAAATTAATAAAGAGGGCATTTACCTGCGTGGCTGCCTCCTCCTCTGCCTGGCCGCTCTCCTTCCTGCTTCTCGCCGTCCTTCTCCTATGAAAAAACACTATGTTGTGCATCTTGCACGTGCCACGCAGGTAAGTGCCTTCTTTTTTAATTTTTTATTAATTTGGGAGGGTGGAGGGGCTGGCTAACTCCGCTCCGCCACGGAGGGGAGTTTTTGCCTAAACTCCGCGTTTGGAAAGTAGTGCGGAGTAGGCAAAAATCCACAAACTCCGTTGGCAGAGTGGAGTTACCCACCCGGGGTTAGAATGCACAAGGGGTTTTAGGATAGAAAGAGGGGTCAGACAGGGGTCTGTCTTTGCCCCGCTTCTATTCACTCTGTATACTAACGGGGTGGAGGCACCCCTGCTTGAATCCACTCCAGATGTCCCCCTGATAAATAAAACTTGCATTCCCATACTTCTTTATGCGGATGACGCAGTGCTAATTGCTCGGACTGGCTTGGCACTGCAGAAACTGATAACGGAGTATGTGTCTTTTATGGAAAAGCTGAACCTTCGTCTGAATGAAGCCAAATCCTTTGTGTTAGTGGCTGGCCAACGGGCAAAGAAAAACCCTGTCCTTCACATAGATGGCCGCATAATTGATCAAATAGATACCTTCTGGTATCTACTCGCAACAAGCTTTGCCTTTTTGTTAAGGTGATGTAGTTACTACTCAAACTGATTTGCACTTCCTGTTATTCTGTAAACATTATGCACTTTATCGAAAAACGTTTATAGCTCCAATTATGCGCAAATATAATTTTAGGCAATGCCGAGTAGCCTTATATTTTTCACAAATGTTACAGGATCATTTTATTTGTTATTCAGTAGCATTTTTTTTATCTCTAGCGATAAAATCAAGAAGGCTTATGAAATAATTTGGAACCAGCTATATTTTAAATATGTGTTTTTATCTGATTCCTTTTAAATGCTTTTTTAATATGATATTTTACTGCAAATTGTACTCTGTGCTTTTATGATCTATGTGCTTTTTAGAACGAATAAAGGGGTCTATTACGATGGCGGTCGGATGTCCACCGCCGGTCCGGCGGTGGCGCCCACCGGACCGGCGGTGGACATCCGCCCGCGATCGCAACCCAGAAAACCGCCGGTCAAATTAGGATGGCGATGGTGACCACGGTGGTGGGAAATTCCGACCGCCGCTTTTCCGCCGGTTGCCATCCGCACTCCTGCCTGGAGGACGGAGCAGGACCGGGATAATGGTGGCGGTGCAGAGCAGGCTCCGCCGGCAGGATTATGATGCCGGCGGTAGCCAGCCTTTCCTCAACGGTCAAACCGCCATGGAAAGGCATGCAGAGATTGTCTTCCGGGGGCCCGTTGGGGGCCCCAATGTTTTGGGGGTGTGGGTGCACTGGGGGTACCCATGGCCCCCTACATTTCCCTGTACCAGGTGGCAGGCACTGTGCAGTGCCTGCCACGCAGTGCAGGGAAATGCAGGACATGCTCCTTTGGACATCGCGGCGGTGCTGCGGGCAGCAGCAACCGCCGCAATATTAAAGCCCGCGATCCGACCGCCGCGGTTGGATTTCGACTCTGGGTCATCATAATTCGACCGGCAGTGATGTCGCGGTCCATGCGGGCGGTCTTTTCCCGCTACCATGGCGGTCGGGGAGGTTTTCCGACCGCCATCGTAATAGGCCCCAAAGTATTTTGAACTTGAACTTGACTCTATAGGTGAGTGAGTAGGTGTGTGAGTAGCTCTATGAATGACTGACAGTATGTGAGTGGCTGTATGGCTGTACGAGTGGATATATCAGTGGCTGTATTAGTGAATGAGTTGGTGTACAAGTGGCTGTATGTGTGACTGAGTGGATGTGTGTGTAGACCTATGAATCAGTGAGTGGGTATGTAAGCTCTGGTATGGGTGTGTCAATGGTTTCGAGAATGGAAGTGTGGAAGTTGCAGTGGGTGTGTGAAAGGTTACATGGGGTGTGAGTGGCTGCTTCAGAGATTCTGTGGATGATGTCATCAGTGATGTCACTGACCATGTCATGAGTGATGTAATATGCGAGGTCATAAGCAGTGCGGATCACTGATACGATATCGACTCCTAAAACCTCGACCTACAGAAATATTGCGTAAAAAATATCGTATACAAAAATATCGACACCCTATACTTGAAAAAGAAATTACACAAACATCGATGAAAATATATCGTATAAAAAACCCGAAGACAAAAATATCGACAACAAAAGTATAGCTTACAAAAATATCGATAATATTGAAATAAAATGAAACACACCAAAAATATTGATATTAACAATATCGACTACACAAATATCGATAAAATACATATAAATTATATTGAAAATAACATTTAAACGTAAAAATATACTATTTACAATTATATAATTAAATTACATGTACCAAATATTTAAAATAAAGCATAATAATATTTAAAAAAAAAATATAATTAATTAAAACAAATACAAATAGTAATACAAACACAAATAAATAAATTATTTAAAAATACAACATTAAATAAATATCAAACCGACCAAAAATAAACTAATATTAATATATATCAAATATAAACAATTCAAATTACATTTATTTACAAATATATTTAAATAACAACAATAAATAAATACAAACATCAAAAGAACATTATATATTAAACTAATTAAAAGGTAACTGCTGAAAAATTCAAAAACACAAACCAATAGAAAACGCTAACTAATTAAATAAACACTATAAAAACAATGAATTAATGAACACCAATTTTACCGAATATTGGCCAAACAAGGACGAAGAGCGATACTTTTCGAGAGAGAGAACACAGAAGGAAGAAGAACTACATAAACCACTATATCGAAAATCCAACAATACAGGTGAGAACAAAACTTTATAATAAAATATAAATACTTTGCCTTTTTTAAAACCATTACATGTTTTTCTTTAAATATCACAGATTAAACTTCATTAAAAATTCACCTAGAACATACAGGACAAAGATTTTCGTGCCCACAATATTTAAATCAACATCATTAAAAATATAGCAAAGTAAGTATATAACTTACCCTAAAAAGAAAGTAAGTTATTTAGATTTTTTAAACATAATTAAAATACAAAAACATAGCTAACAAATTCTTTTCTTTTTACAGCTTCCACAAAATTTAACAAAACAACAACATCAATGAAAGACACTTCATTAATGAAAAATAGTAAGTATATAATTTGTATTACAAAAAGTTTTAAAATAAATACTAATGAGCACATGCATTAAGCTTATTACCGGTCGCAAACAAGCTGATTCTCAGGATAGCCTCATTTGAGACCAGTAAAAGTACTTTTAGGATACATCAACTCAAAACTAGGCCTGGGCGTTGAACTCCGCTCAGTTCGCGGAGTTTGCGGAGTTTTCTGCACTCTGCACTCCGCGGAGTGCAAGAAAACCCTGCTTCGCGTAGTGCAGCAGAGTTTTTTCCCCGCTGCGCTCGCGAACAGTAAGTTCGCGAGTGCGAGCTGCAGCGCGGGTAGAATTTCTACCTGAGCTGCAGAAAGACCAGCGCGAACAGCAGTTCGCACAACACTCCGCCACTTGCGGAACTTCGCAGAGTTTTTTTGTAACTTCGCGAAGTTCCGCTTAGCAAAACTCTGCGAACTACGCCCAGGCTTACTCAAAACGCAATAGCAAAATAGGTACTATCAAACTACAAATAGTTTCCAATTCATTCCTATGGCCCTCTAGGCCCATAGGAATTAATGACAAAAGATTCTACTCCCCATTAGATACTGTGGGCCTCATTAGGATGGCGGGCGGACTTTCGTTCGCGGGAAACATCCTTTACATCGCGGTGATTACACCGCGATGCATTTAGAACGCTGCCATTACAACGCAAGCGTTACATCGACTTGCACTGGAGGGCGCTATAACCTAAGGAATAGTAAGATTTACTATTCCAACACCTTCCCTACTGTATGTAGACTGGTGTTGGAATAGTAAATCTTACTACTCCTAAGTCCAGCGCCCTCCAGCGCAAGTCGTTGTAACGACTTGCGATGTAAAAACTGCGATGTTACATACCGCGATCATTTTGATCGCGCTGTAACATCACATATTCTCGTTCGCCTGCCACCCTAGCAGTGCTGGGACCAGCTGCCAGACGTGCGGTGGTCCCTGCACCACTGATTAGGATGCGACCGCCACCCTGGCGGTCGCATCCTGCATATTTGACATTGCGGCGGGTGCTGCTTACAGCAGCACCCGCCGCAATGCCAAAATGGCATGTTGTGCATTGCCATGCACAACGTGGCAGGCACAGCGGGGTGCCTGCCACCTTGTGCATGGCAATGCAGGGGGGTACCATGGGTACCCCCCAAGTGCAGCGCCCCAAACCCCCAACCCCCCGGGGGCCCGCAACAGGCCCCCAAAGTGATTCCCGCCAGCCTTTCCATTACGGCATCACCGCCATGGAAAGGCTCTGAAAACCACACATCCTAATATGGATGGCGGTGCCTACTAGGCACCGCCACCATATTAGGCCCCCAGTCAGGCCGGCAATCGTAACGATGGACGGCCGGCGGAAAAGCGGCGGACGCACTTTGCGTCTGCCGCGATACCCCCCACCATAATAATATGGCGGGGGGTAATTCTGGTTACGATGGCAGGCGGATCGACACCGCTGGGCCGGCGGTGGCGATCCGCCTGCCATCGTAATCAGCCTCTGTGTATAAATAGTAATTTATTTAGCGATTCCTACATGCATTAATAATTGCGACTCATAAATAGCAATTCCTTAAAATTCGCTATTAAGGATTCACAATTCTTTAGCTTCATACATATGGTCATAAATTATGAAAATAATCTAATTAACTAAAAATATACCCTTTCCTCTTTTATTTCACAGCTTACACTTCACTACAACTGGACCAAAAACCATAACAATAAAGAAAGAAATTAAAGAAAAATATCAAACTAAGGGGCCCATTACGATAACCGGCGTTAAAAAATCCGCCATCTACGATAGCATGAGAAAACCGCCTGCCTGCACCATGGGAATACCGACCGAGCAATTATGAGGTCGCTAAGCAACCTCCGCCCGCGGCGGTAAGAACACACAAAATTCCGCCCGTCCATGTCCGAGTAGAAGATAAACCGTCCGCCACGGACGCAATCCCGCCCGAAAACCCAAATCCGCCCACTCTGACGACCGAGACAACGACCGTGAAATTATGATCTCCCCGACATGAGTGCGGAAAATCCACATATTCCCCGCCCGCCACGGTTAACAACAGCGATGAATAACTGACACGGCGGAAGGCCTGGCGGCCACGTCCGTTCACGGAAATCATTTGCGGAACAAAGAATACACACAACATGGCCAACAAGTCCACACAGCAAACTACGCCAAAATACCCAAACACAGAACACATCCCAAAGACACATGCCCCCTGCCAAAACTAAAAAACTACAAATCCCAGGACAACAGACACAACACACCTGAAAACGACAGACCATCATGACACACCCACATAGGACAGTACAAAAGCAGCCTCCTCACAGACCACAATCCCTTGCACTACGACAAAGCGAAGACGCCATCAGAGAACACAGAGAGACACTAAGGAAAGCAGCACACCACACGCACGCACACATCATACTCATCACCACCACTACCACCACCATCACCACTGAAACAATGGCACCACGAACCCCCTGCACATCACACACCACACAACCACCACACCAGCACCACAAATAGCAAACCACACACCATGGCAACACAAAGAATGCCAAAGTACACTGCCACTGAGTTGACGGTCATGGTCGACGAGATCATCAAGGTGCACCCACAAATCTATGGGAACCAGGTCCAACAGACACCAGTAGCCAGCAGAAACAGAATGTGGAGCAGGATCGTAGACCAGGTGAATGCAGTTGGGAACGTGCCACGCAACCGGGGTGAAATCACAAAGAGATGGCACGATCTGAAAAGCGTGGTCAGGAAGAAGGAGGCCAAGAACCGTGAGCTGGCTGACAGGACTGGCGGCGGAAATCCAGCGCTATTCAAGACCTTCAAGTCGTGGGAGGAGAAGGTGCGAGGCATTCTGCATCCGGAGAGTCTCACCGGAATACCAGGGGGAGTGGAGGCTGGTAAGTACAAACAAATGTATACCAGCACACCGCTATGTACTGTCATGCACTATCAGAATGCCATAGCTCCGAGGGCCAAACACCTCCATGTCCAGTACACAATACACAAGACATCGCTCACACATGCAACAGACACTCCCACACACTCAGCCCAAAGGTACCAACAAACAAAACCATGGGGGCATGTGTACAGTCAGCCAGCACCACAACTCCCACCAGGTCCCCTTGTACCCCAGATGCGCCGGAAGGAGCACTCCCCACACCCACACTCATGTGTCAGCCATAGCTGCACTAACCAACAAGTAACAGGTAAGTAGCCTTACCACAAAGTCCGAGTATCGGAGGGGGGACTGCAGAAGTACAACCCCCACCAGGCCCCTAGTCCTACAGCGCAGCAAGATGGAGCACTCCCCACACCCATGTGTCAGCCATTGCAGTGCACACCTTCACCCAACAGGTAGATATATTTCCCTACACGGAGGGGTGACTGTGGGTGGTAAGCCTTCACCACAACTCACAACACGGCCCCCACTCCCACAGACCAGCAAGATGGAGCACCCCTCCCTCTCATAACCATGTGACAGCCATTGCATTGCTCCCTCCAAACCAACAAGTAGGCAGACTACTGTACAGGGCGGGGTGTCTGTAGGCATGAGGACTGTACTACGACTAACATTTGGGACATGTCACGTAGCAGAGGAACAGGTAGCCCTGTTCCATGTCATAATCATGTGACTAAATGTGCACACGGACATGAATTACAGAGTCATAGCCCACATGAGCCATCTCAAATACACTAACACGTAAGGAGTCACGTCTGCATGCACAAGTCTCACTGGAGTACTGACCCACATGCCATGCACTGTGCCAGTCATCACACACATCAGCAACACCATCGAAGTCTTGTCCATGTAGTCGTGTCTGCTTGTTCCATTGACATCGTACAACACCCCCCATGTAAGTCTATCTTGTCTCAATGTAACAGAGTGGAACCACAGTAATGTCACATACACCACTGGACCCATGAACCACACAGCTACACAATGCACATTCAATATCTCATCCATCTCATCTTTTTAGCCCCAGTGTCATGAAAGGTATATCATCTAAACAGTTGTCCCATATACAGTAGTGCAGCAAAGATTCCTGCCGATGACCAATAATGTGTCTGCAGTGTCTGAAGCGCACGTCACACTGTGATTTACAACATACCTAATATAGTCAACACCCCAAGAGCACTGCATTGCTGCACATGGCTGAGGGTAGCACGCACACCAAGGAATTGTCCCATCTGCAATACGTTGTGTGGCACACAACCATTACTCACTCACTACAATGCTTGCAGTGTAATGTCCCTAAATGATAACAGTGAGCAGATATGCTGGGTATGTTAGACATACACACACCTTTGTCTCTGCAGTGTCGTGTGGCCAAAACACATGTCCCCTTCTGCACCCAAATGTCACAGTATGTACCCCAAAACCATATTTCACCTCAAAAGCGTTGATGGGGCTGTACCCCTTTTGCCATCTGCGTTTCTAAGCATTTCATTTGAACCCCAAAAACATATTTCATCTCAAAAGCGTTCATGGGTCTGTACCCCGTTTCCACCAAAGCCACAAAATGTAGGGGTACTGCAACACACACCGATTGGCTATCCAAATCCATCCCATGCCATGTGCACCCATCACACTATTCCATTTCCCTGATCACGCACACACATTGTAGAGCCATACACACGCATCTGGGAAATCAGTGCACAACTGTGCACCAACTGTGAATGTTAGACATCTAACACAAACCTTGCAAGGTGCAACACAATAACCTTTCGTCTCCGCCCCACAGGTGACGAACAGCATGATGCTGGAGAGGGAGACAGCAGCCATCACAGCCAGTCCACAAGCCCTCCACCCGGACTCACGGATGTGGAAGACCTGGACACCTCTTCGGACGAGGACTCCCGACCAGGCACATCTGGTGTGGCAGGGCTCAACCGCTCCCCAGGACCCCTCCTACCCACCAACCCATCTCCCAGGGCTGGTTACCAGTCCCAGGCCCCTGCTGCCATGGTCATTGCGGCCACCACCACCGCCGCAACCACCACCACCACCACCACCAGGGCCTCCCTGACCACTCACCCTGCGCAAGGGGCTGCACGCACGCCGACATCGACCCTGGGAGCCACAATGAGGCCCCGGGTGACCACTGTGGCGAGTGGGCAGGTCGGTGGCAGCAGTTCAGGTGGGAGGAGCAGGGTCAGGCCAACGCCATCAGAGCCTGGGAGCCAAGCCCTGCCGCAAATCGCCAGAGTCCTTGGGGCCTATGAAGAGGCCCAGGGACAATGGGCCCGGTCAGCTGCCGATACGCAGGAAGTCCTTGGGGTGTTGAGGTCCATGGACGCCCATATGGGCCAATTCGTGACCCGTATGGGCAAACTTGTCGACCTCATGGGCCAGCTAGTGGTGGCGGTGAGGGCCCAATCAAGGCCAACCACACCACCTCCGCCACCACCTGCTGGGGCGCAGGTCCGTGCAACATCCAGTTCCCCTGCATCCACAGCGAGTGGGCAATCCTCAGCCACCACCAGCAGCCCACAAACACAACCCCCCTCTCAAACGTGGAAGGGGTCGTCCGAAGAGGAAACAGGTGTCCAGAGATGACTTTGCATGCTCCAAACGCCAGTGAGACAGCCAGCCACGGTGGCCATCTACTGCATTCACTTGAACTACTATCCTTCCCCACACTGCCATGTGAATGGCATGTGTCTGTCGGACTGTGGACCCAGAACAACATGGGTACACCTTGACCATCACGCGGACATGTCCGTCAACTCATTGTTCCAGCATGCACCACTTTTGTCATCACCTTGCCCACAATCACATGTCACTTCTCAAAATAAATACACCTGGATCACATTCTGTTGTATCTGCTCTGTGTTTAATCAAGGATGTGCAACCGTCACCTGATCAGAAATGCATCAGGAGTGTGGTATTTCGATAGGCCAGGAGAGGCTGTAGGGACCTAGGGGTGAAAAACAGAACAAGAGTCCATTGAATGTGTGTGTCACACACTCATCACACAGTACTTGTCATCAAGTTTAAGCAATGTACACACATCTCACAGAGCAACAGGGCACAATGCCACAGCCACTGTCAGTGGCATACTACCCTGGACATGGACCATTGCCACACAGCCCTCAGTGAACAATAGGCCGCCGTAACAATGCACACATACACCTACACAACTACAGCAACATCAGCCGACGTACATGGTCACTCACCGTCAAGTGAAGTAGCGGGCGATGAGCTGCTGACGCTCATTCACTGCTTCCTCCTCTCCACTGTCCTCGTCACTGGACACGGCCTGGTCTGCAGGCGGGGGCCCTGGCTGATCACTGTCATCCACTATCAGGGGGATCTGCCTGCGAATAGCGAGATTGTGCAGCATGCAGCATGCCACAACTATCTGGCACACCTTCTGTGGGGAGTATGCCAGTGCACCCCCGGTGCAGTCCAGGCATCTGAATCTGGACTTCAGGAGTCCAAAAGTCCGCTCCACCACACGTCTGGTCCTCCCATGTGCCTCATTGTATCTGACATCAGCTGGTGTCCTGGGATTACGTAGTGGGCTCAGCAGCCAAGGCCCGTTAGGATATGCAGAGTCACCTGGGTGTGAGAAACACAGAGAATCGTTGCAATTCCAACAGGATACAAGACAGCATGTCACACCCAGCACGCTACACGAGTATGCATACTCACCGACAATCCATGCACGGTCCGGTTGAAGATTGGACATCATTCGTGGGAGGATGCTGTGGCGCATGATGTGCGAGTCATGGGTGGAACCGGGAAACTTCGCACACACGTGTGTGATGATCATGTCCGCCAGGCACACCACTTGCACATTCAGGGAGTGGAAATATTTCCGGTTACGAAAGATGTGCTCCATGACCTGTGGTGCAACAAGGCCAACATGGGTGCAATCAATTGCACCAACAACGTGGGGGATGCGTCCAAGGGCATAGAAAGCACCCTTCACTGCCGCCAAATCATGAGCCCTGGGGAATCGGATGTACCGGTTCCTGTACAGCATCATAGCTGACAGGACATCCCGTAGCACCATGCTGAACATGGGTTGGGACATTCCACCTCCACTGCCTACCGTGTGTTGGAAAGATCCGGTAGCGAAAAAATGCAGTGCAGCCATCACCTTAGCCGTGGGGGTGAATGCTGTTGGATACACCCTGCGAGGACGAAGGTGGGGTTCCAACATGGCACATAGGTGATGCAGGGTGGGTCAGTCCAGCCGGAATTTACGAATGACCTCCACATCCTCCATGTCTGACAGCAATTGGTAGGGGCGATGTATGTTTGGTCTCCTCCTAGGACAGATGGAAGTGGACACATGTCAATGCAACACACCACATGGCACTTTCACATACACATAACTAAAATTACTGACAAAGCAATAGAATCACAGAACAGCTGACAAGTAGGGACAGCACAGCTACAATACTCTTACACAGGTCCCCTTACCAATAGCAATGGCTACTGACACAAACCATTGCTATGAGCATGCACATGGGGATTTAGGCCCTAATAGCTTGAAAGGCATCATGATGATTTCAGACTGCATATGTGGGAAGTGGCAACACCACGGCAATATACCTAGCTGCTGTGCCAGACACAGCTTCCGAGGCTGGGTGAGTATGGCACACACCAACAACACAATGTACACAGGCTGAGCGGCCAAAACAAGTGGGTCCTGTTGCACAACGGGATATGAGACAGTCAATGATGTCCCTAGTTCACCCAATGTACAGCACTGTACGTATCACACCTCCAAAACACATTGACAGGTGTACACATTGACAACTCCATGACAACACAGCTGTGTGAATGCAAACACACATCACAAGTGACACGTAAAGTTGCACGTGCCAAGTGTGAGATGTACATTGAGAAATATGGCATGTGTGTGCATATGCACATCCCATGCTCCCATGCTAATGTGTACATGATGATGTGGCAACAGACATGTGGAGGCTGAGCACTGGCCGTCAATGCCTATGCACACAGCATGAAGTGGCCCTGTCCAGTGTGGACATGCTCCCACACACAAATCATGGCCACACCTGCAAATGCATGGTGCACATTCAACTGTGGATTCCACATGGCACCAGCAGACTGTACCCGCCATGGACCAGGCCCTTGAGGCCAACTCCAATGGCCCTCGCGACTGCATCCTGCGTGTTCGACGATAGAGGTAAGCGTAACAGGACAGCTCAGTGCAGGCCATTGTGTGCATTTGAAGTAGGCAGACATGGTATACCAATTGCAGCAGCTTGGACCCACTGGAACAACCCCAGGGGGCTATATGAGTGTGGTAGGGAGACCGGCATTACCACAGCTTCCAGGGACTGCTGCCTGGCATCCCTCAACAACACCTGCCGCTGCTGCCACATGTCCACCTACATGTCGACGACTCTGAAGATATGTCCAGGTCCACTCACCAGCGAGGAGCTGGAGATCATGGATTCCGAGCTCCACGCACACTGCCCAAGGCTATTTATAGCAAAAGTTGTGTGTGTAAGACAACTACAGTGTGTGTGGGAGTGCATGTGGGGGACACACATGTCGTTGATCCGCAGCACTATGATTCTGAGCCTGTGGGGTTCCAACATGCACTGCTTACCATGCTAACTACAGGTGTAAGGGGTATGTAGGCTTTCTGGCGCTTTCCCATGCATGTCCCTCACGAGTGGTGGTACATGGCATTTCCATGTCACACATCCAGTCACACAGCCACTTGGCAATGCAGGACTCAGGGCAGTCATTGCTTGTGTGAATGGCTGGCTGGATCCCTGCTGGCCTTCTCAGTCGCAGCAGACCTGGGCTGCACATTGACCGCACAATCCTAGAAGGAGACAACACTGACTGTACAGTGGGTTACATGTGTCTTTTGTTCAGGACTCTCCTGAAATGCGCAAACTCAGCCCTGTCGATTGGACACACCATGCCTTGTGATAGGGATGTGTGTGAGAGATAGTGGCACTGAATGTGACCTCCATTGCGGGGTGAGCCATTCACAGGGCGAGTACGTTGAGGGCTGCGCAGTGTTGGACACAGTGAGTCCACCCACAAAGATGTGTTGCCTTGTGATCTATGTGTTGGTCCACCTGACAATGGACAGTAGATGTGGGCAGACTACACATTGCTCAATGTGCTGGCAACCTGCATGTGAATGGGATGGACAGGTACTGTGTACACACTCCCAGCAGCATGCATTCATGTGTGGTGTACACATGCTGTTAGGCCATGTCCGATTACTTCCTGGCTCTGTTGCACGTCTCTGAGTATTTGGGATGGGTCAGCAGCATGCCACTGTGATTGGTGGATGTGGGTGATGTCGAGAAGTGTATGAGTGATATTCCAAGGCTCTTGTGTACCATCCCTGCAGTTTGAAGTCCTCCAGCCCAAGGGCTTGTGATGAGCCATTGCATCCAAGTTGATGCCTCTGTGTATGTGTGACCGACAGTGCAGCCAATTCCACAAAGGGTGTGACGTCATCTGCCGGATGAGCTACTACATGGCGATAACGAATCGGGGGATGCCCCCTCGTATTGTCAGGTCAGCACGGCGCTGCATTTCACCAGTTATGGTCTGCATCTTGACAGTCACACAGCCTGTGCCGGATGCATGTTTGTAAGGGCATCAGCAGCAAGCAAGTGTACAGTATTGTGGGATGGTGTCTTTTGCTGTGAGAGGCAGCATGTGTCCACAGCCTACTCATAATCTGGGTAATGTGATGTTTGTTGTGTTATTGCGTTGGTTTTTAAGTGTACTCTGTGCTGTGTGCATCTGACATGCATATGCTATTCCTGAGGCTCAAGATGTAATTTGAGCAGTCTGCATTCTCAATGCACTCAGAGTCGTAGCCCTCAGGAACAACCTGTAGTAGGCTGGAGTGGCAATTCACATGTATGTTTGAGGCACTGTGCCTACTCTGATTTCGTTCGGTCATATGTGTGCGATGCCTCACCTCATATCTCTGGTACTTACACATCCGGCACACTGTGCAACAGCAGTTGTGCTCGTGTGAACGACAGGTGGATGGCATGGGCTCATGGCCATTGTGGCCTGTCATGTTGCAGTCTGTGTGAGTGGTTTCCCATTCTTCTCCATGCAGGTATGTCTTTGGCCTAATTACGTAGTGGTCATCCTTGCCACCATCAGGACAGTGGGTGTGCACACCGCGATTTGTGGCTATGGTTGCAGGGTGACACAGGCCGAGTGTAGTGCTATGTGCACAACACGTGCCACTTATTAGCGGCTTCATTTACTGTACGCCAGCCATTACGTGTTGATTGTGGTGGCTGTATGCAATTGCACAGGTATCGTGCAACATGTGGATTTGGGGATGTTCTGTGCTGCTTCCCTTGCACATGTCTGTTTAATTGATGCCAGATGAGTGAGGCCACCTCGCTCTCTCTCATGTGGCATCTCCCGTGGGTGCTGAGGGACAGGGGATGGTCAACAGTGGTGTGGCATCGGATGTAGCAGCTGCACAGGTGCTGAGTGAGACAGATGTGACCAGCGCCTCGGAGGGGCCAGACGTGTGCTGGATGAATCACAGGCCGAGACGGCAATTTCTGAGTCATCTGAGGACAGAGGTGATGCATCCATGTTTGCTGACACAGGGGACGTGGACTCTGGCTCCTCTTCAGCCACGCGGAGGCCAATGCCCGCCCTCCCATCTACTTCCACTGGTGCAAAACGTGTCGGCACAGGGATGAAGGGTAGAGTTTCCTTCACACCAGGCACAGCTGCCCCTGCACATGTGACCCCTGCTGCCCTCAGTGCTGGGTCAGTTGAGCTTATGCGCCATCTCTGCGTGGGGCAGACAGCTCTCCTCAATAACGTCATTGCCCATGACATCACTTTGCCGCAGGTGACATAGTTCATGGAGGGCCCACATGTACGCGTGGGTGGGCTACACCAGACCAATGGTTGTCCCCCCCAGTCAAGGTGGGCCTTCAACTGGGCCAATCTCAGGTTGACATTCCTGACCCTTTCTCCACCCCCCTGGGGAGTGGCACATCTGACAACAGCAGGGCACGAGTCCAAAAATAAGAAGTGGGGGGACGCTGACGTCATGACAGGAAGTGACATCACGGAAGGTGGCTTGCACCGTCAGACTCATTGCCTCCGCTCGCTCACCCCTTATATGCGATTGCATCGGAGAAGCCAGCGCGTGCACAAGCAGCTCCGATCTCGCCCCAGAGAGGCCAAAGAGTGAATGTGTGGGTCCATTTGCCCCAGTTATCTGTCTCGCGGTAAAATAAGTGGGGGACGCCGTCCACCCGCGTGGTACCCCGACTCGAGACCTGGACAACAGTGACAATGCATGACAGCCGCCGGAGTCCGGATACACCACATGCAACACACAGAGGCTGTGGCTGCCCTAGCGGGCCAGGCTGCAAACACAATCCCAGACGAAAGGTAGACCCACCCCGGCGCGCATAGTCATTACAACCGCTGCCATTGACAAGGGACCCATGTGGTGAGACATGGGCCTCAGGGTGACGGGCCTCCGAGCCATCCGCCGCCAACGAGTGTCATGCAACTCACACATATCGCAAAGCCAATAGGACACTTTGCCTGCACACCAGGTCTCGGGTCGGGGTACCACGCGGGTGGGCGGCGTCCCACCACTGATTTTACCGCGAGCCCGATAACTGGAGCAAATGGACCCACACATTCACTCTTTGGCCTCTCTGGGGCGAGCTCGGAGCTGCTTGTGCACGCGCTGGCTTCTCTGTTGCAATCGCATGTAAGGGGTGGGCGAAGGGAGGCAATACGTCTGATGGTGCAAGCCACCTTTCGTGACGTCACTTCCTGTTGTGACGTCTGCGTCCCCCCACTACATATTTAGGTCTTGTGCCCTGCTGCACACTGAGAATGTGTTGCCTGCGAGATGTGACCAGGAGAAGGGCGCCATGACCTCCCACCCACCAAGCTCCACTGCCATCCCGTGCCCTGGGTAGCCTTTGCAGGCGGACAATGTAGGGGGTACACCTGGTGGATAGGGGATGTGAGTGCCTTGGCAAGGGCCTGGCAGCCGCACAGCAGTATCCAGCATGTCCCTAGAGGGAGGGCTAACGTCTACACCTGATGCAGCATTGATCGTGTGCCCGCCTGTTGTGCCCACACGAGTTCACATTCATCCCCAGACAGGTGGGCTTTACAAATACACAACACATTGGAAATCTAGCCCTCCGGAATCCTCCCCACACAGTCTGTTTCAACAATGCATGTGTGCACCTACCCGTGCCACCCACCCACCTGGGCCAAGCGGAACTCCCGCTTCACATGCCACATGTGTGTCTTCCACAGTTGTGCTTCTCTCTCAGGGGCGGACCATCAACTGTCGCGTAGCACACAGACAGCACCGATTCGAACTCGCATCCTGTTTGAATGGTAGGCCCACTCACACATCTACCTGTGACGCAGTGGTGGCTGTGATGGCTATTGTGACTGCCATGGCAGTGTTGGTGGCCATGTCAGGGTACACTCAGACACATTGCATACGCAGCTTTTCGTGTCACTACTCTGCACATCGGACTGGCCACTGTCCCTGGTGTTGATCAATTTGTTCAGGTCTGCGAATGTGTTCACATGTGTGTGTTGTATGTTGCACAGTGTGCAGTGTGTGGGTGTGTCCTTGCAGTTCAGGATGACTCCTACTTGATGTGTTTCGGACATAGTGTGTCTGCAAGGTGTGTGACTGTCAAGATTGTGCCTTGTTCAATTGAGCAGATTTTGACTAGAGAGAAAAGGAATCTTTGAGCGGGAGGAATAATTTCCCGATTTTTAACAGGATTAGTTTTTATGGTAACCATACAGTGCCGATAAGAGAGAGATAAAGGTTGTCTTGATAAAGATGGAAAAATAAATTAAGCCATCGAAACGCTTCGACGCTGTTCTTGCATAATCTTTGGAACAAGCTTATCCTGCAGACTAAAGACAATATAGTGTATCCAGGACAAGCGAGAGAAGTGTTCCTCTTAGATGTGCTGTTTGATGACAAAGTGTACTGTCTCTGTGTTTCTCTCTTGTGTTTGTGTCATGAATGTTTAATGTATATGAATTTTACTGTGTACCCTTGTGAAATGTTTGGGGTAGTTTTATGATATAGTGATTTATGGGATGTTTTAAAAACAATAAAATATGTTTTTTATTCTGAATACATTGATGTTGTTTATGTAACCATTTGGATCTACCATATGGGCTGTAGTAGTTGTGGTGAATTGGTGCAATGCATGGGTGACATGAGAAAAAACTCTTGTTTGTGTACAAGTTAATATTGTACTTAGCAATTTCATTGTATCCTTGGCCAAGGGATTATCCTTTCTACCTTTCAGTAGTACCCTATTCCCCTGGTTTTGAAGGGGTCCCTCTCTTTTTTCTTATCCCAACAACTCAAGTAGCCAATCACTATAACCTACTTATAGAAAGTCCTTTCTATCAAGCTAATGAAAGTAAATTAACTTCCTTCCTAGACTGCTTCGAAGACACCCGGGTGGGAAGGTTACATAGGTTAGGGCACCGTAGAGAACCAAAATTTCAAATCCCCTGGTGGAACCTGTATGCTAGTACTGTAGTTCAAAAAGCCAAAACCAACAACGCGGTGGAAGGATGGCATAAAGCCTTCCAAGGCACAATAGGAAGGGGGCAACCTACACTTCACAAATGAAAATGAATTGAATCAATTAAAAAGGAACAGAGCTACCAAGAACTCAGAGTAGAGCAATCCCTAAGTAAAATCGGCCCTAAACTAAGTAAACAAACTAAAACAATGTACGAATACCTGCAACAAAAGACTAGATTATATCCAAACACCCAAGGTCTAGAATACCTAGACATGATTGCTAAATCAATACTTTAAACTAAACAAAATACTAAACATCGTAAAAATATTACAACTATAAAACATATAAACAACAGATTTCTCCTTTTTTTTATTAATAAATATAAATATGTCATAAAATTTACAATAGAGCACAAAATTATATGACATAATATAATTATTTTAAAAAAAAGATATGTTTCCCACCCATAGGGGCTGATTACGATGGCGGGCGGAGGCACCTCCGCGGTGCCGGCGGTGGCGGAAAATGTCCTTTTCCGCACTCCATCGGCGGTCCTTGCGTCCGCTGAATTGCGATGGGCAAAGATAGCCCATTTCCCGTCCGCTGCGGTGTTTCGGGAACCGCCAGAAATCCCCCTCCGCAGCGGTGGCAGACAGAGCCAATAGAGAGGGACCGCCGTGCGGAACGTGGTTACGAACGCCGGTCGAATCACGATGCCACAAACAGCCCATCACACTGCAGCGGTAAATCCGGCTATGCGAGGACGGCGGAAGCAATATTGCGGATAGCGAAGATCTACTCCCGGACACTCCTGACCGCAGTTCGGACGGCGGTTCGGGATGTTACCGCTGCAATTCCGACCGCCGCGGACGGATTTTCAGCTTTTCCTCACGTTCCCGGCGGTGTATCCTGGAATCCGACCGCCGCGGTAGGGATTTTCTGGTGGTACATCCTAATCTGGCCGGCGGTTTTGCCGCAGTACCTGCGGGCGGAAATTTCCCGCTAGCACGGCAATCGGAATGCTTTTTCGCCCGGCATCGTAATCAGCCCCATATTAATAAAAAAAAATACTTACAGTTATGTAGCAGTAGAATAGCCTTGAAAACTATAAAATCCACAGAAAACAAATTAAATCCGAATACATTGGATAACAATGCCCCAAAAAAATGCAAAAATACGACTGTATAAAAAAAGTCCAACGCTGCAAACCTCTTAATGACAAAACCCTCAAAAACCCGAAAATAGTTTAGAAAAAACACGCTCCAACAAACCGGGAAAAAAAGGAAATGTAAAGTAACTTGTTATCAAACAAGAAAAAACATTTTCCTTTATTTGAAAAAAAAACACGTCGGCAGCTCCATCCTTTCACCAAAGACAAAACCTGTAAATAAAAAAGAAAACAACACCCACCCACAACACAAATACAAACCCACAAGCATTAATATCAACATTAAGGGGTCGATTCCGATTCGGGCCGGAAAAAGCACCGACCGACTCGGAGCCGGAAATTATACCGACCGACGAGTACCTGTGGCGCCCGACACGCCAAGTACGATGCAAGGCGTGCAAAATCCGACCGACACGTACCGAACCCAAGCCGAACGACCGAGCCGCACGAAAAACAGCAATCCGGCCGGAAAAACACGCGAATTGAACCGACCGACACGCACCCGGAACAAATCCGACCGAAACGTACACGCGAACTCCAAACCGCAAAGTACGATGCAAGGCGCGAAAACCACGACCGAGTCGGACGGAGGACAAGCCGTACGACCGACACGCATACAAAACCGAGCCGAAGCAACACAAAACACCGCGACCGACGCGTACGCAGCATAGAAAACTGCACAAACACAGCGTGAACGAAACGGAGAACACCGTACGAGACAAATGCAGGGCCCGACTCTGTCACAAGAACGTTTCCAACATGCACAGACAGTACAAAGGAAAAATCACACAAAAAAAGGCCAAACAAGCAATTACAAAGCCAATAAATACTGGGGGGGTGGGGACAGAGAACAAAGACACACCCACAACTCCACCCATATAAAGGACACAAATCACAACCATGATCCTTTGCAAATGCCATTCCACTGCCAGCACCCAAGAGACAGCAACCACACACCCACAGCTCATCCCTCACACAAGCCACACACCATCAGCACACCAACAAATACCTACCTCACATACACCCAGCAAAACACACACTCACACACCCTCACCTGCACACCAACACACACATCACTCACCATCACCACCCATCACCATGCCCCCCAAGAAGAATCACAAGTTCCTAGATTGTGAATTGGGAGTCATGGTAGACGAGATCCTCAGGGTAGAGCCACAGCTGTTTGGCACACTGGTCCAACAGACCCCCATCTCCCAGAAAACCAAGATGTGGGAGAGGATCATCAACAGGGTGAACGCACAATCACCATGTCTGCGCACAAAGACCGACATCCAGAACAGGTGGTATGACGTGCGCAGGAGGGTACGGGACCTGCTCAAGAAAGACTACATCATCAGCCAATACACCGGCAATGGCCCTCCTGCCAAGCCAATATACCTCAGGCCCTGGGAGGAGAAGATGCGGGCCATCCTTCCGCCAGTGAGCGTATATGGACTAGAGAACATCCCAAAGCCTGGTGAGTACACAACAAATGTACACAATATTCTGCCACAAAACACACACACATCACTGTCAAGGGAGAGTCAAACCATGCACTCATAGCAATTACACAGCAACCAGAACAGAATCATCCCAAAATGTGTATGTCAGTCAGATAAACACAACACATGCCATCAAAAAAGTTACATCCAACCGTGCCATCACATGTACAAACACAACTACAACTACAGCTAGGCAGTGGCACAAATAGAACTAACAAACACATCCAGACATGTAGCCACCACAACAACACCAACACACAGTGAAGACCACTCAAAGGAAGGAATTCTGTGTATGCTGGCCAAGTCAGTGTAGCCAATAGCATCATGGGAGTCGCAGTCACACATATTGCCCCCCACAACTGTCCCATCAACACCACCATGAACCATGCGCACATCACAGGGAGTGGAGAAGGACTCACAAGATGGCTGACACTGGCAACTGCTGTGGGGAGCACAAGGCCCTGCTGGGAACTGTGCACCAACAAACAGCAGGACACCACTGACTGACATCCTGAGAGACAACTTCCACTCCCTGCAATGCAAGCAAGTTCCATGGTGGGATATCTGGCTGGCTGGGTGGGAAGGAGGACTTGCAGCACTGACCATAGTCACAAGCACCTCCCCTCACACCCCCTCAACACAAACTCCACAGAACCCACCTGGTAGAATGCAATGCCTCACATCCTAACTCAAGATCCCACAAAGAACCACCACCCTGGGTTATGTCGTGTGAAGCACAGGGACACTCTTGGGACTTTTAGCCAAACAACTGCCAGGACAACACTCCCAGCCATCCTGTCAGCACAGCCAGCCCACCCCACAGGGAAGCAGAGTCAAAAGGAAGGAAGCATGGGCATGCTGGGAAGGGGGTGGAGGCAATAGCATGATGGGAGTCGTAGTCACAGCTCTACATCCCCCACCACATGGCCCAGCAAGCTCACACTCACGCATGCACATCCCACAGAGAGTGGAAAGGCCCATCAAAGATGTCTGACACTGTTGCTGTGTCGTGGGGAGCACAAGGGCATGCTGGGAACTGCACACCAACCAACAGCAGGACACCACTGTCAGCCATCTTGCCATTGCTCACACACCCACACATACTGAACTCCCCACAAAAGCAAGTAAGTATGGGAATGCTGGCAAGTGGGGTGGAGGCAATAGCATGATGGGAGTGGCAGTCACAGATATTGGTCACCCTCACAACTGTCCCATCAACACCACCCTGAACCATGCTCACATCACAGGGAGTGGAGAAGGACTCACAAGATGGCTGACACTGGCTACTGCTGTGGGGAGCACAAGGCCCTGCTGGCAACTGTGCACCAACAAACAGCAGGACACCACTGACTGACATCCTGAGAGACAACTTCCACTCCCTGCAATGCAAGCACGTTCCATGGTGGGATATCTGGCTGGCTGGGTGGGAAGGAGGACTTGCAGCACTGACCATAGTCACAAGCACCTCCCCTCACACCCCCTCAACACAAACTCCACAGAACCCACCTGGTAGAATGCAATGCCTCCCATCCTAACTCAAGATCCCACAAAGAACCACCACCCTGGGTTATGTTGTGTGAAGCACAGGGACACTCTTGGGACTTTTAGCCAAACAACTGCCAGGACAACACTCCCAGCCATCCTGTCAGCACAGCCAGCCCACCCCACAGGGAAGCAGAGTCAAAGGAAGGGAGCATGGGCATGCTGGGAAGGGGAGTGGAGGCAATAGCATGATGGGAGTCGTAGTCACAGCTCTACATCCCCCACCACATGGCCCAGCAAGCTCACACTCACGCATGCACATCCCACAGAGAGTGGAAAGGCCCATCAAAGATGTCTGACACTGTTGCAGTGTCGTGGGGAGCACAAGGGCATGCTGGGAACTGCACACCAACCAACAGCAGGACACCACTGTCAGCCATCTTGCCATTGCTCACACACCCACACATACTGAACTCCCCACAAAAGCAAGTAAGTATGGGAATGCTGGCAAGTGGGGTGGAGGCAATAGCATGATGGGAGTGGCAGTCACAGATATTGGTCACCCTCACAACTGGCCCATCAACACCACCCTGAACCATGCTCACATCACAGGGAGTTGAGAAGGACTCACAAGATGGCTGACACTGGCTACTGCTGTGGGGAGCGCAAGGCCCTGCTGGCAACTGTGCACCAACAAACAGCAGGACACCACTGACTGACATCCTGAGAGACAACTTCCACTCCCTGCAATGCAAGCACGTTCCATGGTGGGATATCTGGCTGGCTGGGTGGGAAGGAGGACTTGCAGCACTGACCATAGTCACAAGCACCTCCCCTCACACCCCCTCAACACAAACTCCACAGAACCCACCTGGTAGAATGCAATGCCTCCCATCCTAACTCAAGATCCCACAAAGAACCACCACCCTGGGTTATGTTGTGTGAAGCACAGGGACACTCTTGGGACTTTTAGCCAAACAACTGCCAGGACAACACTCCCAGCCATCCTGTCAGCACAGCCAGCCCACCCCACAGGGAAGCAGAGTCAAAAGGAAGGAAGCATGGGCATGCTGGGAAGGGGGTGGAGGCAATAGCATGATGGGAGTCGTAGTCACAGCTCTACATCCCCCACCACATGTCCCAGCAAGCTCACACTCACGCATGCACATCCCACAGAGAGTGGAAAGGCCCATCAAAGATGTCTGACACTGTTGCTGTGTCGTGGGGAGCACAAGGGCATGCTGGGAACTGCACACCAACCAACAGCAGGACACCACTGTCAGCCATCTTGCCATTGCTCACACACCCACACATACTGAACTCCCCACAAAAGCAAGTAAGTATGGGAATGCTGGCAAGTGGGGTGGAGGCAATAGCATGATGGGAGTGGCAGTCACAGATATTGGTCACCCTCACAACTGGCCCATCAACACCACCCTGAACCATGCTCACATCACAGGGAGTGGAGAAGGACTCACAAGATGGCTGACACTGGCGACTGCTGTGGGGAGCACAAGGCCCTGCTGGCAACTGTGCACCAACAAACAGCAGGACACCACTGACTGACATCCTGAGAGACAACTTCGACTCCCTGCAATGCAAGCACGTTCCATGGTGGGAAATCTGGCTGGCTGGGTGGGAAGGAGGACTTGCAGCACTGACCATAGTCACAAGCACCTCCCCTCACACCCCCCCTCAACACAAACTCCACAGAACCCACCTGGTAGAATGCAATGCCTCCCATCCTAACTCAAGATCCCACAAAGAACCACCACCCTGGGTTATGTTGTGTGAAGCACAGGGACACTCTTGGGACTTATAGCCAAACAACTGCCAGGACAACACTCCCAGCCATCCTGTCAGCACAGCCAGCCCACCCCACAGGGAAGCAGAGTCAAAAGGAAGGAAGCATGGGCATGCTGGGAAGGGGGGTGGAGGCAATAGCATGATGGGAGTAGTAGGCACAGATATTGCTCAGCCTCACAACTGGCCCATCAACACCACCCTGAACCATGCTCACATCACAGGGAGTGGAGAAGGACTCACAAGATGGCTGACACTGGCTACTGCTGTGGGGAGCACAAGGCCCTGCTGGGAACTGCACACCAACCAACAGCAGGACACCACTGTCAGCCATCTTGCCATTGCCCTCACACCCACACACACTGAACTCCCCACAAAAGCAAGTAAGTATGGGAATGCTGGCAAGTGGGGTGGAGGCAATAGCATGATGGGAGTGGCAGTCACTGATATTGGTCACCCCCACAACTGTCCCATCAACACCACCCTGAACCATGCTCACATCACAGGGAGTGGAGAAGGACTCACAAGATGGCTGACACTGGCTACTGCTGTGGGGAGCACAAGGCCCTGCTGGCAACTGTGCACCAACAAACAGCAGGACACCACTGACTGACATCCTGAGAGACAACTTCCACTCCCTGCAATGCAAGCACAGTCCATGGTGGGATAACTGACTGGGTGGGTGGGTGGGAAGGAGGGCCGGCTGTCAACCAAACACAACCAATGCAGACCATGTTCACATCCCAACAAATACATAGAAATGCCCAAATAATGCAGGACAATGTGCCACACCAATATCAACTCCTGACTGTGACGACTTAGGACAATGCAATGTACAGGCCCGCACCCAGAGGCACAGTCACAACTGTCTGGTGTGTCAACCATTGATGCCTGCAGAAACATAACATACATTGTGTGTGTCTCCCAAAAACAGGTGATGATGGGGACACAGCAGCAGACGCTGAGGAGTCCCAGTCCCAGGCTCAAGAGGATGCGGAGCTCACTGGTGTCGTACAGCCTCTGCCCTCCTCGGATGAAGAAGACCAACCTGGCACATCCGGTGCAAGTCTACATGCAGCACCAGCAGGACCACCAGCTGCAGCACCAGCAGGACCACCAGCTGCACCCCTGCACCCACCCCTCCAACGACTGTCAACACAAATACCATCCCTGCCGACATGGACAGAACAAGGAGCAACACCAGCACAGGGACCCTGGACCAACCTGGGGCCATGGACACCACCACCACCACCAACCTCCAAGGTGGACCAGGGTCATCTGTGCGTGCCACTGCACGCACTGCACATGTCAGCAGGGGTGGTGGGAGGGGTGGGAGACAGAGGTCGCTGCTTGCAGAGGTTGCTGGTGTGCATGATGACCCACAACTGGTACGCATAGCTGATGCGTACCAGTCCAGCACCGGAGACCTCAGCCAGGTAGTGGGGCTCCTCAGAGACATGAAACAGCAGCAGGCTGCCCATCATGCCCGCTTGGACTCTCACATGTCCCACGTGGAGTCACACATGTCCCGCGTGGACTCACACATGTCCCGCGTGGAGTCCAAGTGGGATGCACTGCATGAGATGACGGCGGTGCACAGGGACATTTTACAATGCCTCCGCCAGATGAACAGCAACGAGTCCACACCTCCCTGTGTGCCAACAACATCTGGTGCTGCCCAAACTGCAACTGCCACAGGGAGGGAGGATGACTTTGGCGGAGAGTCCCCTGCACCGCAGCAGCCTGTACTTGAGGGCCCCCCCAAGAAGAGGGGTCGTCCGAAGAGGGGCAAGTGAGAGGCCGATGGCCAAGCGCAACTCCCAGGAAGCCTGAACCTGTTCTGGATGTTCACCTTTGTGCACAGACTGTTCACCCTGTTGACGGCAACACTACTCCCACACATTGCATGGGGAGTACAAGTTGGACCAATGTCTCAGACAACTGTGGCCCCGATACTGGGGATTCTGTCTACCAGGACTTTCAATTCACCTAGGAACTTCTGATTGCAAGATTTATGTACAGCACTACCCATCCTATGCACTATTCACACAAATGTATCACAATAAACACACTAATACACCATACTTGCCTCTGTTGTGATTCCAACGTGGGTGCTGTTATGGGGATGATGAACTGCAAAATTACACTGTGTATGCGAACTGCAACAACAAGTACAACACAGGCATGTGAGTAAAAGCAACGTGACACATATGAGGGAGACACACCACCAGGGCTACACAACACATACACACCTAGGCCATCTGACTCATTGCCTACACTGATGTTGCCAGGGAAGACGGTGCAATGCACAGACACCACACCCATTCCCAGTTGTAGTCAAGTAGCCCACAGGTGCAGTAAGCAAATGGCAGTCAAATGTGTGACCACAGACAACGCACATCACAAAGTGAAGCACAGGTTTATTACACAGTTGCAACATGTCGTAACCACTACAGATGCAAGGTAATCCCACCTGGCAGTGGGCACACAGTCAACAACTGTAGATGGAAGGAAGTCCATGGGTGTGGCGCACATCACCTGTAGGGACACAACAGCTACCACCCTGGAAGTGCAATCACGTCGTCGGTGGACACAGTTGACCAAACGAATCTGAAAGTACCCTGTGAAGGACAGAAATGACACACAGTCAAAAGCAATGGAGTACAGGACAAAACAGCAAAACTCATGCACAATACATGTTACAAGATACCCACCCAGAACCAAGTTAGCATGTCAACACTGTTGGGGAGTACAGCCCACCTGTAAGCACACATCGCAACACACATCCAGTCAAGTAGCCCATGGACACACTCCAACAGCACCAGAGCACCACCTACACATATCATCCAACTCACATCATTGACATGACACCTCAGGATACTCACATTCAGCTAAAGAAGTTGGTGATGAGCTGTGTGCGGACATCACCCTCATCATCATCATCGTCACTGGCATCGTGGTCCAGGCCAGGATCCTCCACAGGTGGCGGATGTTGGTCATTGTCATCCTGGATGAGAGGCAACTCCTTCCGCACTGCCAGGTTGTGGAGCATGCAGCAGACGATGATAATCTTGCACACTTTCGCAGGGGCATATGGGAGGGACCCTCCGGTCTTGTCCAGGCAGCGGAAGCGGCTCTTCAGGAGACCAAATGTCCGCTCAATCACTCTCCTGGTCCGACCATGTGCCTCATTGTAGCGCATCTGGGCTGGTGTCACAGGGTTCCTGAGGGGTGTCAGCAACCACGGCATGTTGGGGTATCCCGAGTCACCTACGGACAGACAAGTGCACATTAGCTGACTTGGAAAAGTGGGCGGAATACTACAGATCAGATCACACACAATGGCACAAAGTCAGTACACACCGACAAGCCAGGCACGCTGGTTCTGCA
The DNA here is from genome assembly GCA_963921515.1 of Calotriton arnoldi. Classification (NCBI taxonomy): domain Eukaryota; kingdom Metazoa; phylum Chordata; class Amphibia; order Caudata; family Salamandridae; genus Calotriton; species Calotriton arnoldi. The sequence continues at coordinate 228,036 of CAWUFW010014571.1, forward strand.
TCTGTGCCATCATCCTGGGGATGCGACTACTCCTCATCACAAAGGCATCGTGTGCTGAACCAGGGAATCGTGCACACACGTGTGTGATGGTCATGTCTGCAAGACACACCACCAGTGCATTGACCGAGTGGTAGTGCTTGCGGTTCCTGTAGGCCTGCTCCTGGGCCTGTGGTGGTACCAAAGCCACATGTGGCCCATCAATGGAGCCAATGACATGCGGCATCCTCCCCAGGGCATAAAAGTCACTCTTCACGTCAGTGAGTCGTCGCAGTCTAGGGAAATAGATGTACCGGTTCAGGAATAGCAACATTGCCGCCAAAACATCGCAGAGCACATGGCTCAACATGGTCTGTGACATCCCACCAGCAGTCGCCACAGTATGTTGGAAGGTACCGGTGGCAAAGAAGTGTAGGGCTGCCATCACCTTCACCTTGGGGGTCAGCGCTGTAGGATACGGCCGGCCAGGCTGCAAATGTGGGGACAACTGCACTGCCAAATCCTCAATCAGCTGCCTGGTGAAGCGGTACCGTCGGATGCTGTCCCGTTCCACCATCATTGCCAGGTCTGGGAATGGTCGATGGACATCAGGAGCCCTGCAGTGCAGAGGAGAAGTAAGCAAGATTGTCAGTCACCCCACATATGCGGCATTGAACACACTCAATATCCCAACATACATCATTATGAGGCACAACTACATGAAGTGTGCAGTTCCGTAAGGACATGTATGGTACATACATGGCCAACATCTGTCAACACGGTCCAACAAGTGGCATCAATTAGTCCCAGGTTGGCCCATTGGATATCATGAGGCCGTGTCACAGTTCCCATCTCCTGCTGCCGTGTCACAATCACCCCCACAGTGACATGTGAGGACAGATGTGCCCCAGGCACCACAGCTCAACGACAGGTACATTCCCAGGGACCCTGTATTGCCACATGGACACTGGCATTACATGGAGTATCATGTATACACCACAGCAAAACAACCATGACCCCCACAGGTAGTGGTCCCACTTGCCACGGCAGGACAGACATGGACGTCTGTGACACACACACGCACAACATCAAAGTCCATGCACACACAACGTGGATGTGGAGACTGTCTCCCATTGTGCACATGAAATCAGAGACATTGTAAACACTACATGCACACAGACTGTGGAGGACCATCACTATTGTGCCACTGGGACACCCTGGCTCAAACATACCGTCCCACATGGGACTCACGGGGTATGTGACATGACATACACATACACCACCGTGAAATGTGACCATGGCACATGCACAGATATGAACAGTTGCACATCACAGTGGTCATGTACACGTAACACCCAGGATCCTGTCCCCATGAACACGTGCACAGCCTGGGGGTGGCTGCCCACAGGTGACACCCACAGGACAACATGTACACCAACATACACACAATAGGAAATGCAGCCTTACATGCCTTATGATAAAGTTTGGACAGGCTGTCGTGATGTAGGTGTGCCCCTCACTCCCTGGGAGCTATCTGTGGCTGGCATATGTCCATCTGAGACAGGCATGGTGACATATGCCAGTCACTTGTACAGTGATGCGTTGAACAGCAATGGACCGATCGGTGCCCCCGGCCGGCCCATTGCATTCAATGTGTGCGGGTACGCGTTGTACCCCTGTACGCGTTGTACTGCAATGGACCGATCGGTGCCCCGGCCGGCCCATTGCATTCAATGTGTGCGGGTACGCGTTGTACCCCTGTACGCGTTGTACTGCAATGGACCGATCGGTGCCCCGGCCGGCCCATTGTATTCAATGTGTGCGGGTACGCGTTGTACCCTATACGCATTGTACTGCAATGGACCGATCGGTGCCCCCGGCCGGCCCATTGCATTCAATGTGTGCGGGTACGCGTTGTACCCTGTACGCGTTGTACTGCAATGGACCGATCGGTGCCCCGGCCGGCCCATTGCATTCAATGTGTGCGGGTACGCGTTGTACTCCTGTACGCGTTAGTACTGCAATGGACCGATCGGTGCCCCGGCCGGCCCATTGCATTCAATGTGCGCGGGTACAGCGTTGTACCCCTGTACGCGTTGTACTGCAATGGACCGATCGGTGCCCCCGGCCGGCCCATTGCATTCAATGTGTGCGGGTACGCGTTGTACCCCTATGCGCGTTGTACTGCAATGGACCGATCGGTGCCCCCGGCCGCCCATTGCATTCAATGTGTGCGGGTACGCGTTGTACCCCTGTACGCGTTGATCAGCAATGGACCGATCGGTGCCCCGTCCGGCCCATTGCATTCAATGTGTGCGGGCACGCGTTGTACCCCTGTACGCGTTGATCAGCAATGGACCGATCGGTGCCCTCGGCCGGCCCATTGCATTCAATGTGTGCGGGTACGCGTTGTACCCCTGTACGCGTTGTACTGCAATGGACCGATCGGTGCCCCGGCCGGCCCATTGCATTCAATGTGTGCGGGTACGCGTTGTACCCCTGTATGCGTTGTACTGCAATGGACCGATCGGTGCTCCCGGCCGGCCCATTGCATTCAATGTGTGCGGGCACGCGTTGTACCCCTGTGCGCGTTGTACTGCAATGGACCGATCCGGTGCCCCGGCCGGCCCAGTGCATTCAATGTGTGCGGGTACGCGTTGTACCCCTGTATGCGTTGTACCGCAATGGACCGATCGGTGCGCACCCATTGACAATGGCCTTGCCTGGCAACGGACGCGTTTCGAATTTCGAACGAGTCGGTTGCTGGAAATTCAGTTGGTCACCCACAACAATGTTGCAAAATCATGTATGTCATGAAGTTGAAGATTTGAAGGATGCTGTGGGCGTGTATTGGTGCTGCTATTCCATGGATTGGCCAGATTCAGAAGATGCAAACGACTTGGACCTATCACTTTGGACACAAGGGACAGTATCTGCCTCTCCAGCACATATATATTGCTGGCTATTCCCCTGAGAGCTCACTTGCCTGCACTACATGCTCCAGGACGACATCTGCCACTGCACTGCTGCTGTCTCTGCCCCTCTGGACCCTGCAATGGCACGTACTGTGGAGAGAGCCCCAGCCTTCAGCCTTGAGGAGAACCAGGCCCTGCTGGACAGCCTACTTCCACAGTACAGCAAGCTGTATGGGACACCAGGGGAGCAGGTGAGTGTTCTGTGCACTGCCTTTCTGAATGTGCATATTGTCTGACTAGCAAGGCTGAAAGTCTGCACGCCACTGGCTAGAAGGCTCACTGAGTAGTTGTCACCCCCATAGTGTGTAGTGACATGCACTGGACAGGTATGGTGCAGTGACAGTGCATTTGAACAAGGTTTTACTTCCCATGCAATGATACCATGTAGTGACGTCTGGCAAACTGTCCATGGGCAGCTTTGCACTGCCTGTGTACATCATGTGCCCCTGTGATTGAGACATGTATATACAACTGTGTCATGCACGGATATGTTGCATGTGTAGTAATGGCCTTTTCACTTTGTCATCCTGACAGGTTAATGCCCATCGGAAGCAGGAGATCTGGAAGGACATCGTCCGGGCTGTCCGGTCCGTGGGGGTCTACAAGCGCCGGATCCGCAACTGCCAGAAGAGGTGGCAGGACCTTCGGGGCTGGACCCGGAGGATTGCACGAAGTCCAGCTGAAGCTGTCGCCTCCTCGCAGGAGGGGCGGAACACGGACCCTGACCCCCACATGCTCCAGATCCTGGCGGTGGTGTTTCCAGACCTGGATGGGCAGCTGAAGGCCAGACAGCAGCAAGGAGGGGTGAGTCAAAGACTGCACTGTGAACTCTGTATTACATGCTTTGTGCCCTCCTCTGGCCTGGTTCAACTGCCACAGTGCAGCAGTCATGTTGTCCAGGAGCCATGTCCCTCTATTGTGCACTGCCCACTCCTCATCTGATACCCAGGTGTGGCCCTTACATTCAGGGAATTGTGTCACTTGGGACTGTGTCCTTGCAGTTTGCTTCACTAAAGGTGGGGGACAGCATCTGTTTCCCTAACTCTGTTGTGGGCATCATGGGTGGGTCCATTGTTCACACAACGCCTGTGTTCGGACATGTAATCTGCGTGTTGCTTTGATATGCGGTCCACTTGCTGAGCTGAGCCACCACATGTGCCTGGGGTATGTGGCACACGCCCATGCAGCGGGTGGGAACAATGTTTGGGCCCCAGGAGTGTGCAGATTACGTGTGTCACACATACATAGCCAGCTATCCACTGTCCAGGGCTCATCCCTCATTCATGTGGGGCAGGACAGTCATGCCTACTCCAGGCCATGCAATGCACTCTGTACTCCCACTCACGTGTATCAGCTGACACATTGTGCGCAGTGATTTGACCCCTCAGGTGTCTGCCTCTGTGTCAGTGTGCTGTGGATTAGTTGCCAGGACTGCTGGGGTGTTTCTTGGTAGGGGCTCAGCATGCCACTGGAGATGTGACCATAGGAGATGATACTTGTGTGTCACATAGGTGTTTGATCAGCTGCCCGTGCAGACTGGGGTACGCGAATGTGAAGTTCAGGCAGCTGTTCCCCATTCACAGCAGATTGTGAGGGGCTCAGGTTCAGAGGGTAGTGTCACAGGTCTCCCATATGTCCAATAGGTATGACCTGGACAGATGAGGGTTAAGATGATGTGTTGTGGGGGGATGTACATGTGCACTTGTGCAGCTCCAGGACTTGCATTCCCCATGACCTACTATTGTGGCACAGTGCAGAGTGTTGTTGTCTGGCTGCCAAGTCATACATCACTGAGACAGTGATGTATGACTTAGCAGTCATGCCTCCGCCATGGCATGTGTCTACTTATTGGTGATCCTGCAGGGGAGTGACATGTGCTACATGCACACCATTGTGGCGATGGCTATCAGGACATGTGTGCATCATGGTGTCTGTCGCTGGTATGCATCACATGCATTTCCTATTTGACTCTGGGCATCCCTTTCATCCGGAAACCTGTACTGACTCAGTGGCAAGAGCTGTGATGTGTGCATGTCCACATGCTACACCGTGTCCTCTGCACTGTCCAACTACTGTGTAGTTTGTGCATGTGTCCACACTGGGGTGTTGCAATCCAACAGACACCAGACAGATGGGTGCAAGGCCATGTGGGATGTGAGTGCCATGGTTGGCATCAGACTGACAATTGGCTGCTCCTGTTCAGTTAGGGCACTTTTAGCAATGTACAACTAATGATGCCAGGGCTTGCTCTGTAATGTGCTGTGCTCACAGTGGTGTGTGCGTTTGGTGCAGGTGACTGATGTCTGTCTGTTTCCCCATTGTTTGCAGATACATCCACGGCCACGGAAGGGGACAGCTCCACGGACCAGGAGGAGCCGGAGAGCCAGACTGGGTCAGCAGCCGAGGAGTGGTCGGAGGGACCCAGTGGCACGGAGGGTGAGGGGAGCCACACCGAGGAGTCCTCAGCACCATCCACCTCAGCTGAGGACCAGAGCAACTCGGAGGATGACTCCCTTATGGAGGCGGGTGTCAGCAGCCACCACACCCCAGCTAGTGTTGCTGTCCCCGCCACCACCAGCACCATCACCGCCCTCCCATCGGCTCCCATTCCCCAGGTCCGTGGAGGCTCCCATGTTCGGGAGCGTGTCTCCTTTGGGCCAGGCACCGCACCCCTGCCCCTGTGTCCCCTGCTGCCCTGAGTGAGGAGTCTGTGTACCTCCTTCGCCAGCTCCATGTAGGGCAGACAGCCATGCTGAGTGTCCTCCATGCGCACACCGCTCTGTTGACTCAGCTGGTGTCGTTCATGGAGGGCATCTCATCGGGCATGTCTGACCTACAGAGGGGCAATCGGTCCATGGACTCCTCCCTGACGGCAGCAGTGTCCCTCCTCAGACAGTCCCTCACCCCTTCTGCCTCTGCTCCATCCACACTCCCCAGCACCTTACCCGTCCCAAGCACACACACACCGGCACAGGCACACACCAGCACACACACATCCAGCACACAGACACACACGCCACAAACAAAACGCACACGCACGCACAGTCAGGGGACTGAAACCAGACTCACAGGGGATGGGGCCCTGGTACACACACACGCATCCATGAGCACTGCGAAGTCCTCAGTTGCCTCTCCCTCCAAAACACCCTCCCTTGCCTCACCTGCAACCCCAAAGACCCAGCGCCTCTTCCTCAGTGACCTCGGCCTCTTCCCCTCCGATCCAGCTGCTCCAGCATCCAGGGGGAAGAGGAAGCCCACCCACACGGAGCAGAGTGCCCCTCGCCCCCGGACACCCTCCCCCAGGCGCAGACAGACTGAGGCCCCCACCCGCAAGTCCCCCGGAGTCGTAAGAGCAAGACCCCGCCGCCGCCCTGCAGCTCAGGCACCAGGTCTCCTTCCTCCATCCCTCAGGCCCCCACTCCACAGGTGCCCCCACCACACCCTGCCCCAGGTTCCCCCACCCACAGATATACCATCCCCAAGAGGATCCGGCCTTCTCCCCCTGGCACTTGCTCTCCCGGCACCACAACCCTCCCTGCGCTTGTCTGTGCCACTGATGTGGTGAGGGTGTCCTCCCCCTCTGTCCAGCCCACCTTGCCTGTTCCCCATTCTCCTCCCCTGGTGGTAGGCACTGCAGTGGAGTCCACTACCACCCTGTCTGACTTGGGCACTGCAGTGGCGGACCTGTCCACTCCATCTGCAGGGTCCACTGCAGTCGTGCCGGCACCCACTACATCTGAGTCATGCCCCCAGTTGTGCCGGCACACACCATGTCAGACACCTCCACTGCAGTTGTCAGTGGCTCTCCAGCACCCACCACCCCTTCCCTGCTTCCTCCTGGTGAGCCCTGATCCTGTCCCTGCGGTGCCTGGCCTGCCCCCCGGTTGCCCCTCCTAGTGGATTGTCCCTGGTTTAGTGCAGGCATGCGTAGGGTGACATCTGCCACTGTCACCAAGTTTGGACTTTGACAATGGACTGGCCATTGGCCTTTGTGTTTTTCTGGACTTTGTTTTCATTCCACACATATGCTGAATAAAGCAACTTTCTGTTCTCTAGTGCTTATGCTTCTGATGTACATGTTGTTGATGATGCTAACCATGCCCTTGCTGCAGTGATGGTGATATTTGGTCTCATGATAATGAAGTGTTACTGTGCAGGAACCCATGTGGTCCAGGGGAATGTGTCCTATCCTGTGGTGTATCCATGTCATCCATAGCAGCATCTGAGGGTGTCATGTGTTCAGTATTTGGCAATGGGATTTCCTACTTAGATTAGCTATTTCACATCTGTGGCTTCCACCCCTGCACATCTGTTGTGCCTGCCATTGTTCAATTCGTCTACTTCCCTGACCGTGTGGCCATCTCCACTGGACATGCAGGTTTGGGCATCAATGGGGAAGGACTCATCCGTGTAGTCAGTGCAACATTGCTATACAAGTGTGTTGGATCTGTGCTGATGATTCCGTTGGCACTTCCATGACCAGGCTGATGTGACGGGAGCCCTCATTTGGTGCTAATTGTTGATTGTGTGACCAAGTGCTCAGCTGACATGATGGGGCCCTACTGAGGCAACACATGGCACAGCTTTCCTCACACAGGAGTGGAGTCCCCTCATGGCAGTGTGTACACCTGTGACATTGCCTGCGCCCAAGGTGTGTGTTGTATGTGCATGTCTGTGTGTTCACTTCCGTTTAGCTGTGCATGCTGTGATCCCTAGTGTTGTACCTGTTTGTGATGCTTGCTGAGTTGACCTATGTTCCCCCAAAGTCTTCTCCCTGGGTTCTCTGTGATGTGGGTGCATGGCACATTACTGGTCATCAGGGTGTCACCCATAGGTGTGTTTGCTGTCAGGGCTGAGTTTGTGTGCAGACGCAGATGGGTCACAGTCAGGTTTCCCCTTGGCACTTGTTGTTTGCCCCTGTCATGTGATTTCCAGTTTGTGTTATCTTTCAGTGATTGTGACACGTTGTGTGTGTGACTGCTGGCACTCCTCAGGGTCCGGGCTGCAATGTTGGTTGTTGTCTATGTGTGTTCTTTGTGGGTGACCTTGGCTTCTTCATTGGTGTGTGACTGTGGCTGGGATCCCATTGGTTGGTGTGGTATTGCCGTCATGTCCATGTACAGCGTAGTGTGCAGTGTGTCAGACATTCAGGAGTCTTGTTGAGTGGCCATGTGTCATGTGTTTCTGCACCTTGGTTCCCACCCACCACCCTGGAATAGTCATGGGTGCATGTGCAATGTCACCAGTGCATGTGTACTTCACTGCTGCACATTGTTGGAGGTCGAGGGGTGTGGTGTTGAGTGTGTGCAGATGAGAATTGTTGCCCGGCTAGGCCCCTGCCTCCATGTTGGCCTTGGCTTACTGGCCATGCTGATTGATTTGTGCTTGTGTAGGTGTGATGGTAGTTTGTTGCTCAGGACACATGACTGTGGTTCACAGTGTGAACCACATTTAGCTTTGTCATCACAGTGGGATGGTAATGCAGCCCAGGGTCACCACATTGTGGGGGCCCTGGGGGTGGTGCTGTCGTGTGTCTGTGTCTTGCTGTGTCAGTTGCTGTTCCTACGTGCCTGTGTGACATGTGTGATTTGTGCTCCCTCTCATCTGACAATGCCTGCTTGCCCACATAGGGATTTGGATCCATGAGTTACCTTTGTGTGGCACTGTATGCACATCTGTATGATTGGTATTCAGGTCTCCTCATGTGTTGTGTGGTTGCCTGGGGACACTGGCACCCCCCTCACCTGTTGTGTATGATGTGCAGTGTGGGTCTGCCTGTTTGTGTATCTGCACCACTGCATTGGCATATCTTGGGTGTGCCATTGGCTGTATGTAGTTTGGTGGGTTTCCCCTGCTGTCCCTGGGACTCCTAGGTCATCGGTCAGCTCAATGATCATGGTTTGTGTGTCCCATTGCTGCCATGGTATGGTATCTGTTCACCTCACATCTGCAGTCTCCACAGGGTATCTGCATTTGTGTGCCCATTGGTGCAAATATGTGGGTCTGCATTCTGATGGTCACTTCTGTCATTGTGTCATTGATGAATGTTGACAGTGTCAGCCCCCATGGGTGTTGTTTGTCTGCACATGGCCAAAGGTATGTCTTATTTGCACTGCAGTATTTGGCTCACCCAATTTATGTTGCAATGGGACACATACACTACTTTGCCACTGATGTGTTTTTTGTTCTGTGACCAGGAATCATCCATGCAGTTTGCCAGTTGCAGCTCTTTCTTTGTCAACACTTACCTTTTGGTCACTGTGATGATGGGGGTTTAGACCCCATTGCCACAATGTTCAAAATGTGCTTCAGCTATGGACCCCACACTTAAATTTTGCTCACTGTGATGATGGGGGTTTAGACCCCATTGCCACAATGTTCAAAATGTGCTTCAGCTATGGACCCCACACTTACATTTTGCTCACTGTGATGATGGGGGTTTAGACCCCATTGCCACAATGTTCAAAATGTGCTTCAGCTATGGACCCCACACTTACATTTTGCTCACTGTGATGATGGGGGTTTGGACCCCATTGCCACAATGGTCATGGCCTGCTTGCATTGTGGGTGCCACACACATATATGTGTGGCACATGTGCTAGGGGGTCACATTGTATGTTCAAAGTCATGTTCGGTGTTGTAGGCATTTGACACAGTCTACACACGCTTGTCATGGTGTTGGGGGATATCTTTTTCTTGCATTCCCTAGGTTGTGGTGTGCTGGTTGTGTCATGCATTGTCCATCCTATGAGTGGGGGTGGTAGTAGTGGTAGGCATCCAGCCCCCCCTGGCTAAGGGTGGTAGTAGTGGTAAGCATCCAGCCCCCCCTGGCTAAGGGTGGTAGTAGTGGTAGGCATCCAGCCCCCCCTGGCTAAGGGTGGTAGTAGTGGTAGGCATCCAGCCCCCCCTGGCTAAGGGTGGTGGTGGGCATCCAGCCCCCCGTGGCTAAGGGTGGTAGTAGTGGTAGGCATCCAGCCCCCCCTGGCTCAGGGTGGTAGTGGTGGTAGGCATCCAGCCCCCCCTGGGTGAGGGTGGTAGTGGTGGTAGGCATCCAGCCCCCCCTGGGTGAGGGTGGTAGTAGTGGTAGGCATCCTGCCCCCCCTGGGTAGGGGTGGTGGTGCTCATTCAGACCCCTGTGTGCATATGTGGCATTGGTGATGGGCATCCCGCCCCTATGGTGCTGCTGTTGCTGGTGTAAGTATATTCTACATCCCTCTGTGTGTGTGTGATGTGTCGTGTACGTGTTGTATGTGTTTTGTGGTTGGTGTCTGACTTACCTTCTGCGCCGTACGCGTCCGTGCCTGTTCCGGTAGTAAATGTAGAATATTGGTATGATCGGGACGAAGGGATTCATGGTTGGTTCGTGTTGTTCGTCCTTCTCGTTGCTTCGCGTCGTCCTCGTCGCTTCGCGTCGTCCTTGTCGCTGGCTTGTTCGTCTCGTAGCCGTGGATCATGTTGTGGCGCGAATCGGAGCTTATGTGCGCCTCTCCCGGATGCTTTGACGTGCCGTGCATAGCGACGGGTTCGGCGCGTACGGGAAGCGCATCGTACTTGTTCGGCCGGACGGAGCTGCATTTTCCCTTCCGTGCGACTCGATTCAGCGTTTCCGGATTCGCCTCGGTCGGAGAACAGGACCTGGTTTGGGTGAGTACGGCTCGGCCGGATTCTGTGCTGTTGTGCGCATCGTACTTACTCGTTCGGTGTGCTGTACGGATCGGTCGGGAAACAGGCTTTCGCATGGCTTTTTTCCCGACCGAATGGTATTGGGTGCGCCTCCGACCGAGATCGGAATCGGCCCCTAAATACACAAAGATACATTTAATAAGCACATAACTAACGCTACATAACATTCTAATTATATCCAACAGCACGTCAAACACATAAAACACTAAACTACCAAAACAACACCTAACTACACCAAAAACAATGAAATAACGCCCTAACAAATCTATTTACACTACTACTACCTTACCCCTACCCTAAAATTAACTTAAAAGTATATAAAATTAAACTGACCTGAACGGACAAAACACAGCTCCCAACCGTGAGGTTCCGTCTTCCAAAATGACCTAATAACGAAACTGATAGACAGAAAAGTGAGGAAAAAGGAAAACAAATGGCCGCGTAATTAAAATGAAAAAAGACTAACTCCCCATAGACAACAATAGAAAATATTGGAAAAAATGTTTAAAATTATATGTATAGCTTTATTTATTGCAATGTTTTTCCCAATGTTTAAAAAATATTAAAACATTGTAAAATTAACATTAACTGTTATATCATCCAAAAACGCAAAAATATAATATTTAATGTATATTAAAATATATGTATATTTCATACACTGTAAATGTACAACAAATATAAAAATGTGATAAAAATATATATGTGGTACAAAATATTTCTGTTAAAAATATTGTACATTATTTAACATATTAAATATTAATTTATTACAAATAATATTAAATATATTAAATAATAAAATATAGAAAATATAACTTTGTCAAATACATATTATACAATTTTTCAAAAATCATAAAATTATATAAAATGTATTAGGGAAATTTAAACAAAAATGTATACAAATGTTTTCTTTTTGTACTAAAAAATAATAAACAATACAAAAGAAACTGTTTAAAATTAAAGAACAATAAATATTTTACTTTACTATTACATGACTATACTACAAAAAATTTACTATTTTTCAAAACTGTAAAAAGAAATTTATATGTATAAATATATGATTTATTTAACATTTATCCATGAAAAGTGAATGTTACAAATATATTATACTTTATAATAAAATATGAATAACATCAGAATTTATGATTTATGTTTTTAATGTTATAATAACATACATCTATTAACTTATTTCAATATACATATAAACTGTGCAAAAAATTATACATAATAAACAATAAATAATTACTATTAATAACTTCCAAATAAACTAAACTCTGAGAAAAAGCTGAATTATACCCCCCAAAAGATTACTATCCCAACTACAAAAATAACTATACTCAACAAAACTGCTGGATAATCAACCATAATAAATTATTATTCGAACTCCAAATCCAAATAAACTCAAGGAAAGTGCTGGATAATAAATAAAAATGATTTACTATTAAAACTCCTAATACAAATAAACTCAGTGAAAGTGCTGGATAGTAAACCATAATAATTTACTATTCCAACTCCAAATCCAATTAAACTCAGGGAAAGTGCTGCTAAATAAATCAAAATAATTTACTATTCCAACTCCAAATACAAATAAACTCAGGGAAAGTGCTGGATAGTAAACCATAATATTTTACTATTCCAACTCCAAATCCAAGTAAACTCAGGAAAAGTGCTGGATAATAAATCATAATAATTTACTATTCCAACTCCAAATCCAACTAAACTCAGGGAAAGTGCTGGATAGTAAACCATAATAATTTACTATTCCAACTCCAAATCCAACTAAACTCAAGGAAAGTACTGAATAAACACAACACCCCCTATTTTGTTTTTTCTAACTCCCAAAATGCATTATTAACAAAAATGTTTTTTTACTAATTAACAATTCTGAACAACATTTTTAAATATTATTTTAAAAAAATCAGAATTATTCACTAAATTTTATAAAAAATATATTTAAAAATACAACTTTATAAAAATAATTTTTAAAATATTTTAAAAAATATGAAAAAACACTTGTCACAACAAAAACTACACTATAAATTACAAATAAACATACTTATTTTATCTAATATTAAACCCTTTGTAAACTCATTTTACACTAACAAATATTAGAAAACGAAATTGTAGTTCTAATTTAAATTAATAACTATTAATACAATTTTTAAATGGATTGTTCACATTTTTTTAAAATAACAAAAAAAGTCACACAATTTACATCTAAAATTTCGCAACCCCAAAAATTTGGATTTTTAAAAAATATTAACATTTTAAATTTATACATTTTTATTAATAATTATACATTTCTTAATTTCTTAATTTAAATTAATTTTTTTAACCAACATTCTTAAATTACTCCCCACCCATATCCCCTATAAACCCAATATCCCGCTCCTAAAATTTAATAAAAATGAAAAAAAAAATTGTTTTCTCCACAATATTTTTTCATTACTCCCCACCCTTATCCCCTATAAACCCAACATCCCACTCCTAAAATATATACAAATTTGAAAATACTTTAATTTTTCTGCTAAAATTTTAAATTACTACCCACCCATATCCCCGATAAACCCAACATCCTGCTCCTAAAAATTATTTTAAAACCAAATAAATTCAATTATCTGAACATTAAAAAATCATTTAAACATTATAAAATTACTAATACCAAATTACAAAAAAAAAAAAAACATTGAAAGTCCAACAGATATTGCCAACAGCGCCGATTCCATAACGAGTAGCGACACAGAAGGAGACCTGTCCCTGGCGCAAAATAGAATGTCAGAAAAAGAAGGGGGAGTGAGAGTTCAACCAACTTTTTTAGACGATTACTGCCTCTTACGGACAGGGAGGCAAACTCCATGAACCATACAACCACCACAGACCCGAGGGAGAGGTCGGGGACAAAGAGGACGGGGAAGAGGAAGAAGCCAGGAAGGAACTGGAGAAGAAGAAAGCGACAGCGACAGAGGAAACAAAAAAGGAAGAGGACGAGGAAAGAGGCTCATGGAAACCAGACAAACAGGCCCGAAGAACAAGAAATAATGGATGACATCATGGTAAATAAAACTATCATTAACTTATCTTACAGACCTCTATCTATGACTGAAAAACGCACCCTCTGTTTAGGCCTTTCTTTCTGTCCTACCAACACTTTTGATTACCCAGAAACCAGAATTGATATCTTCAAATTTGTGAGGAAACTTAAACTTAATAAATGGCATACCATCAAAGGAAGACAAGACCTAAATAATGAGACACTTAACACTAACTCTGAGGCAACTGATATAGACGAGTACAACACGTATCTCAGCACAAAGGACAGAGATGCACTCTTAGCCATGCAGGATCTTTTCCTGGAAACCGGTCTAGATCCCATAGAACAGAACATCACGCTCAGGACTGACCAACCAGCCAACACCAACTTCAAACCCAAATCTGTTTTTCTTCCTTTAATGCCGCATGATAACATTGACGCATTTCATGAAACAGTTACCAAAGATTTGATGAGATTCCATAAACAAAAACACAGGAACAATACTTCTATCAACTTCAGTAAAGAACAATGGGGTATAATCAAATCCCTGTCGGATGATGAAAACATCATCATTCGCCCTGCAGACAAAGGGGGTAACATTGTACTTTGGGATAGAACTGCATACATCTCGGAAGCACAAAGACAACTAAATAACACTAGGTTTTATGTCAAAACAAATATGGAAGAATACAATGCCAGTATTATTGAAATATGGAGGATGCTCACAAAATGGAGAGACAGCGGTATCCTCCAATGGGAAGAATACTACTATTTGAAATGTGACTACCCCAGGACACCCATTTTTTATTTACTACCCAAGGTACACAAAGACCCTAGCAGACCGCCTGGGAGACCAATTTTATCCTCAATAGGGTGTGTTTCCGAGCATATCTTGAAATATGTTGACCATTTCCTCCGAGATTATGTAACAACACTACCCTCCTACATCAAAGACACCAAAGACTTCCTAGGGAAAATCAGGAATATTATTTGGGAGGAAGACTACTTGATGATCACCATGGATGTCAATTCACTCTATTCCATAATTGATCACTCATTGGGCATACAATGTTGCCAACATTTTTTGAACAATTGTAAAATCTGTTACCTAGAGCATACTGAAATGTTGTTAAACCTTATGAAATTTTGTCTTCTGAATAATATGTTTTTGTTTAACGGCACCATGTACAAGCAGGTTCTCGGCACTGCTATGTGCACTTGTTTCGCCCCTAGCTTTGCCAATCTGTTCTTGGGCGTGTGGGAGGAAGAGATCCTGAGAGACCTCATCGCCACTGCCATGGAGAATAAGGTTATCAGATGGTACAGATACATCGATGATCTGTTCATAATATGGAAAGGAAGTGAAGAGAGCGCTAGAAATGTCATTACCAAACTAAATGACAACACCTTCAACCTCAAGCTTACATATTCCATGAGCAGAACCAGTATTGAATTTTTGGATGTCATGATTGAAATCAAAAATAACGAACTGAGTACCAAACTTCACAGAAAAGCCACAGCAGGCAAAAGTCTTCTCCATGCTTTCAGCAGCCACCCTGAAACTCTTAAATGGAGTATCCCTTTTGGGGAGCTGCTGCGAGCTAGGAGAAACTGCAGCACCCAAGAGGACTTCATAGCTGAACAAGAAAATATGATGGTAAGGTTCAGGGAACGAGGATACCCCAGATGGGTACTGGAGAGGGAGGGCTAAGGAGAAGGTTAGCAAAATCAAAAGAGAAGAAACTCTAGAAGAAAAACCGGTACAAAAAGAAGACTCTATCACCAGGGTGATCCTCACATATAACCAAGAGTCCAATAAAATCTCTAAAATCCTGAATCAGAACTGGAATATTCTATCCAGTGATTCCACCATTGGTCACAGATTACCAGAGCGACCCCAAATTACAAACAGGAAAGGTAAGAATCTCAGAGACTTGTTGGTTAAGGGGGATATCACCTACACACACCTCAAAACACACCTTGGCCTACAGGGATTCTTTCCCTGTGGCCACTGCAAGGCTTGCCGGAATAGTACCATGAGAAAATCGTATAGTACACCGACAAGGGAAAATAACATCAATCAATTCCTCACATGTGGGACCACATTCACTATTTACATTCTAGAGTGTCCTTGCAAAAAGAGATACATAGGAAGTACTACCCTGGCCACTAAAAAGAGGGTTCTGGAACACATGCGAGCCATCAGCAATAAAGACCCCCATTATCCGGTAGCCAGACATTTCACAGATTATCATCTCTCCAATAACTCCCTTTTGACATATTTTGCAATAGAACAAATTCAGCAGAACCATAGGGGAGGTAATAGAGTCTTACACCTGCGCAAGAGGGAATCCTGGCATATAATCAATCTCCAAACAAAAAACCCGGATGGGCTTAATCAGGACGAAGAAATTAGTATCCATCTACGTAACTAAGGACAGTATCCCTCCTTCAGTAGTATTTCTTTTCTTCCCCTACACTGTATAGATGTCTGTATTTTGTATTGTTCGAAACTATATTTTTCCTGTATACTGTCTAATGTAAATCTATTAATCTGTGTGCGAAATTGCTATTAATCTGTCTTTTAAAATCTTAACCCTCACTGTGAGAATTTCTCATGGTTCATTTTCTTTTTATCACAGGAGAAAAGGGAGGGGCCGACTTAGAGAATCTTCGAACGTGCACTCCCCTAACCTTTCCTTCAGAATCACCACAGTGGAGGGCGACACCCTACAAATAAGAGATCTGTTCTCCATTACTTTGAACTTTATCTCATTAGATCTGGGGTGGCTTTTTTAGAAATTTAGATCACAACACTTTTTTTGTAGTTAGATGTGGAATTTTTGTTTTTTTCACTTTTTGTTGGGATAGACTCACAACAGAGCATTACGTTTGTGGCCTCCACTAACTGTTACATTCTGGCACTATATCGAGAACAGTACTTTTTACACCTTGCATGAATTTCACCAATTGTTGAAGTTTATCCACAGGCAATTGCCTCTACTTTTTAGAACAGCTTCCTCACCAGCTCTAGGGCACTTTGCCTCGTTTCCTGAGATATGCAGGACATAGTGCGTGATTAGGTGTATAGCACTTGGCTGAGAATTTCCTGTAAACTCCCAAACAGTTAGGCTCCGTACTCGCTGCTGATTACCCGTATGGTGATAGTAACAAATACGCACACATGTAGCACTTGGCAACATACAACAAGTTGTGTTTATTTCAGTGTGCGCTGGAGAGAGGCTCACATTACGGTTGAAAGGCAGTCAATATATGACATTTTAATACTCTGGCTAGCCCATAAACAACATTACAAAATGGATGCCATTTTGGCATCAATGATTAATGTGTATTTTGTCCTTCATTTGTGTCTATACTCTGTATGTATTAGTGTCTGTTCCCACAATGCAGTGTGTGAACAAGCCTGTTTTACAGGCAAAAAGCGTAACTGGAATAAACCATCAACTGATGAGTACACTACCTCCGAGTGATCGCTTTATTGAACTTGGTTTATGATATATATACATATATATATCTTCAAGGTACATAGATGTGAAGTTACTAATAGTAAAGCTACCCTTACCAATATACATATCCCAATGTGATATTTTGCTTGTCGATATTTTTGCTGAACAATATTTCTGTCATCGATATCCAGGCCAACAACAGATACTGTATTTATGCTGCATGTATTATTGCACTGCATGCATTCTGTGGCATTATACAATATGCATGGCTGCTGGGCAGCATGTTAGACTTCTTTATGTGTGTGTTTTACTATGGTTTTTATTCCTCGACAAGCACCAACTGTATCCTGCACCATCATTTTGGCCACAGTACAGCACGGTTGGACCTGCCCAAGCCTGTCTCTTTCTCTTTTTTCTGTCACTGTATACACTACACAGAGTCCTTTCTCCAGTTCAGTCTGAGTTTTCCTTTCTTCTTCCAGCCTTTTTCCCTCTCTCTTTCTTCTTCTCAACCTTTCCTTCATCAGCCCAAGCATCAACGTTAAGGACAGGTAAGAGGGGCATCTTCCTGTGTGGTCTTCTCTGTTTGGAACTGAAAGGGCTGGATAGGGCCTAGGCCAAATCCCTTTCTCTCACCCTTCACTTATTCTCCTCTTGGTTATCCTTCCTGTTATTTCCCTGAACTAACCACATATCCTTGCAAAAGTCTCCACCTGATTCTGACATCCCTTGGAAACACCAGCTCTATTCACAGCACTGATGGCCACATCTGTATGGCCCCATTCAATCCATATCAAGTGAAGTTTGTTGTTGCTTAATGATATATGTTATTATCACTCCCACTTCAGACCTATATATTTTACTTGACTCTACCTTGGTGGCATAATAGATGTTCCTCCAGGGGCTGTGCTCATCATTTCTCTGACAGAAAATGTTCATAGGTTGACAATGCTACTTGTAACATGTTTCTCTTTTATCCTGCTGCAGGGCAAAACCACCTCTTGTGCCTGGGGTACATCCCTCTTCATCATCACAGTTGCACTGGTGCCATCCTCAGTGCCCCCATCAATCTGCTGCCCCCAGTCACGGCTCTCTATCAATACGAGCCAGAGTCCACAGCACTCAACCTACGATCTGGGCATCAAGGAATATTGCAGTAGTGAGGGACTTGCAGAGTTTGACAGTATACTCACTCTGCCCTCTCCCTGTTGGCATTTCAGCGGGATTAGCCCACAGACCTGCCAACTCACACGGTGCCACAGTGTGACACACGATGGGCTCCCATCACAGGTAAACCGGTGAGGAGCCAATGTCACACATGGCAGGGAAAATGAGATGAAAAGAAAACCACAGTAAACAGTAGATTTCCAGTTCGTTTTCTGAGGCTTTGAACTGCTGACGTCCATTAAGGTGGGGGCGCAAACACCCCAGGACATCGGTACCAGCCTTAGCAAGTTTTCTTTAGTTAGTGGAAGAGGGGGTTGGGGGCAAAAGTGACTCTTAGGTAGTTCTGGGTACGAGGCCCCGCCCCCTCCAAGGCCCTGTCTCCTCTTCTCACGGTGAGGTTTCTGTTCAAGTTGGCAGGTATGAGCCCATCAAGACGAACCTCAGTGGTCCTGCGCTGGACCACATGTCACAGAGACATTCTCATCATCTTCAGTTGAAATTTTCCGCCCTTGCACATCTATTTTAGGTCTGAGTCCGCCTCACGCAGAAGAATTCAACTGCGTCTGCGCTGCGCTCCCTCCTTGTTTTTGGGGATCCTTTTCTGAGGTCTTTTCTTCCTACAGAACGTCTTAATTCCTTCTTCAAAGCGTCACCCAGCGAAGGCGCTGTAATGAGTGGTAAAGTGTTTGCAGATGTCTTATCACTTTGGGAAAAATGAATGCATATATGTGTTCCTTCTTTTCCTTCAGAGGAGCAGGATTAAATTATCCTAATCGTGGGAGAACGATCAAATGGGAACTTGAAACGCCTCGGCTACAAAGGGAGAAATTAAGTTTGCTCGTTACATGTAGAAGATGGAGAGCCGCTCTCAGGGAACGCGTGGAAACGTATCTGCTGCAGAAGGGCGCCCGGATACAGGCAGGAGGAGGTCCCCGCCATCTTTGTAATGAAGAGATGTGGTCGGTCGGTAGTATGTACCTGTGGTATGAGAGGCAAAGACGCTGTCACGTTGGGGATAGAAAGGTTAGCTGCACATTAAAGAGTCGCTCAGCTTCTGTCACCACAGGAAACAACAGTAATCTGAAAAGTGTAGAGAAGTGTAATTTATATGTTAGAATGAGTAAAAATAAAATTGATGTAATCCCAACAGCTGTGGTTTGTGGTATTACATACACATTCTTCTTGAATATTTCCTTCCCAAATGACATGGCTGTTTTCGTTATTAGGTTCATTTTGAATAATGTCTCCAAGCTGAGGTCACTTCTCTGAGATATGATAGTGATAGTAGCTGAAGATACGAGTAGATCGTGAATCAGGATGCGCACAGTTTATTTCAACAACATTTTGCAAAGCTCCATCTTCAAAGTTTGCAAAGTTTCCCTTTTTACCTTCACGCAAGTAAAGTTTCATTGCGCATTGCAAAATCATATTCACTACATGTCGTGATAATTGTCCCTCTTATCTAACCCAGCCAACCAGTAAAATCAATGCAGAATATCTCTACAAGTTTAACGTGTGAGAAACTTTAGTAAGTAGGCACAGTGACAAACGGTTGCCATATTTATCTCTGCAGATTTACGTTTTCCAGAGTTTTTCTATGGTACAATGGCACTGGAAAAGACCACTGTCTGTTTTTGTGAAGTAAATGATGCACGGAAGTGTATTCAGTATTTCAAAACACAAATTGTCCTAATGGATAGTTTTTTCCTCTAGTAGATGCTACAGTGAAGAACTTTGAAACCTGCACAAAGCTTTTCATTGACCTTTGCGAAGGTTGTAAAATAAAAAGCTTTGCAACTTCGCAGGTATAATCAAGGGACGATATCATGATAGTGTTGTGAACATTAACATTTGTATACAAAACTTTCCAAATGGGCTTTTCAGTTTGAAAGGTGCGTTTTATAAATGGTAAGATCAAATACCAACCTTTAAACAGAACACAGGTAGGATATATATAGTTTGGCGGATGGGTTACTGCATCACACAGGTGATGGGTATAAGATATCATGCACTTGTAATCAGGTGGATGAGATATCTGTCACATGTGTGACTGAGTAACCAGTCTGTCAAACTCTGTTTCAGGCCCTTAACCCCTCAGAAGGATACCCTGGCCAATAGGGCCCAGAATTGAACGAAAGTAGGTAATTTGAGTATGTGCAAATCCCTTGAAATTCACAGCAGCTGTGGCACACTCTTGTGGAACTCGATCCAATTTCTTCCCCCTTCCCGCTCCCAACTTCCTGACTGTCCAGGCATTTGACCTGGTGAAAAGTTCCTCCAGGCTCTCTTCCAGCACCACTGAGGAACTTCCATGCTTTGAAGGAAGGTGGGCGGTCCCTCTTGCTGTCACATGGATTTGCTTTTGGACCCCGAGTGACAAGTAATGATGACACATTTGTTGAAGGTGACCTTGAATCAAGAGAAAACACAATTTCCAGAGCAACACCACAATGTCTAAGCACACAAGGGTTGGACAAATATATTTCGCCCACTAGCCACTGGAGGCCATTTCAGGTCTTGTGGATGAAACTCCTCTGCAACATCATAGGTGGAAATATTTAATCCATACATCCTGGGGTGTACCCAGCTTCGGGGGCAGAGTGTTTGACAGTCTCTCTATGTACATCCACTGGCATTGGGGCTTGAGAAACAAAGAGGCCTACCAAAGGCTGCTACACGCCACACCAGCCAGTTCTGGGGCTTTGCTTGGCAGGGGCACTGCTGAAACAATGTAGCAGTGGAGACTAATCTTGTCCTCTCCTTTCAACCAGCTTAGATAGACCTGATTCTCTTGATTTTGATTTAACACGTGTTTAATCTGAATTGTTTGCATATTGCATAAACATAACTCTGCAAAACATTTAATGAGTCAATTAAGGAAGTATTACCGAATTATTTTAGCTTTCCCATCAAAAGAGTAATCCTAATTGTTCAATAAATCATCCCAAGAAAATAGGGAGGTTTTTGATGCTAGCTTGAAACAGAATCACACCGACAGGCACTCAACAAAGAACCTTCCGTTAAGGACGATCAAACTGCAAAATCGCCTCCTACATTCCCAAAGAAAGAGACCTTGGCTCCCTCCAATAATACAGGCAAAACGAGAAAGTAGTGGCAAAACCCATAGTTCTGGAATTGACAAGCTAATGCTATGGTTACATCATTTGTTTTCTTTTTTAACTTGGCCACTAGAGGCTTGCAATAAAAAAATGCATTTATAAATAAATAAAAATAACTATCACTTATAATTTTAATAGAAGAGTACGAATGGATCCTATGAGACAGGTGTATTTAAAACTTTTATAGGTTTCTATTTGGTGCGAAGAAAAGTCTCTAAGGTATTTGAATTACTGTAACCTGACGACAGGGTATAAATCTTCTACAATGACTAAAAAAACAAAAAGAAAGAATAGAAAGAAAAAAAAAACATTAGTACAGTATTAGTCCACAAGCCCTGTCATGTGGATGTGTACATTTGATGAGGCAAATGCCACCACTCACAGTGCAAGAGAGCCCATGGTTGAAGTGTGCTGATCCATTGCCTGTTACTCCATGCTGTGGTGTGCAGAAGTGAAATGTGAAGGACAGTTGAGCAGACCATTGGATGAAAAGTGCTTATCTAAAGCATGGATTAATACATATATACATACATAACTATGTATATAGTTTCATTTCAGACATTATTTTTATTATATGAGGCAGGCGATAAGCCAGATCTAAAAAGTCAAAAAAAGGCAAACCGATGGTAAGCAGCCCCCGTGCAGCATTAAGGCCTTTAAGGGTGCCAACGCAGAATCAATGCAAGATCGTCATAACTACCGAAAGGAATCTTCACAAGCTCCAAATGGTTTGTTGGAACCAAGTGTGGAGTAGCAGTATGTTGTGGCTTACAACATGTCACCAGTTTGTCCCTCTCTCTTGTTGTGGTGTCTTTTTCTTCATGCTGTCTCTTCCTTCGTTCCCGTGTAAGTGATTTTTCCCCTTGTTCTCATGTGTGTCCCTTGCACCAGGCTACTTGCATCAGGAAGTAGGTTTGAATTAAAAAATAAAACAGGTTTAATTTTGGGTTATAGAATTGGGATCTGAAAGTTGTGGCGTTCCTCAAATGAATTAACCCATCCCTACACTCTAGCAGTAAGTGACACTTTTGAGTAATTAATTATAAGAATCTTAAGCTCCATCTAAAATGATTAAGGAGTTATGGTGCTCAATTTTTATTGTTCTAAGAAGGATCCCCAATCCCTACAGTTTTAACTACAGAGATCGATCCAGCCATTACAGCAAGGAAGAAGTCATAGTGCCCAAAAGGTCTGATAAGGTAATTATACAACCACATGGATCCATTAGTTGGACAAGACTATCTCAGTATATAAGGATGAAATATAAGCTATCCTGGCTGATGAGGGGTGAAACCAAAAGAATGATGGATTTAACCCAGATCTCTTGACTGGGGGTGAATGTTTTGATTTGTTCTGCATTCCATCCATCGATTGTGTGTCTTTTGCTTCCTCACCCTAAGTGCGCCGGGTATGCCCAGACGTGGGTCCCAGGCTCACTGTGCCACTGGATTCAAGCTATCCTGGCTGATGAGGGGTGAAACCCGAAACCGGTCCTAGGATGCTTGTTTCCGGTCCAGGGAGGACCTGGCTTGGCAGTTCGGGCTGGACTGTTCCCATGAGGCACAGTGTCAAGCTGATTTGCATATGGCCAGGTCTAAACTGGTGTGGCATGGTGAGCAAAAGAATGATGGATTTAACCCAGATCTCTTGACTGGGGGTGAATGTTTTGATTTGTTCTGCATTCCATCCATCAATTGTGTATCTTTTGCTTCCTCGCCCATTAAAAAAGGTGGCATAAATTCGGGAGTTATCTCTGCTCCTAACATGCTGGATATAAAGCATGGTATGGGGTTGGGAGATATCACTGCCCCCAGGAAGCATATTCATTTACAAGTATTGAGTATTAAGTGGGTGGTTACGCAAAAGAGGAATGATTTGTACTAACACACTATTGAGCTGTAGTGATAAACATGATGATTGTTTGACAATGAAATAGGGAACTGAACCTGATTTTTATCGTTTACAAATTGTGCATGATATATTGTATTGTGTCCTGAAGAAGGTGGGGTGAACCATTCTAAGTACCACCGAAACGCCTCGCCGACGGTATTTTTTGCAATCTAAAAACTTTCTTTAAATTTGTTTTTATGTATGATTTTTAATTGTATAAGGATTTGGTTTTTAAACTGACTGTATTGATAAAAAGTGAAGTCTTATGTGTGAATTTAATTATATAATGAAATATATGATTGATATGGAGAATGTGTGAAATTGTTTTTAATATACGCATATGACATTTTGTGTGAAATAGATAACTGTATTGCATTTAATAAATATAGATATTTCTCTCTATATAGCAATAGAGTGTATATGGCCTTTTTGTGGTATGGCTCTCTATTGTATAACATTAGTGCTTAGTGCATTTTACTTTACTCTTGACAAGTTAACCCACAGCCCATTTAAGACAGCATGTCTCATTAACCTAGACCAAGAAGAACTTTAGGCTCAAATGACCACATCAGGTTGACACTGATAAAAACCATAGCAGAAGAGTCTCTGTATGAGTAGCACAGTTAGAGGTGATCATCCTTAAATAATACCAACTACACAGTAGTAGCACTTTAACTGGAGCGAGGAGGTGGCGTAATGGCCAGAGCTGCGGACTTTGGAGCTGGGGAAGCAGTTTTGAGTCTCGACGTTGGTTCAACATCCTGTGACTCTGGGCAAAATACTCAAAGTCCTCGTGCCTACTCAAAAAAATATAATGAACATGCAGGGCTGGCCTTTAGCATGGGCAAACTAGGCCGGGGCCCAGGCTGCCAATTTTCTGAGGGGCACATGAAGCTGTGTGCATTAAGGTTTTGTCAACAGCGCCACCCTTCTCACCTTGCTCCTGCCTTGTCCCTGTCCCTGCCTGTTCGTTTCTGTCTGATTTGCCAGTTTAAAGTGGTTTAAGTCCTTCATTATCATACGGAGGGCAATGTTTTTCACACCTCTTTAGCCCTCTTCCTTGCCCTCCCTACACCCTCTGATCCCTGCTGAAACACATCAACAAAACCGTCATCTGTGAGGCAGCTAAGCTATTGGTGATTTAGGTGAGCTGGGGGAGGTCCCAGGATGTTTGTGTTCAGGGGCCAGTCCCTGCTTATCCAGGTACTGACCAGTCAACACTGAAGGAACCCACTGCTGCCTCATTTAATTCACTACCATCAGCAAGGGTGCGAAATTTCTCTCTGCCCATGCACAGGGCGCTATCTTAGCAAAGGCCGCCTCTGTGAACTTGTTCATGTGTAATGTAACTGGTGCTCAATACCTTCATCTCAAGTTTGCGCTTTATAAAATTGCACAAAAAAACCCCCAAAACAGGAATGATGGTAGCGGAGGGTAAGTTGCAGCTATGAAGACAGTCCGGAAAAGGCCAGGATTGCTATCGGCGAGGGCGGAGTGTAATGCATGCAATAGGTGTCTCAGGGAGGGCCACGTGACTCCCTCGTGGGGAAAATGAGTGAATAAGAAGGGATGGCTTAAAGGGAGTGCACTGCGAATTTACTAAAAGTTGCATCTGCAGAGGCGCTGGTAAGAGTGGTAGTTGTGCTCCATAAGCCATCTCCGGGTATGAAAGCCTGATGCATCGGCAACAGGCAGAGGCAGGACCCCCAGAGCGTCTATGGGGTTGGGTGTCCTCCTTAGCGTGAGAACGAAAAGTTTCGACTATCTCATCCTAGCTCAGTGGAAGAGGGTATTTCCGGAGGCCCATAGCTTCTTCTCAATGTGAACAAGACACACCTTATGGTTTGAAATGATAAATCCAATTGAGAAGTCACACGGTCTTTAGGTTCGTGGTGATGACTGCAAGATTCATGGTTGTTTTCAGGTAGAATCCTCAATCACTGTATCTGAAATAGAATGGGAAGACTCTCTCACGAATCCTTTCAGCAAACCCTCTAGATAAAAAAATAGACAGAGGCGAAAGTGGTCAGTACCCTAAATTGGATGAGGCAATTTAAAACCCTTGCTGGGATCCGGTTTTGATTTTTTTTAAAGAAAACCCTTGATGGTGGAAGCGGCAACTCATGCATTTGTGTAAATAGTGTCTACTGTATGGCACTATCTTAGATTCGTAGCGTGAGAGTCATTTAGCCAAAATGTATACAAAACTGTCACAGTAACCCTTCGGACTAACACCTAATGCCTTTGCTTGGTTGTCTGTGCAAAGCCAAAGCCAAAGACATAGAAACTTGACCCTGGAGTTCACAGGAACCAGTTCAAACTTTGTTTTGTTGTTTTATGGACTTGGTGCAGCCTTTGAAGAAGTGACCAAGGGCACTACCTGACTAAAACTCAAGGCGATATTAACAACATTTTTGCAACTGATTCCTTGGCAGTGCACCAGTACATGGTTCAAAATGAAGAACATGGAAGATGGTTTGCTAAATCGTAGGATATATGCTATTGCTAATAATGATCTGAGCCAGTTTTCTATTTTAGCCCCGTCTTTCTGGCTTTTTTTGGTCAACCTTCAAGCCGCAATGGCCACCGTGGGTAGTTTCCCTGTGAAGCTGAGAGGGAGGTTCTATTTTTGAACTGCTGACATCAAATGATGTGGCCATATGTGGCTGAACCCCTTTAGGTCTCCACCAGCTCGTGAGTAAACTAAGCAAATACGTGAAAAAAAAATATCTTGAGGTTGATGTTAGGGGACAAACTTGGAAGAGTAGAAAACTACATCTGTCCAGGCCGCATAGCCCTGAATGACCAGACCACTGGCATAGCAATGTATTGTTCAAGCTCACTGTTAAGCATGGGGAGCAAAAACACCCAAAGCTTTGCACCTGTGCTGCTGCAATTTGTCAATGTTATTATCTGGTGCACTTCTGTACCATGTTTGCGACTTTAGTATGCTTAAAGGTACATACCTCTGCATATCAGTATGGGGATGATTTATATCAGCGGATGGAGTAATTACTGTTGCAATTGTGGAGTACTTTACTCCCACCATTCCGAGGGCACACTGCTCACTGTATTTACAGATGCCCACCGCCCCTGAGGACATCTCTTGCATTTTCAGCAACCATCGTCATGACAGTTCCTGAAAATGCATTGTAAGTTTGACGGACGGCTCTGTCAACATGACGGAGCTCTTCAAATGAGAGTTTCCTTCCATGGCAAGTGGGGCATTGAGCACTTTACATAGCCCCTTACCACTAGGTTTTTCCTGACAGTAATGGGCATTGAAAATCATGTGTTTATCCGCCCATCTAAATTAGGTGGTTAGACATATAGCCCAACCTCTGATGGCCCTTACTTTGTCGTGCCGCCGGACATGTTTGAGCACTGTGTAGACAGTAGAAGAGGGAAGAGGTGTGGCGCAGCAGCCAGGGCGACTGACGGCGAAACACGGGGGCTCACGGTTCGATCCCTGGCGCCGGCGGCAGATCAGCCCAGCACCATGTGACTCTGGGCAATAGCTTGCTTAATCTCCCCGACGGCCCCCAGCGCCTTGACGCCTTAGGGTAATTGTTCGCGCTTTACAAATACTGGATTTATTTATCTATTTTAGTCTCCGCTGTCGTCGACCCTATGGTCCGCCCAAATCTAAAACGGGCGTGCAGACGAGAATGTTGGCAGGAAGGGAACTCCGTCACCACCAACATATACATCGGGGCTCTACGTGTTTTGGCATGGACAACGCTGGCAACTTTGCTGTGCAAACCGGGTATGTAAGCCCTAACTATGCATATGATTATGTATGTAATCTTGTTTTGGGTATTAGATTTGACAAAAAAATGCCTGGAGGAGTAGTCTGAGTAATTTCAATAATTCCGCCTTACTCTTAGATGTGGAATTACTCATAATAACATTATTTCACCCACTCGCATAATTAAAAGGGAATGTGGAGAAAAACAATCCTACCGCTAGACCACATTTAGCGAGCGTGAGTGACTGCTCGATTTGCTGTTTATGCTCTGTTGCATTCTACGCTATTTTCTTAGTGTCAAATGCATCCTCACATCCATTTTGGATGCAATGGTGCATTTTGCATTCAGTTAAGTATTGGTAGTAAGTTGGGTGTAAATGCTATCCCAAGTGCACATTTAGCGAACGCCAGTGGCTGCTCGTGCACTCTATTCATGTTCTGTTGCATTAAGTACTATTTCTAAGCACCATGTGCTCCCTTAAATATATTCTGGATTTTAAGGGGCATTTTTGCATAATACTGCTTAATCTTGAGGAATGTTTGGGTAATTCCATGTGATTATGCCACAGGGAAATACACGAGGTACGCTCACCCCTATAGAAAACAATGACTCTTTATTGTCAATTAACGTTGTGATGCCAAAGGATAGACGCTCACTCAGGGCGAAACGGCAGAATCCATATAACTATTTATTCCAGCATCATGACTCGTTTTGGCCAGCAAGCAGCCTTGCGCTCGCAGGCCGAAACGCATCATGGTGCTGGAATAAATAATTATATGGATTCTGCTATTACGCCCTGAGTGAACGTCTATCCTTTGGCTATCCTTTGACAGTCACGACGTAAATATGTATATGTATATATATATATATATATATATATATATATATATATTCATCATTGGATCCCAATGCATTTCCTTGCAAATACGGGACACAGAATAGTCCGGGTCCCACATTTGCAAGGAAATGCATTGGGATCCAACGTTGAATATTAATTGTTCGGAAAGCGGCTATTTCCGATACACAGACCCCCTCCCCCTCAGCGGGTCGAGCAGCTATCAGCCGGCTCTTCAAGTTTTATATATAGAGGTAGCACCAAGTATATTAATAAAGAATATCTATTTTGGCACCAGCTATATCCGGAGTCCGTGTCCTTGTACGTGCTTGAATGCCCTTGGGATTTTGTTTGGAGATATATATATATATATATATATATATATATATATTCACTGAAAAAACCATAGGTTTTAGGGAAAGTTATAGTTAGTTGGACATTGCACTCGTACAAAACCCGTGAAATTCCCCGTTATAGTTAGTTCAGCTAACTATAACTCGCGCCCGCAATGCACTGCTGATGACGTCACATATTACATCACTCATGACATGGTCAGTGACATCACTGATGACATCACTGACATCATCCAGTGACTGTGTGTTTCTGTAAAGTTTAAATATGTTTAATATATATATAGGGAAAGGCGTATTGAAGAATGAGTGGGAGTATAAGCGTCTGAATGGATGATTTAGTAGGTGCGTGACTGAGTCTATAAGTGAGTGATTAAACGTATCTTACTGGATGCATGGGTGAGTGACTAAACTGTGTGAATGTCTGTATCCGTCTGTCTGTTGTTGTGTAAGCAGCTGCATGGGTTTCTGACTAGCTAAATGAGTGTCTATATGGGTTATGGATTGGTTCTCTGAGTATCTGTATGGGTGCCTCAGTGTTTGTGTGGGTGGGGTGTGTGTGACTCTGTGCATAGATGTGTGAGTGGGTGATTCACTGGGTGCATGGTTTCAAGAGTGCGTCTGTGATGGACTGTATGGGTGGGTGAGTGTGTGTATGGGTGTGTTAGTGATTGAATGTATATCTCAGTGGTACATGTGTGAGTAACTACATATGTGAAAGGCAGTATATATGTGTGTTGGAGTATATAAATGGCTATAAGTGAGAGTGTGTGATTGTGAGAGTGGCTATATGGATGAGTGTGTGCTTGCATCAGTGATTGCATAGTAGCGTAAGAATGTGCTAGTATTTTTATGAGTAAGTGAGCTGGTGTGTATAACTGTATAGGTGAGTAAATTGGAGTGTGATTAATTATTTGCATGACTGACTAGGTGTGTGAGTACCTCTATGGATGAGTTGCGTTGTGTGAGTGTTTATATAGGTGTATGAGTGCATATGATAGTCCTGTACTGAGTGACTTTAAGTATGAGTTACTGTACGGGTGAGTGAGTAGATGTGTGTGTGTAGACCTAAGAATCAGTGAGTGGGTATGTACTTATTGGTATTGGAGTGTGTATGGTTTTGAGAATGGCAGTCTGTAATTTAGAGTGGGTGTATCAAAAGTTATATTAGGGTGTGAGAAGATGCATTAAATTCTCACATGGATGATGTCATCAGTGATGTCATTTGAGATGTTATCAGTGATGTCATCAGTGTTGTCACTGACCATGTCATGAGTGATGTAATATGTGATGTCATCAGCAGTGCATTGCGGGGGTGCGAGTTATAGTTAGCTGAACTAACTATAACGGGGGAATTTCACGGGTTTTGTACGAGTGCAATGTCCAACTAACTATAACTTTCCCTAAAACCTATGGTTTTTTCAGTGAATTTCAAAGGTTTTTTAAATGCTAAACCCTAACTATAACAGGCCTGAAACCTATGGTTTTTTCAGTGAATTTCAAAGGTTTTTAAAATGCTAATTCCTAACTATAACAAGCCTGAAACCTATGGTTTTTTCAGTGAATTTCAAAGGTTTTTTAAATGCTAATTCCTAACTATAACATGTCTGAAACCTATGGTTTTTTTCAGTGAATTTCAAAGGTTTTGTAAATGACAATTTTTCAATGTATTAATAGTTATATTTATTTTTTTTGATACTGATTTACTACATTTTTTTAAACTATTTATTTTTAGTTATTTTATTTTTAAATTACATTGTAATTACATTATACATTACATTACAAAATATACTTTCTCAGAATGAATTACTTTAGTTTAAATACTTTGCAAATAGGCAATAGACTTTTAAGTACAGTAGTTACAGTTGTTGCAATGGGCAACACAATTTCAAACACAATGCAACATTGAGCTCAATGTGAATTTCTAGCTAAATGCAATTAGTTACTTTATGGATTACTTTTCTAACCACAGGACTGGATCCTAGATTCAGTCCTGGGACATCTCCTGTAAACAGTTGAGTAAAAGCGTTTTGGTTACAGTAGTGATTTTTAAGGAATATTATTGTATTTTAAAAGTTGACACTTAGAAACTTTTTCACATAGAATCACCAATGTTATCCTATGGGAGGAAATTCACTTAGCAGGTAAGTAGTGTTATCGTTACTTTTTCTTACTCAGTGGTGGATCCTGGATCCAGCACTGGTTCATCTCCTGTAAACAGTTGAAAGAATGCGTTTAAGTCATACAGGCGATTTTTAAGGAATATTTGTAGTTTGTGAAAATCAACACTTTGAAACTTTTCTGCTGAAAACCAGACAATGGATTCCTAGGGAAGGAAATATAAGTTACTGGTAAGTACGGTTAAAATTACTTTTCAGGATCAGTACTGGGCTGAAAGATGCAGCACTGAGGTCTCTCCTGATAACAGGTGAGTAAATAGGAATTCGTAGTTCGGCTGATTTTAGAGGAATATTTGCACAATGGTGAAGGGAGGGGCGGGGCCTGAGGTGACATCTGTGCAAGCGCGCCCCGTGGCGCGTTTTAAGTTGGGGATTAAGTCCCCTTGAATCATGAGGGTCCCTGGGGTCCAACTAGCCCACCCTGTACCTCCAGTATGCGCCAGGGAGCTGCGTTGCAGAGAGGTGTTCAGAGGCCACGCCCCTTTTGCACCTCTCTGCAATGCAGCTCTGTGGCGCTTTCTGGACGTACCTGTTGGGCTAGTTGGCCCCCAGGGACGCTCAGGATTGAAGGGGATTTAATTCCCCATCTTAAAACGCGCCACGGGGCCTGTTTGCACACATGTCACCTGAAGCCCCGCCCTCCCTTCACCACTGTGCAAACGCGCCCCGTGGCGCGTTTTAAGTTGGGGGATTAAGTCCCCTTGAATCCTGAGGGTCCCTGGAGTCCAACTAGCCCACCATGTACTTCTAAAAGCGTCACAGAGCTGCGTTGCAGAGAGGTGTAAAAGGGCGTGGCCTCTGTACACCTCTCTGCAACGCAGCCCCTGGCACATACTGGAGGTTCCTGGTGGGCTAGTTGGCCCCAGGGACCCCCAGTATTCAAGGGAATTACTCCCCTTCTTAAAACGCGCCAGGGGGCGCGTTTGCAGAGTACTGCAGGGAGGGGCGGGGCCGCCGGCACAATGCCGGTCATTTTTTTTTTTTCTAATTTTTTTTAATGGGAGGGGGGCTGCGTGGCCCCCCTTCCCTTGGCCACTTTTGGCCCCGGGGACCCCATCCCCCGGGGCCTGAGCATTTAATTTTTTTTTAATCAAAAAACAGGAAGGGGGCCGCGTGGCCCCCCTTACCTGGGCCTGTATTGGCCCCGGGGACCCCATCCCCCGGGGCATGCCCTTGATTTTTATTTTTTTAATTTGGAGGGGGCTGCGTGGCCCCCTCCTCAGGCCATTTAAGGCCCCGGGGACCCCATCCCCGGGGCCGGCCTTGCCCTTTTTAAAAAATGTTTTTGTTATTTGGGGAGGGGGCTGCGTGGCCCCCTCCCTGGCCACTTATGGCCCCGGGGACCCCATCCCCCGGGGCCTGGCCTCTGGTTGGGGACTGTGGGGTGTCCCCAATCCCCCCACAGTCCCGCCGGCTCCCCGTGTCCTACGGGAGCCGGCATTGCTTTCCACATGGGGAGCAGCTAACATGCTGCTCCCCATGTGGAAAAGCTAATTGAGTTGCATTTTGAAAGAGAGAGCAGGTTTCCTGCTCTCTCTTTCAAAATGCAAACCAAGATCTGCTATGACAGGACGGGAGCCGCGAGGCTCCCGTCCTGTCATAGCAAACTACAGTGTCCCGGGGGTAGGCACCCCGGGACACTGCAGGAGCCGGCCCTGGGGGGTGGCGGTCCCCAGGGCCATCAAGGGCTCCAGCCCCTCCCAACCATTTCACAGCCCCGGGAGGTGGTGGTCCCCGGGGCTTTGGGGTCCGTAACGGACCCCCATATTCAAATCTTTAGTGCCCCGGGAGGTGGCAGTCCCCGGGGCATGTGGGGGGGCTGGAGCACCCCCACACAGGTCAAAATAATTTTTTTTTAAAAAGCCCCGGGGGGTGGCGGTCCCCGGGGCTGCGGGAGGGCCAAGAGCCTTCCCGCACCATTATTTTTTGAAAGCCCCGGGGGTGGCGGTCCCCGGGGCTTGGGGGCCTTAGATGCCCCCACATTAAATTTAAACCCCCACCATGCCCCCGGGACTTGGCCCACCCGGGGCAAATTAACATCGAGCGCGGGAGACCGCGCTTCGATTATTTTTTTTTATCGGCGGGATCCGCGCACCCTGAGCGCATCCCGCCGAGTTTTTTTTTTTTTTTAAAAATGCTTTTTTATGCCCAGGGGGTCCTTGTGGGACCCCCTGAGCAGACCTAGGGGGTCAGGGTGTTTCTACCCTGCCCCCTTGTTGCGTTTGGCGACGTGTTTCTTGTGTTTTTTTTTTTTTTTTTTCCTCGTCGGGATTCGCACACCCTAAGCGCATCCCGTCGATTTAAAAAAAAAAATGGTTTTTTCTGCCCAGGGGGTCCGTGTGGGACCCCCTGAGCAGACCTAGGGGGTCAGGGTGTTTCTACCCTGCCCCCTTTTTGCGCTTTGCGCACTTGTTTCTGTCCCTCGGTTCTACCGAGGGACAAAATGGCTGCCAACACTTCCTGATTTGGAGTGTTGACAGCCAATTAGCATACAGCTTGTGATCGGGAGGGTACGCGGACCCTACGTGGCCATAGATATATATGTGACTTTACTTTTGATTTTTTTCTCAGGAACTACTGAACGGATTTACACCATTTAAGCAAAAGGCACGACACTGAACCAAGGGCTACCTCTTTGCCAAATTTGGTGTAATTCCGTTCAGCAGTTCGGGCTGTAGCTGCGACTAAAGGTTCCTATGGAAAAATGAATGGGAAAACGCGTTTTGGGACCCCCCTTTTTCTCGGCCCCCGCTTGACGTATCACCCCGAGACTTTCAGGATAGGAGCGGACCGGAGCGCCCCAACAAGTTGGAAACTTTCGCGAAGATTCGTCAACCGGCGCCAACGTTATTTCAAATAGAATGTCGCGGATTTCCTATGGATAATAGGTCCTAACTATAACTATCTACTGGCGACCGCCAGAAGATAATATATATATATATATATATATATATATATATATATATATATATATATATATATCTATATATATATATATATATATATATATATATATATAGATAGATAGATAGATAGATAGATAACCGAGCCTCCTAAAGCTTAAGTAGGGAGAATTGTCAGATATTGAGGTACCTTACAGAGCCTTCAAAGAAATGCTGCATCAGGAATGCAATGCATGGTAATGAGCAATCAGAGCGATAAAATTAAGTCTAGCGTAGGAATTAAAATTTGATACCGCATGTAAAGGCTTACTGCTTTCTGCATATCTACACCTGTCAAATCAGAATACCTTTCTAAGGACCTTCCTGAAACAGGCTCTCTCAGTTGTAAGGCCTATCCAACAGAAACAGGACGCCAGGAAGGGTCCCTGGAATGGGTGTTTGTGCGGCAGCAATACTGAATGATAACCAGACCACCCCCCACAAAGATCTACACGGCACTTATTGTTTTGATTTCCTCATAGGGTTAGGAAGGAACTCAAAACCCTTTTATATGAAGGACACTTTGGATAAAGCTGTTCTCCTCTCGCACAGCCTTTTGCTGACATATCCAGAGAGCTGTTGATCTGGCTTCCCTGATGAGATCCGCCTGCTCTGTTTCCTTTGTTGCTGTGTTTTGATAATTGTTATAGAGAATTGTTATGGAGAATGTATTTCTGGTTCTCGTGTGAAACACTATAAAGCCCCTGGGCCATGTTTGCGTACTTTTCCAGAATAAATAAATAAACAAATAAATAAATACGCCTCATTCAGCCCTGAAGACTGGAGAACTTCCTTCTAATTGTGCCATTTTCAGATTATTGGACAATGGTGGTTGTTGTTTGCAGGATCCCATGGGTGGGGAAAAGGGCAAACAGATGCAACTGAGCTTCTTGCAATGCCTGTATGCCAATTTTAATGTGAATTTGAGTACTTGTGTGTTTGTCAGGAGTACGAGAACTTCTAAAAGAAGCGCATATGGCACACAAAAACTCCAGTAGTTTGGTTGGATACTTCTATGGATGTTGATGAGACGTGATGCGTAGTGAATGAGATAACACAACATCATATTACACTTAGTACCTGTTTCTATGAGATTGCTGGGACTGTCGGGATGGGGTGCACTTGGAAGGGCTGGTTGTCAGCCTTGTTGATGCTTGAGACAGTACGGACGAGTTCTGAGGGCTGCATTAAATGCATGAAGGGAGGGTTTTAACCATAGTTCATAAGGGAGTGCATTCAAGGGAAAGGGTCCAAATGGACTGATGGTTATCAACCGGGAAGATGTGCATGAGCGTTCAGGCATGACTAGTGGATAGTGGTAGGTAGAGCACCAAGTTGGTGAGTGATTTACAAGGTTTTGGCAGAGATCTGGAGGGGAAGTTTCATGTATAGCCTTGATAGCAAGGTAAGGAGCGCAGATAGGACCTTTTTGTGTCTAGCTGCAGGTTTGGTGAGAATTGCAGTTGGTGAGTGATCTACGGAGACTGAAGAGTTTGTGTTCATAGTTATTAGCTTTGTCCGGTAGGGAGGAAGAGTGCTGTGCGATTGAACAGGAGGATGTCATCAAGTTTATTCATGTACAGGTTCGTAATGAAGTGCCTGGCTCTTTGCAATGGAGGCGAGAGCAGATCTTTCTGACGTTCAAGACCTGGGACCAGGCGGATGCAGTGGAGACAGGCAAAGGACTACAGCCACGGACTAGCACTGCATTTTACATGATGCGTAGGGCTAGTTCTGGTATTAGGTGTGAATAGAATAGGGAAATGTGGCCTTGTCAAAGAACGTATAGACTTAGATGAGCATGAGTGATCAGAAAACCTTATAGTATTGAAATGAATGTCAGGAAGTTTAATGTTTGAGCTTGAAGATGAACGGATAAAAATGTGAACAATAAAACTATTGGTGCCTTCCTGAAACAGTTGACAGGAGCAGCTGAAGATGGAGTCATTTTGCTAAGGGAGATGGTCTGTAATGAATCAAAGTCCAGGGACGAGGAAAGGCCTCCAGGTAGGGGCGAAAGTGTAGAATGTGATGAACAACGAGAGAGGGATAAAGAGTGGTAGACCCAGATCAACTCTGATCCTGTCATTCCTAGGCCAATAGGAATTGCCAGCAAAGTAGAGCAGTAAAGTGCATTAAACATGATAGTGATGTGGCGGTGAATTAAGAAGAAGGCGCAGTCACTGGGGTGTACTGATGAGACACAGTTACATGTGTCAGATCTAGCTCTGTGGGGTACAGGCACCTGATAACTGGGACTGGAAATAGATACATATGTTGTGATTCGAAATATGGTGAATACATTGGTTGAACACTAAGATTTCAAGCATTTTAGAAAAGGAGAGCCAGGGTAGTAGTTGGGCAGATTGGAGGAGTCAGCTGATGGATTCGTGAAAAGAGTTATAACAATTGCTGACCTGAAACCTATAGGTTCCAGATAGTAGAGGGCAGTTGGATAATGTGGAGAAGGAAGATAGAACTGTACAGTGGCGGTTGGACGGAGGACTATGAGGATGAGCTTATTTGTGGCTATAGAGGTAAAGGCGGCAAGCATGGCAGTGCACTGAAGAAGACAAGGTGGTATGTAGGACTATGGGAGCAATAAAGAAGATGCAAGAGTGTGGAATTTTGGAGATGTGAAAAGCAAGACCATTAGAAGGCTGACGTCAGACGATCATTTGCCAAAGCTTTTCCATTTAATTTTTACAGAATCGAAGCCATACCTTAGGAATGTGCATGGTATACATATGTTGTCATTACAGATCTTTTCTATTTTTGCAGAAATCAGCATGTTGTGCCTTGGAAGTATCCATTTACATTTTAAAATGTCTGACGATGGAATTGCATAAAAATATTCACTCCAATGAAATTTAATATGTCAGGGAATGGAATAGTACCTGTGTGTTCGCCTGTGCATCAGCTGGATACTGAGAGTCCTTCTAGGTTTGCCCTTCTCAATGATATGGCATGTCAAACTGCATTATAGGAATGTAGTGATGGATCAATATGAGCCTACTTTCCTTCTCTACAGCTGCACTGTTGTCTAGTGTGGCCGAGACAGATCTTCGCTTGACATTGCTTGATTGTGAATCTGGAAAAGACAAGAACAAAGTGTCACACTTTACCTGACATTTCCACCTTGCACCAGTTGCATAACTCACCGTAAACAATGGCGCCCTGATATATGGTCCCATTAGACACACCAAAGTACCCTCGCAGCCAGTCTCAACACTTACCCCACATGTCCTTGCAACTGTGGATTTCCTCCTTTATAGACCTGTCTCTATATCACAAGTCACCACATGTTAAGCATGTGCCTTAGTTTTCCTGGTCTTGATGATGACATGTATTTAATGATCAATGGTTGCATCGCCATGAGCCACGAATATGCCATGGAGAGAATGGTTGCAACTTAGGGGGCCTTATCACCACTGTGAAATAACTCCCAATCTACCTTCACCTCAGTTATTTGACTCTATGCTCTCACCTATTTTGCACAAGAATAAAGCCATTGGCTATCCAGGCATGTTACTACATTGTGGATCCGTCTCAGTTCTTGAGATTTCCACAATGTATTCCCATGTAAATGTGTCTACTACAGCATCTTCCTAATCCATTATGTCACTGGCAGATTCTGATGCAATGTTAGTATCTGTAATCGGTGCCCATCTCTCAACGAGTAGGCTCTTTACTGGTAGCTTCATCTAGTGGTTGCTGATTTTTAGGGGAATCGCAGTTTGATTGTATTGTGTTTGGGCACATTATTGCTGTTTTCCCATGTTTTCTGAAGGTCTCTCTTCTTTTTTTGCGAAAATGGCCCAGCAATTTTACATGACGCCTATATATCATCCGAAAAATCAGCATTTAATCTTTACTGAAGTCTGGCATCTTGTTTGCTCTGACTTACCTGGTGGCCTTCATGGGTGCAACCACTTATTAGTAATTACTTAAAATATCACTGCTGTTCTCTTAACTGGTTTCAGTGCCTTGCTGTGGTATCTACATGTAGGTGACCACAGGTTACTGATTTGTGAGGATGCCCTGTGTCAGGTATAGTGGTCCACGAGCTATGCAGCTGTACTCAGCTGCACTAGTCAGGTGTGGTGCTAGGTATTTTCTTCTGTGATTGGTGGGACTTTTTTGTGTTGTTCATGTCTTCTTCTGTACCTTTAATGTACTTTGTCATTTATGCCTTCACTAGACTGAGATGTCAGCTTTTGTCCTCATGTTATCTTGGCCGCATTTGCAATGTCGTCTCTCATGCCAATCAAGCCTGGAAAAATCCACAGATCTTAACGCTGTGAATCAGTATTTCCTATTTACTTTCAGAGGTACCACTTTTTAGGTCGAAGCATACCAGACAGCATAGCTGTCTGGTTTGCTAAATACATCTTGAGGAGATTCAGAAAGCTTCCCTGGGTATTGCTTACCATTGGCTTTGTGGTTTGTAACTCACATTTGCTTGCTTTATATTTGCTGGCTTAATTTGTTTTAGGGTGTCCATCTTGAATTTGTCCATCCTGTAGAGCATACCCTATTTACTGTATTTTTCAACTAGTGCTCAATTTCTGTAAACATGCCTTTAAATCTTGTTCTTGTCACATTTGCTGTGCATTCAAAGACAGAAGTCAAAAGTCAGGGCTTGGTGTTTACTTTTCTACCTCTGACTTAAAAGTGAGACGATTTATCTGACAATCATGCTGGCTACTAAGGGTGTGCTGGAGCAAGGCTGTACAATGTTTTTTTTTCTAGCACAAAATAAAAGGTATATGTCTGTAAATGAACTGTGAAGATATTTCAGCATATATCACAATTAGGAAAGCACAAATGAAGCAAGTTTTTTGGTAATTCTGAAGTGTGGTGGAAACAAATATTTCAATACGTTCAAAACAAATCAATACACTAGATGATGACAGTTCCACACATTATTGTTTGTGTGCAGCATACTTTTATCAGTAAAACTGCACTCTATGCTACTGCACTCGGCATGCACCACTCCACTCTACTGTGCACCACTCCACTCTACGCCACTTCACTCTACTCTGAAACAATTCACTGTGCGCCACTCCACTCTACGCCACTGCACTCTACACCACTCCACTCTACTCTGCTCCACTCTACATGACTGCACTTTGCGACACTCTTCTCTTACCACTGCACTCTACGCCAATCCACTCTATACCACTTTACTCAAAAACAACGCACTCTGCGCCACTCCACTCTACTCTGCACCACTCTATACCACTCTACTCTGCACCACTCTTTTCTATGCACTGCACTGTACACTAGTTTACTTTAACCACTGCCCTCCAAGCCAGTACACTCCACACCATGACACTCCATTCCACCCCACAACACTCCACTCTCCTTTACACCACTAACCTTTAGCCATGCTGAACAGCAGACACGTTGGTGTAGAGCATGAATAAAATACATTGGCAAAGCCAATAGCTTTTGCATAGGCGAGACCTTTGCCAATGCTTGTTGAGCATGCCCGTTTGCAAAATGTGTTGAGAATAAGCCCCACGGTGCTTTCTTTTGTTACTGATTTTGGCGGCATCCCCTTCTCTGGCTTACTTCCTCTTTCCCTTCAGCCCCGGATTACTGGGCTCAGGCAGTAAATACTACTTGAAAACATGGAAACATGACCACCGACTTAGATCAAAAGTGGAAAGACAGGGCCAATTAACAAGACATGTCATGTTTTATCTTTAGAAATCCTATTGTTGTTAGAGCACTTTGGTGTTTTGAGTGGAACTTGTTCTCCTGCGCTTGAGTCTTGTTATTTCAGGACTTAAAACAGACATTTTCCGGCAGCTTTCCACACTGCTGTCTTCAGCTGCTCAAGATGTAAAACGTCCCAGTAACGCTATGGTATACAAATGACCTCTTAAAGGAATAACACAAGACGGTTGCAAAGAGAAAGCAATGATGCTTTACAAGTGCCTAACGAGAAAAAAAATCACATGCAATATTCCTGTGTGAAGGAAAGGTATTTGCCTTTTTTCTTACCATCAAATTCTATTCAGAAAAAAAAAAAACTCTTCTTTTAGCAAGGAGTTTTGGCTAGCATGCACACAATTTGGAGCCACAATGTAATTCTATGAAATAGTGAATAGCAGGTCTTGGAGAAGACAGTGAAATTGGCTGGTATTGTCTGCTTGACTTACAGAGTAAATAAGCACTTAAAATGACATAAATACATGTTAATCGCATTCAGTAAGGATGACCATTACAGCTTACTAGGGTAATGTGCTTGCTGGGTAACCTTGCACTTACAGGTATGGCTCCTGTCAAACGCCTTACAGTCTTACATTGGTCTAGGATCAGTGAATTGTGCAGCACATAGATGCCCACGAGTTAAAGCGCTATGTAAGTGCTGATGATGAACATTGACTTGGTTAATAACACTTTAAGGAGGATAGCACCGGGGATGCAGCAATTTTAGACAGGTGAATGCCCAGTTTTACACTATAGCCTTATAGCCCACCGTAGCGGGCTATACCGGCTATTAAAGGCCCGCTCCAGCGTTAAAGGTCCAAGCCGAAGGCGAGGGCCTTTAACAAGGGAGTGGGACTTTAATAGCCGGTATAGCCCAGCTACGAAGGGCTATAAGACTATTAGAACATTCTGCCACTAGAGGGCAGAATGTTCTAACAAATAAAACAAAGGCTTCAGGGAGTGCGAGGGGATTGAAATCCCCTCAGGCTCCCTGAAGCCTTTGTTCACAGCCACAGCTGTGAACAAAGAAACATTGGAATGTTGGAGCTCCGGGCTTATACCAGCCATTATAAGCCTGGAGCTACTCCATTGTTTTCAATGGAGCTCCCAACATTCCAATGTTCTAATATAGCCTTATAACCCGCCGTAGCGGGCTATACTGGCTATTAAAGGCCCGCTCCAGCATTAAAGGGAGCGGGACTTTAATAGCCGGTATAGCCCAGCTATTAAGGGCTATAAGGCTATTAGAACATTCTGCCACTAGAGGGCAGAACGTTCTAACAAATAAAACAAAGGCCTCTCGGAGCCCGAGGGGGTTTAAATCCCTCGGGCTCCGAGAGGCCTTTGTAAAATAACATTGGAATGTTGCTTTGCGGGCTTTTACTGGCCCGTAGAAGCTCGGAGCACTCCATTGTATTCAATGGAATGCTCCACATTCCAATGTTCTAATGATCTTTACACTTGCTGACTAGTGCAAAATGACATTCCATTTGCCATTAATTGCAGGAACAACATTTACACCGACTGAAATGCCGTATTGCATAAGCCAATCAGTGAAACTGCAGGTGCAAAATCGCCTGGTCGGTCACCAGCGCACAATTTGCTCAATCACTGAAGCAAAGCCTA
Source organism: Calotriton arnoldi (assembly GCA_963921515.1). Lineage (NCBI taxonomy): Eukaryota > Metazoa > Chordata > Amphibia > Caudata > Salamandridae > Calotriton > Calotriton arnoldi. The sequence goes on from CAWUFW010014571.1 coordinate 268,744, forward strand.
TGATTGGCCTTTTCAATGATAGCTCCTAGAAACCAATTGGAACGTAGTGCTGTATAGGAAAACGTTAATACTACCTACCAAACAAGGCAGTTAAGGCAGCTTTTATTCCTCTTTAGAATTGTGAATGTACTCACATTCAGTTTTAATCAGTACTTAATTTGTTAAAAAAAAAAAGTGCCAGTCCTTCATCAGGAGGTCATTTCCACCTGCACTGCCCATTGCCACTGTCAGCACTGCCAACTACAGTAACAACGCAACTACTAGCCATCACACTCATACCGTTGTGACAATTCTGACTATTCAAGGCCCCCAAAGCCATAAGAATGGCTTTGGCAGCAGGTATTAATCATTTTCAAGACATACTGAATTAATGACTGTTGTTGTGCTCATCTCTAAATTAGACAAACAGTGCCACCATGTGGCAGACTCTCATAGGTGCCGGGGTGGTGACAATGAAGTGCTGGTGCCGAGCACTGGAAACCACCGTCTCAAATTAAGCACTGGCTTTAGTCATAATATTATCTGTCATTACAGTGCTTTGATTTTTGATTTAGAGATGGCTGGTAACTGAAAATTCTCTCACCCTGATCATGACAGGCTTATAAATTTTGTTTTGAGCTGAAAATCCCTTTTGCGACCAAAACGGGATTAGTGTCTGACCACAATTTGCAAGTGCCTGCACCTACGATTTACTGCAGGAAAAACCTGATAAAAAGTCTGGGTACAAATTGCACAAATGTGTTGTTTGGGCGTTCAGGAATGTACAATAGTATGCACTGTTTTTATGTTAATCTAATTTCTGCGTAATTGTGTTCTATTGCTCAGCGGCTAATTTGCAAACCCTGTGCTATTGTAAATTTGCAGGTGCAAAATATATACCTGCAAAATGCGTCCCCACCATGATCAGGGATTATAATTTTTAGCCAAAAGTGTTAAATCTGTAAGAAAATCCACCAGTGAAATTTCCTATGGTGAAGGGGATTCCGCTGATGGATTTTCCTCCAGATTTAGCCCTCCATTCAGAAATCGAAATATTTTCAATTGCTGTTCAACTCTAAATGTGTTTTTTGTATTGGGTGTTGGGGAGACTTTTGCTCTATTAGTGTAAGTGATTAGTGAATACTTGAAGGAATATTTTACCCCTGTCATAAAGTGATCACAAAAACACACTGGCCCTCATTACTAGTTTAGGTTTTATTTATCGCATGTCATAAATAACGATACCATGGGCTACGTTATTTATCAGGTGCAATAAATAACACCTATTACGAGTTGGGGGGGAATAACATGCGGATTTTGGTGTTTAACGGGCCAAAATCAGCATGGTACGGTAAATACAGTATGATATTCCCCCGTTAAATTTCGGTAGGTTTGACCTGCCGAGTTAACGACATTTGAGGTGTTTAACACATCCGATAATTATTGGATGCGTTAAATACCAACCAACTCATAATTCCGATTCATGCCTAAACAAGTGTTTAGCATTGGGTCGGAATATACTGACCACCTCTTAATTAGGGCCACTGATGCAAGTAATAGTCACACCGATGTGTTTTGAACTGATATACACTTCAGTGGTACAAAAAATGGCGAATAGTATGCACAAACATTTTTAATGTTCATTTTGCTGTTCATTTCAAACCTTTTTCCCTCTTCTATCCCTCCACTATCCTTCTCAATCTGAATAACTGACTAACATATCCACCACTCAAATTACTTTTGATATTTTCACTATACTAATTCACCACTAATCCTTTATGGGTTCCGGAGTAGCGTGCTACTTACCGAAAAAGCGATTCGATGCCTCGTCAGGGGTAGTAAGCACTATATAAATGCAATTACAATGCAATTACAATACAATATTTTTTCTTTTTAATTGTACAGTGACCACCAGTTGAATGCCGATGGTAATTGATGGGAAAGAACAGGATCAAATTCAATGGCCAGTGCTTGGTGGATAGGGGAATATTCACTAAAGTTGAGGAAGGGCCACTAAGGTGCAATGGACTTTTCTAGCTTGCTCAGCCTGTTTTGCTGTTTAGAAGTTTGTGTGTGTGAAAGAGGAGCCCTTGGCACCCAAATACTTTTTGGGTCCTGGGTAGCAGTCCAACCAAGGCCAGTCCTTGTCCCCCAACCAGAAAAGAGGACAAAGAAGGTTCCAATGCCTCTCTAGACCACAAGAATGGGCCAGGACCTTGGGACGGAGATATTCCTTTCCCTTTTTCCTCCTCTCACTTTAAGCGTGGGACACCATTTCAGTGCTAAACTATGTAAAGACTACTGTAACAAAAACATAAGAACATAGGACCAGACATGCTGTATAGGTGAGTTATAGGTGCTTCAAGTATGCAGTTGGTGCTTTGCCTCAACACTAGGGGTGGGTGGAACTTGCAGAGTTTTACTCCATGGAATTCTCCGGAGTTACCTAAAAACTCAGCGACATTCGACGGAGTTCCGCGAGCGGCAGAATTCCGGTCTGTTGCACTGCCCGCACTGATGTTTAATGTCGTAAGCTTGTCCTGTGCTCTAAAATCAACACGAACGGCACCACGCGGTGCGCCAGAGGGCGCTGCTTCTTTCTGCCACTCTAGTAGATTTTCTACTTGAGCGGCAGCTTTCGCAACACAAGTGACAACTTTCTCAATGTGAGTAGTAGCGATCTGCCTTGACCTCCTGTGTTGAAACAACTCGTCAGAAGGCAGTCTAGCTCTCATTTTCTCTAGCCCATGCAAGCCAACTTAATGTTGGCGAGCCATGCGTGAGAAAAACTCCACCACTCGGCAGCTGGCGGAGTTTTTGCCAAACTGCGCGCTCCAAGTGGAATGTGAAGTGGGCAAAACCGTGCAAACTCAGCCAGCGGATTGGAGATTATCACCCACCCCAAGTCACCTCACCCTTTTCCTCGCAGCTGTATGGCTCCAAGGAAGTCATGAGCAACAGAACGTCCTGCAAGACATGAAAATTTGAGAATCATTAACCTTTTCCCCATAAAGCTCCAAAACTGAAGAGGTAGTTAGGTTGAAGTACGTGGCTGTGTGAGGCAAGTGAGTTAGGCACTATGTTTATTCATGCAGCTCTGCTGTAGCTACTTGGCAAGCAAGTGGAAGATCACTGCAGCAGCAACACCAAGATGAGGCAGAGAGACCACCTAGAGCAACAAACAGCAACAAAGAACAGTGGCCACAGCAAGAAGAGCAGAGCAGACTGGGAGCTGGATCAAGGGCAGATACCAGAAAGACTCTGTAGAAATCATAAGACAGGTAGTGTGCAGGATGGCTACACAGGTGACACCAGGAGGAAGCAGTGTGTCAACCTAAGTTCAGGAGAATCCAACCACTGAGCAGGGGTCCCAGGGCCACAGGTAAACATCTCCCCCTTCATGAAAGGGGAGTGTGGCTCAAAGGTTTGAGAAGCAAGGCAAGGACAGAAACCAGGAAGGTCCGTAGGAGTCATGATATGGGCAAGATGGGGGAATCTAGCACTACCAGAAAGAGGCAGCAAGCTAATCAAAGGGTGATTTTACTGTCTATGAGGGGAGACATGGACACAGAGATACACCTTCACACCTCCCTCACAGATCACTAAGAAGTGTCCACAAGCTGAGGAGGGTGAAAATCGCCCATCGAATGCACTGTTGACTTACAGTCAGATATATAGCACTGATACACCTTCAGGAGGTGTGAATAATGGGATCCACTCAGTACTATCCTTGCTAATGCCTTCAGTTGCATAATCAAGTCTATGTACTAGAGGGGCCCTACACAAACATATCATTAGATAAAAGTCAAATGCAATATTCCTTGCAAAGAGATTGAGTGGACATCAAAGAGTGGACTTTTCGCAACACCCTGTCACTGCAAATTCCTCTAACTAGCCTTCTCCTGTGGGACAAACCTGTTCACCCCGTGCGGTTGAATATCAAAGCCATATCTGTGCCTAATCTCATAATATCCCCTGCTATGTTACCTGTTTGTCTGCCTCTGTCTAGACTCCTTGCTCCAAAGTCAATAACCCATTATTACACCTATTTTACCAACCTTCACACCTCCTCATCCATAGGAAGTCTGCTACACCTCCTCTCAAAAACATTTTAACAAAGCCAAGTTAATTACATGAATAACTTTTGGGCTCCCATCCACCTATCAACCCACTCTCACCTTCCCTAACACACACACCAATCACGTATACGCTGAGGAAGAGGAATAAGCCATATTCTTTTGGTACCTTATCCTCCTCAAGACTCTCCTTCTCCTTATTTTAACTTTTCCCCCAAAACAACAAATGGACACACCTACCAAACCAAATACCAAACACTCTAGCCCATCAGAAACTAAATGATGGGGTGTGGCTAACACTAGGACTCATGTAGATATGTCCTCGCCCAGCTCCGATGATTAGATGGCCTCCCCTGCACCTAACTTCAGCAATTATAGGAGCTGAAACATCTTAAACAGATTCAAAGAAGAAAGTGGAGCACCATTGTTGGCGGTGCCCACGCCTTCTTTAGTTGCTTGGTTAGCAGTGAAATTACCACTGGGAGTCCTGGGTGCATGAAATCCAAGATGGTGCTCGCAACGCTGTGCCGGAGCTGACGGGACAGAGAGAACCCACACTAAAGAAGCAGACAACCTGGGGAAGTATCGGAGATTCATATTTGCTGCCAGATAGAGCTGGATGGAGGTTAGTGGCAGTCCCCTGAGCAGACCATAAGATAACAGGTGAATCTGAGCAAACCCGCTGGTGGGACCCCTGGTGAAACAATGTACGAAACAGCCACAAAGTAGGCTGAAAGTTTCAACAACTACCTTTGTTGTCAAATTAATGGATCAGAATCAGCAATATAAATGAAATATAATTTGAGATGGTGATCTCCCCAACTACTAGAACTACTGTTGAAGAAGCCTTGGTCCAAGATGGGATCAAGGAAAAAGGTTGCCTGGCAGTCAAGAAACCAAAGAAATAGCAAACATTCTGAACTTTATGTGACTGCGTCCCAAAGCAATATACATCCCCTTTAGAAGCAGAACTCATGATCAAGCCTTCAGTTCGATTACAACACCACATGTGAGACACTAACGGAACAGTAAATTCAAAATGGCTTTAGGGAAAGCAAAAATAGCAAAAATCCAACATGTAAAAAAAACCTCAGAATGGCCAACAACTATGGGCAGGAGTAATAGATAAGAACATCATGGCAAGCCAAGATGGACTGGAACAGACCTCAAAAGGGGACATGACACAGGTCTTCATTTAAAAAAAACATACATTCCATAGCCCTTGTCAGGAGGCCACCGCATCTTGCACCACCATTTGCCAATGCCAGAGATGCCAATTACAATACCTACACATCTATTGACCAACACTCTGCTATAGGTGTGACAATTCAGACAGTTTGAGGCTCACAAAGCTATAAAAATGGCTTGGGTGGCAGGTATTTGCTGTTTTTAATGTATTTTGAATGTTATGTTATGTTAGTGAAGCTTGTAAAGCGCACGGTCACCAAAACGGTCTTATGACGTTGAGGGGGAACAGTAGTGATACAAGGGAGAAATACTATTATCCAGGAGAAGATACAAGGACATAAGTTGGGAGTATGCTTGCCTGAATAACCAGGTTTTCAATGCTTTCCTCAATTCTAGGTAGCAGGATGCTGATCTTATTTCAGTGGGAAAGGAGTTCCAAAGGTTAGGGGCAATGACCGAGAAACTGGTTCCGCCCTGTCTCTTCCTCCTGAACTTAGGGATAGACATGTGTTAATTATGAATTGGGTTAGTTATGAATTAATAAAAAACTGTTGCTCTGTGCATCTGTAAATTACACAGACAGCACCACCACATGGCAGTTGTCATAAGTGCCGGTGCCAAGCACCAGAAACCACCAGCTCAAATTAAGCAGTGAAATGATGTCTCCAACCTCAAAAGGGGACATTCATCATTGAATTGACAATTTTTGAAAAGAACTTCATTGCCTCCTCATCAAATCCATTTAAGAAATAGACCACTCTGTCCAAACAGTAGAAGACAGAGTGGACCAACTTGAGGTCACCACCACGGAAGGGGCCTAGGTCAAATAGAGATCAGAGTTGGAGAGCTGGAAAAGACAATGCCAGTTTCTAATGGGGAAACTGGATGACTCTGAAATAAGATGCCGATGAAATAACATAAGATTTAGAGGAATTGTAGAAATCACTGGGGAAAAGGAGCTTGAACAACATGTAAACTATTTGTTTTGTTCGCTATTGGAAGGCCCCATAACACCATTGATAGAACTAGATTGCGCACACATAGTTGTCAGTCGGTTGCAGACTGAGAATAAATTGACCCCAGACGTACTGTCAAGAATCCACCATTACAAAAAGAAAGAGGAAATACTAAAAGTGGCTAGCCCAAAGGACCCAATTGTGTTCAGAGGATTGACGATTGCCTTTTTCTAGGATGTTTCCGCCATGACCTTGGCCAAAAGGAAAGCTTTAAAGATTGCAACAGACTATTTAAATGCTAAACAAATGTCACACCAATAGGGATATCCTTTTATATTGCATTTTTGCCTTAATAATAAACCAGTATCAGTGACCACTAGGAAAGAAGGAAAGGCAATTCTCAACTTGACTGTTGACCAAGAAGGCCTGAAAACTGAATGAAGATCAGAGACCCACATGGAGATGACAGCAATCTAGGAACATGCGATGCTGAGAGCTTACAAAAAACGCACCAAGAAAGCTCACAAGAGACTGTAGGAGACACTGATGCCTCATAGCTGTTTGACATGTAAGCAAATCTTGGTGACAGGATATGTCTTATGTTTTTAGATTCAGGGGGCTGCTGGGGGGCGTTTACATGCCCAGATGAGGAATAGAGTTTGCCCTAAAAATGCTCCATATAATTAATGTTGACCAGAGATGGTTAGTGGTTTGGGATGCAGCAAAAGCTGTAATTTAGGGTGAATTAATAAACTATATTGACACTTTTGTTAGAAAGGCTCAGGATAAGAAACAAGATTTAGAAACTGAAATAAGGCTAGAGGAGAAATGGAAGGCCGCAGCCCATAAATTATTAGATAAAAAAGCAGGAATATAATGAAAAAGGCGACAGACCAAATCAGCTGTTGGCCTATAGGATTCGCCATCACCAAACTAGAAATATATACACACGTGGTAAGAGATAGCACTTTTCACATTTTTATCGCACTTTATATGGGGCAGAACCAGGTGATTCAAGATCATAGGATTCCCAGAAATTGCATTGGAACAGAAAAAAGAATTAGAAGCTCTGATATCAGTGGAAGATGTTCAACAAGCCATAATAATAGTAATAAGGTCCCGGGCCCAGACAGCTTTCCTAATTCCATTTTCATGGTATGTGTGCACATTTTGTCCTCTCTGAAGACCAAAGCATTTCATTCCTTTGCCAAAACAGAGTCTGTTGCACCACCAACCATCAAAGAGGTAATATTGACACTGAAACTGAAGCCAGAAAAAACCCTCAGGAGTGTGGGTCATATAGGCCAATAGCCCTTGTGAATACAGATGTCAAGATTTTTACAAAAATCCTAGCAATGAGGATAAAGATAAAGATAAAGAATCTCTGGCCGCATTTCACCTCACCATTTCAGCCTGGTTTTATTAAAAACTGATAGATAGGAGATGGTTAGTCTAGCCCTGCATATTATAGACAAGGCTAACTCAGACAATGCAGCTAGAGGCGAAGAAGGCATTTGATGGAGTTGACTGGGCATACTGATGGGAGAATCTAGCTAAGACAGGATTAGGAAATGTAGCACTTTAGGACATTGCTTTTGGCCACTTTGATGGTTTGATAATAAAAAATTAGATCTCACCTTTTCCGTCCAATAGCACTTCCTAGCGGTACAAGGCAGGGATGTCACCTTTGATTTTTTGCTCTTTCAATGGCACTGTTTTTCCAGAAGGTACAAGCAAACCTTGATCTGAAGGGCATCCTCACAAAGACACGGCAGATGAAAGAGGCCTTGTTTATAGATGATATGGTCTGTTTTCTGACAGAACCGGCCTCGTCACCTCCTGCACTTGCTGATACTAGACAGATTTAATGAACTTGCTGGATTTGAAATCAATTGCCAGAAATCTACAGGAATGGGTGTGGGACGGTCTATATAAAATAAAAGAGAGATAGCAAAGCGTCACAGCTTTGACTGGTCCCATAAAGGAATAGCCTATCTCGGAGTAATATTACCCCCTAAATTGAAAGATCCATACAATAGCAGTATAATCCTATACTCCTTTTGTTGGAAACTTTGTATAAGGATTTATACAGGTTGGGGAAGCTTGAAATTTCTTGGATGGAGGGATACATTGTCTCAAAATGAATTTCATGTGAAGGCTGCTCCATAGTTGTAGGACTTTACCTATATTATTTTCCCCAAGATCACCTGGAGACTATGGAAAAAAAGTTATCAACGTTATCTGGGATAATAAAGCACCTCACATGGGAAATCATTATTATGCAAAACTCCTTGGGCGTCTTAATTTAGAAAGATATGTATTAGCTACCCAACTACTGCAAGCCTGGGCTTGAGGATCTGAAGAAAGGGGCTATTCTGATCCGTTTAAATCTTTGGTGCAGTTTAGAGCAGGAGGTATGTAAAAACCACTCTTCAGTTTGCTGCGCCCCACCCACCCCAAAGACACATAAAATACAAGGACAACTTAAATTGACAATACGAATAACCCTATACTATTTGACTAGGGCCATCTGACCTAAAACAAATTCACATCTTTATGATGCTGGTTTGAAGAAGGAGAACTAAGATTAGGATCACTCTATGAGGGGGAAAAACATAAGGGCTGAGAACAATGTGCAAATGAATTTAAATTGTGACCTACGGACGTATATCACTTGACACAACTGCTACATTGGGCGCAGAGTCCATTGGTGAGGAAGGGAGTGAGGAGAAAATGAATGCCAATCAGAGAGAATGTGCTTGTTTGGGGTTGCAGCCCATATTTTTTCATGACTCTACAAAGTATTAGATAAGAATACCCCAATCCATACCATAAGGTATACACAACAATGGTCAGAAGATTTTAACTGTAAATTCTTTTAAAGTGATTGGATATTGATAGTGCAACTGCTCGAAAGTCATCGATATGTACACAAATACAAAGCCAATTCCTTTAAAATTATATTATGATGGCACCTGACCTTAGTACATTTTCGAGCTTTATACGGGTGATCAGATGGCTATTGGAGAGGATGCAGGGAGAGGGGGTCATATGTTTATTTTGTATATTGTGTTGAGACTCTGTACAAATTAAAGTCTTTTGGAATGAGGTACGCAATATGATTAAAGACAGTACCAACATTATGCTACTGCTAGATCCAAGAATATTCTTATTAGGCCATGTTGATGAGGAGGGACTGTACCCACTCTCCTCAGTGAGCAGCAAACTGATCAATCACGTGCTGTTGGCAGCTTGGCTGACAGTGGCACAAAAGTGGAAAGCTCTGGGTCTGCCTAGAATGACAATATGGTGGACAAAAGTATGGAACCTCTATGCTATGAAGAAATTAACTTCCTTATTAAGAGACCGGATGGTTTCCTTTGAAAACATTCTGGCCCATTTGTGACATATGTTTAATGAACTAAGGCAGCTACAAGACTACTGGAATTAGTGAGAGTAGCGAGGATAAATCCCCCATTGCTGGCTTCCTCAGAATGAAGTACAACAGTTGAGTATGTTTTGAAAGGTTATTGGAGGTGGATATTGTTGTTTTGACCTGATGCTAATGGTCTAACACGGAGTATTGTTATTTTCTGCTTGTTATTCTTTTGAAAATTAAAGTAATTTTCAGTTTACATTCCTTTGTCAAGGGAATCTACAGGTATGTTTACTCCGGATTATTAAGATGGCTATATTTGCAGCCAGTCCTAAAGTTGATTAAACAAACTAACTGATAACACCTCCCACACTCACCTTACACAATTAAACCACTTCCCAGTCTTCTTGGCTAGGAATCAGTATACACTACAGGGACCCTTGGCTGCTCTACAACTCTCTTCTCACTTCTCTTTATTAGTTCACAACTCCCCTATCCCGACTTACTATGAACAAAATCCAATACAAATACTACCCTTACATGCCTCACGTACGCCCTTCCATAGCAGACTTCCACTTTAAGCTGTTTACTGATTAACACATGATCAATGAGCAAGAATAGACAAAATAATGACAACCTCAACAGGATATTGAAGCCCTTTATACACTTTCAGTGAAAAACCAGAGGAGACTTAGCACAGATATTTAAAAAAACCTTATAATCTTAAAATTATATGACTTATTACTGGCAGGATGTGAATTATTTCTAGCAAGATGCTCCTGTTTCTTTCTGAACATCTTCAATCATCACAGTCAAAGGAAACAAACCTATCACCTGGACTACCATTTTATCTCTTTGGTCCATTACATTCCATCAAATCTTAACGTCATGACAACACTGTCTTCTACCAGATAGATATAATGGGAAAAAACAACATTGTTAAACTCAAATCTTACCTAAATTTGCTTTCAACTCTGGACCAAAAACAAATGTCAAACAGCTGTACAGCTGGTTTAATAAAGCATTCAACTAGCTTCCAAACAATAAAAACACATCTCAAGATGCTCTGCATCATTGAAGAAATGAAGAAAATTAAACCACAACTGATAGTTCTACAGCATCAGTGAGTCATATTGAGGGCTAACGGTTTTATGGTATTTATTTTGTTAACATTTCAGTCTGTATTTATTCGTATTTATTTTTGACCATCTTATTGGTATTTATCCATATTTATTTTGTGTTTTGTGAATAAATTAAGTAGGAACTTTTATTTTTCCACATTTATTTAACCGATAAATAAGCAATCCAACTTTGATGCCAGTTGGGTTTAAACACATTAAATAGCTGAATAAAGCAGAACAGTACACCTATATGAACATTTTAGCACTATACAACAAATATACAATGAGATATGAATTGATTTAAGGAAATCTCAACCAGTGTTTTAACTCCCCATGCTATGAATCTGTCAGCTGTTCACTTGGAACACACGAATAACAGCAGGGAGAGACACTCAAAAGAGGACCAATTTTCTGTATTTTTCCTCTTTTAAAAATAAATACAGAAAGGAAACACATTATTTTCTGTCTGTATTTATCTGTTAAAATCTGTAAAAATGTAAACTGGGAGCCTTAGTCATATTTAGAAACAAAATTGACAAAATCTGTCTACAAAGACTCAGCAGGATCTTCAAATCCGCCATCTGGAAAGCTAAAACAGTGAGCTGCTCAAACAGGATACCCAGAGCCAAGTGCCCCACTAAGGAGTTCCTCAAAATTCACTCAGAATTCTGCAACCCTGAATGCACCTCTGCAAAAAACTATGCAATAAATAGACCTCTATAACTCCATGACAGACACTTTTCTTTTAAAAGCAAAGATACCTGAACTCTTTATGGCCAACAAGACACTGGGTTATGTATGTATATCTGTATGTATGTGTGCATGTATGTGTATTCAATTTCTATAGCATGAACATAGCCAAAAGGCAACAGAGGACTGTATTGAGTCGAACACAAGCATAAAGTCAAAGAGTGATAGGAGAGGTAGCTGGTTTATCAATGGTTAATAAATAGTGATGCAGTGGTCTTTAAAGAGGTGGGTTCTTTCCTAAATTGGAAAAGTGTTGGGGCATCTCTAAAGGATACTGCCATGCTCTTCCAGATCCTGAGTGCATAGATGGAAAAGGCCTGCGTTTTTCTCCTTTTGTACACTTCTCAGTCTACGGTCTGATGGTGTCTGTCTGTTATTAATTTGTAACTTTTTTATTTCAATGTAAAGTGATCACTCTATTAACTTTGAAGCATGGTGTTGAACACCACTGTCCATGTTATTTCTTCCAATATGATTGTGATTAATTAGAGGAAGAGGAATCCTTACCTTTGTACAAGACTGGATTTTCATTTGAAGTAGTGTTGTGATTATAAGTTAAATACAAGGAGTTTTGTGGTTATTACAAACGTGTGCTCTATTCTTTGACACATGCTTTTGTATCAATTTTAAGAATATTGTATATTTATGTTTACAGCCACGAAAATGAGGACATTCCTCAAAAAACTATGTTAAGTGGTTTTTCTTATGTCGTTTTTTTGATATATCGAAAGGAAGAAATACACTTGAATTCTACAGTAAAGAACAGTTCTGGAATACTACAAGTGACTGTGGTGGAATTGATGATTTCATTTTGAATTGTATCCTTGCATAATCTCCCATAGGAAACAATGTACTTTTGAATGCATAATTAGGATCAAGTGAAGGAGACAAATTTTCGCTGAACTATTGATCATGCTTACCTGTCATATGGTATAACCACAAAAGGGTGTCCATACTAAAAAAAACAATTTTCTAAAATTTCTGATTCATAAAGACCAACCAATGACCCTGACAGAAGGTACAACAGTAGGTTTCAAGCATTTTTTATCATAAGACTGTGGTCAAAGGCATGCCCACTGTATTACATCACAAAGAAGATGGGTTGCCTGCCCATCCCACCACATCCTTTGTTTGAAAATCTGGTTGCATGTTAGAACATCGTTAGCAAAAATGCTGTCCCACTGGATGTTCTTTTATTAACTCCAATGGGGTGATTTTTTTTAAAATGCTATTTAGTACACAATATTTCTGTCAGACGATATTTTGGATATGATATTTTGGTACCATACCTTAACATCTACCCGGAGCAAGAGTCCCGAAACAGTCCTGGATACTGCTGTGTGTATTAGATCCACAAGGATGCCTCTGTCCCTCTTTGGGGAATCACCACAAACAAAAATCGCCACAACTAAGCCCTCATAGGGAACTATGAGTTTGAGTTTGAGTTTTTTGGTTTATAAAGCGCCTGGTTACACCAACTGGTGTGTCCCCACGCTATATCCTTCAACTGACAATTCCAAGAATCATTTGCCTGCAGTTCGAATATGGCTCTTATCTACTGTGTAAAAAGCCATGTTTTTAGTTTTTTGCGAAAAACTTTCTGTGATTGTTCCTCCCGAAGGGACACGGGAAGCTCATTCCAGCTCTTAGCTGCCAGATAGCTGTAAGAGCGTGCGCCCATGCGTGCGCCTATGCGGCGCTCCACTCAAGAAGAGTGAATATTTAATGAAAGGCCAAGCCGCTTCAGTTTCTATAAATGGCATTCTGCCAATACTTTCCTATTATTTTGGTTTTTTGGGTGCCGTGGTCCCACCTGTGGCACCCACACCTTTTGATATATTTGGAGCCGCAGGGGGGAGGCCATCCTGGGGGCTGGCAGAAGCCCCTTTTTTGTGTGGTTGTCCTGATTCCACCTGGGGCACCTAGCAACTCTGAAATGTTGGGAGCCTAAGGGGCAAAGCCCCCTCAGTGCTGCCGACTCCCTAGCCAGCATCCATACTGGGTGCAGGTGAGAGCCGGCATATGTGAATGTGCTCCTTCCCGGCAGGAGCAGCCTTCATTTCTGCTCCTGCAGATCGAGAACATTCACTGTTCCCTAACCGTGCTCTCAATGATGTAATTGAACATAACACGAGTGATGTAATATGGGAGGTCATAAGTAAGGCATGGCGAGGCTTCAAGTTTTTTTTTTTTTTTTTTGCAGAGTTTTATATAGCACAAACTTGACCCGAATTGGGTATCAGAGCGCTTTACATAGCACCAGTTATTTTACATTAGGACACACATTCATTTTTGTTAGGCACGGGGAGATTAAGTGTTTTGCCCAGAATCACAGGATGTTCAGCGTCATTGCCGAGACTCGAACCCTGTTCCCCAGATTCGAGGTCAGACGCCCTAGCCGTTAGGCCAACTCCTCTCCCCTATCCCTGTTATTATAAGTTATAGTTATAATAACTTTGGTACCGTTTAATGAATCTTCACAAAACTTTACAAACAAAAAAAATATATATATACATCTCAACTCCTTCCTGGAATGTTTTGGGGTGATCAATCAAGCAGGGACTGAGAAATGGGAGTCGTAAAACGTAATTTATCAATGCAATTTCCATAGGGATTTTTGAACAGTGCAACAGCCAAACAGCTGCACAGAGTTACATCAAACTTGGCAGAAAGCCAGATCTTTGCCCAGAAAGTGCACTATTGTAGTTTGGTGAAAATACGTTTAGTAGTGTTTGAGAAATTAAGGTTCAGAATGTATGTATATCAGGACAGTTGGGTATGCAAGACTCCTGTTGTAGTCCTGCAAGCATGCAACTTCAAATAATAGAGCGATCTGATTTTCTGATGGGTCTTTTTTTCCTGTTGACCACCTTGCTCCAGCAGGAGCAAGATGCTCTTGTGAGTCATGGGGGAGCTTGCACTCTGAATAACTGGTCACAACATGAGGAGAAATGTTGCGCCCATCATTACAGGACTCTGGTTCTTGGTCCCTGTTTCCTGAATATTAAAACTAAAAGTGGGTAGGGTAGGGGTACCCTGACCTCCTGGCACTTGAAGGGGGCTCATAGAAGGATCCTCTCTGGGCCATATTGTAGTATAGGATTTTTAAATGTATTTATTGAGCCCATTGGAGTCTTGCACGTGAGCTCGGGAAGACAATGGCTCCCGCGAGTCTCCCGCAGGATTGTATGAAAGCTAAAAATCCAGTATATGATCAGAGCAATTTGTTGATGAACTAGAATATACTTTGAAAAGAGATTAGTGCTTGACTGGACCATACAGCACACGCATGTTGCCCTGGGAAGTGGTCAGCCCAGAGACACTAGTCCCTTACCACACCCTGCAATGCACATCGTTGCCCTGGGAAGTGGTCTCACCATAGAGGTCAGTCCCTCACCACACCCTGCAGTGCATGCCCATTGCCCTGGAAGCAAGACTGAAAGGAGAGACCAGTATTTTGCCACATTCTACAGCTCATGCCAGATGCCCTGAGAAGTGATCTATTCGGAGTGGCCACTCTCACCCCACACCCTAGAGCGCATGCCCATCACGCTGGGAAGCAGACTGACTGGAAAGGCAGGCCCTTGCCATACCCTACAATGTAGGCCCATTTCCCGGGGAAGAGGTGTGACCTTAGAGGCCAGACCCGTGCCATATCCTACAGCGCACACCCTCACCCTTGGAAGTGGTGCACCTTGAAAGGTGAGTCCCATGCCACACACTACAGTGCATGCCCATCAAGCTGAGAAGTATTCTGGGTAGTTATAGTTAGGACCATGTTTCCATAGGAAATTGATGATTTGCACAAAACTTTCCAAAAAAACAAGCTCATCAACTTCAGCTCCTTTCTTGAAAGTTTCAGGATGATCCTTCAAGAGGGGGACCAAGAAAAAAGAGGGGTTCCAAAACACAATTTCCCCATACAACTTCCATAGGAACTTTCGACGCGGGTAGAGCCAAAAAAGATTAACAGAATGGCACCAAACTTGCCAGAAAGCTTGATGTTTGCCCTGCAAGCTGGCTTTTTTTGATTTGGTATAAATTAATTCAGTAGTTTTTGAGAAATTAAGGTTCAAAATGTATAGATATATGAATGGTTGGGTTCATGGGGGTCTACCTGGACAGGGGGTAGGGTGGAGGGCCTAGCTGCAGATGGTGGCAAGAGGCGGGAGGTTAGCATAGTCACGTATGGTAATGAAATCTTACTTTACTTTAAAGAACACAAGAATTTTACTGTAAAAACAAAGGTTAAATTGAAGTTATAGTTAAGTATTGTTATATTATCTTACTTTACATTAAAAAAGCTTAGAAATTCACTAAAAAAAAACAAAAATTAAAGTGACTTTATAGCCAGGTGAAAATATCAGCTTAGCATAAAATTTTAAACTCATAAAAACACTGAAATTCACCAGTTATAGCTAACTGACTTAACTATAACTCACGGCATGTTCTATGACATCATTGAGAACATCACTGATGGCATCTCAAATTACATAATTAATGACAATGACGAGGGTGCAAGTTATACTTACCTATATATTCACTGAAAAAACAAAGGTTAAAGCCCGTCTGGGCCCATCCATGTCCGGACTGTGTCCGGGGCCCGGATCCCTGGTCCTTTTGACCTCGACATGTCCCCTTTTATCAGGTACTCTAGAGATCACAACTATTGAAGTTAAGAAGGGGGGTAAGCCTGCTTCTTGTGCGCCCTTTTGTTTTGCCGATATGTACTATCTAAGATCTTGTAGGTGCAGCACCTGTGGTTTTAAGGCCTTCTACTTGACAGCTAGTACACGCCATAAATCTGATAACAGTAGAACAACTGCATCGACTTCTGATGAAGTTGGGAAACCTGAGCATAAGTTCAAATGGTTCCTAATTAACGCAATGTCAATTGTAAAACATAAAGTGGAACTCGCTGACTTCCTGGCTGTTCATGACCCGGACTGGGTATTCATCATGGAATCATGGGCCAATTAATCTTCAGGCGCTGACCTAGTTGATGCGATTCCTCCAGATTTCTCTATTCTTACATTGTATACAGTAGGTACGCCAGGAGGGGGACTAACAGAGGTTTCTAAAGCCCAGTATCAATGCCACTTAGAATCTAACATAGGTATTAGCTCCTGTGAAGCTTTTCATTTTAAACTCAAATTATCCATGATCAGCTCTTTCTCTGGGATAATAATCTAAAGGCCCCCTGGACCCAGGATTCTTTTTCCGACCGAATTATCAAACCTCATAGAACCCTTGTTGGTGCATAATGGTATTACCGTTTTGGGTGATTTAAAGTTTCACCTTGAAGACAGCGCTAATAGATACTCAGTGGCTCTGAAAGAGACTCTGGCCTGCCTGGGGGGTGCCTCAGCTGTTTCCGGTTCCCACTCATGCTGCTGGGCATACCTTAGATGGTATCTTTTCTAAATATCCACGGGTGTAATTCCAGACCATACTTCCCCTCAGTTGGTCAGATCATGGAGCAGTCTCTTTTCTACTTATGCTTCCTCCGTCATTTGTGAGAAATACACTCTAGAATAGCAAAATCTGTAGGAGGAACTGGAAGGGAGTGTATACAGAATCTTTCCCTACTGCTCCAGGCAGCAAACCCTTTAAAGTTCAGGAGGATGAGGACAAGTGGACAGAGGATTACACAGCTTGGCTGTGTGCAGCAGTTGATATGGTAACTCCCCTGCGGGAAGTAAAGCTGAGGAGGAATTTTTTCTTCACTGTTTACTGTTTCCTTCACTGTTCACTGATAGGCTGAGGATGCTTAGGCAGGCTTGTTGCCATCAAGAGCGAGCTTGGAGGAAAAATTACGAGGAGCAAGAAAAAGCTGCTCATATGCTCAAGATCAGGGAATATAAGCTGGTCCTTAAAGAAGAAAAATCTATATATTGTACCAACAAAATTGAAGCAGCCAAATCTTTTAAATAACTTTTTAAGGTAGTGCAACAGCTATCCACTCTCCCACCCGCTGCAGAACCTTAAGGCCTGCAAGAGCTATGCAATCAGTTAGCTGATGTCTTCCAACTTAAAATCACTAACATCTATAATGAGCTTGAAGCATCAAAATTAAAAAGCAATAAGCTGCGGTCCCTAAGTAGTGAGCCTCTGTCAGAACCTCTAAATACTCTTAAGAAAAAATGCTAATCTGCTTCCGGTCTTTCTATTCTTTACACCCTATATTGTTGAGCAGCACCCCCTGAACACCAAGTCGGGCTCTCCCCTTGAACCGTGAAGACCCAATATTCTGCACATGGTGGCAGGTGTAGTAGCGCATCCTCTTTCATCTCTCATGAATAAAGCTATTTCTTCTGGATGTTACCCGGGGTTGTGGAAGGAAGCGGTATTGAGTCCACTTCTTAAGAAACTCAACTTCGACTTCAAGAACTTTAAAAGCTATTGATTTATCTTGTTACTTCCATTACCTGCTGAGATCTTAGAGAGATATCTTAACTACGATTTGATGGAGTTTGTAGATGAACAGGGATGGCTGGACACATCGCAGGTCAGATTACAGAAACAGCATGGAAATGAAACTGCACTGGTGTCCGCCACAGACTTGTATTAGAGTTAAATATCAATGGGGTAACCCGTAAATCCACTGGACTCGGGTGAAATGTGGTACAGAAACGAAATGTCACAGTGGAGGATAATTCAACACAATATGCAACAATGTACACAAATGATCTATGTTGCTAAAGCATTTAACGACACCACCATTGAATCATACCATTAATGGTTATGATTTTATTTCATCACCATTTGGAATCAATCAATTCATATAAAATACAATGCTTGAAAATCTTAGTGGTTTTAAAATTGGTGCAACCTGGGAAAAAAGAGGGAGGGTTGTGATAAGTGCGTGATGTGAAAGGGAAAGGTAGTGTGCATGTGGACATCAACAGTCAATATTTACAACCTATCCAGCCAGACGACTGGCTTCTACATATATGATAAATCATAACAACACAATTAAGGGATGCAGATAAACAATCTCTGTCATCCACGTTTGATAGAAAAACAAACAGTTGTCAACGTTTCGACCCCTATGGGTAGCAGGGAACTTTGATTCTTGCGGACGGGGTCTTCATCAGGACTATGACATAGCGATGGGGAAGCACCTATGAATGAAATGGTTAAATCAGTATAGTGGTGTGAGCAGGGGATGTTATTAATGGGTTATACTCTAAGGTATTGTTTACCAAGAACAGCGAGATTGCTTCAGGCTGGTGATAAGAAGAGTGGGCCTCACAGGCTCCTGCAAAAACAGAAAGAGAGCCACTGCCATAAGAATAGCGGGCAGGTGGGAGGAGTATAAAAGAGGAGCTCAAGTCTTGTCGAACTTACTCAGGTTATTTGACAGTTGTATTGATTCATGCATGAATGGGCCAAGGTTGATGAGTAACCTGTGGCTGGAAAATAGAGGGAAACCCACATTAATGAGAGGCCATCTCTGTGAACGGGCATGGCAGTACAACGTTTTTGATAAATAGTGAAAGGATGCTTAGAGGGCAAGTTGCTGGTAAATTGATCTGGAGGTTCAGAGGTAAACTGGTGTGTAAGTGCGCTTATCGACTGCCTAGTGAGCACGCTTATCGAAAGCCAAATGGCCGGTGAAAGCTGCACTTGAAAGGAGGACCTTTGGAATGTGTCGGAGTTTAAGAAGTCAAAAGGCGTATTAGCGCGCTTATTGAATGAGTTTGGAGTTAAAAGGCGTGTTAGCGCGTTTATTAAATGACTATAAAATGGAAGGAAGAACTTTGTAAGTTATATGAGCGCGCTTGTGGAAAAACTCAGGACCGATAAACAAAAGGGTATTAAGCAGCAGTATTAAGCAGCGCCACCATGGTTGCGGGTGCACCAAACGCTCCTAACCACCATGGTTAGGAGCGTTTGGTGCACCCGCAACCCTCTCCTTTAAGGACAAAGTTTAAGATTGATTTTAGCATTTCATCTTGCCACCCTGTTTAATTATCGGCAGGCGCTGCTTAATACCCTTTTGTTTATCGGTCCTGAGTTTTTCCACAAGCGCGCTCATATAACTTACAAAGTTCTTCCTTCCATTTTATAGTCATTTAATAAACGCGCTAACACGCCTTTTAACTAAAAACTCATTCAATAAGCGCGCTAATACGCCTTTTGACTTCTTAAACTCCGACACATTCCAAAGGTCCTCCTTTCAAGTGCAGCTTTCACCGGCCATTTGGCTTTCGATAAGCGCGCTCACTAGGCAGTCGATAAGCGCACTTACACACCAGTTTACCTCTGAACCTCCAGATCAATTTACCAGCAACTTGCCCTCTAAGCATCCTTTCACTATTTATCAAAAACGTTGTACTGCCATGCCCATTCACAGAGATGGCCTCTCATTAATGTGGGTTTCCCTCTATTTTCCAGCCACAGGTTACTCATCAACCTTGGCCCATTCATGCACGAATCAATACAACTGTCAAATAACCTGAGTAAGTTCGACAAGACTTGAGCTCCTCTTTTATACTCCTCCCACCTGCCCGCTATTCTTACGGCAGTGGCTCTCTTTCTGTTTTTGCAGGAGCCTGTGAGGCCCACTCTTCTTATCAACAGCCTGAAGCAATCTCGCTGTTCTTGGTAAATAATACCTTAGAGTATAACCCATTAATAACATCCCCTGCTCACAACACTATACTGATTTAACCATTTCATTCATAGGTGCTTCCCCATCGCTATGTCATAGTCCTGATGAAGACCCCGTCCGCAAGAATCAAAGTTCCCTGCTACCCATAGGGGTCGAAACGTTGACAACTGTTTGTTTTTCTATCAAACGTGGATGACAGAGATTGTTTATCTGCATCCCTTAATTGTGTTGTTATGATTTACCATATATGTAGAAGCCAGTCGTCTGGCTGGGTAGGTTGTAAATATTGACTGTTGATGTCCACATGCACACTACCTTTCCCTTTCACATCACGCACTTATCACAACCCTCCCTCTTTTTTCCCAGGTTGCACCAATTTTAAAACCACTAAGATTTTCAAGCATTGTATTTTATATGAATTGATTGATTCCAAATAGTGATGAAATAAAATCATAACCATTAATGGTATGATTCAATGGTGGTGTCGTTAAATGCTTTAGCAACATAGATCATTTGTGTACATTGTTGCATATTGTGTTGAATTATCCTCCACTGTGACATTTCGTTTCTGTACCACAGACTTGTATTAAGCTGCTAGTGGATGAAGGGCGGGGTGGAGCTCTGATCCTGTTGGATCTGTCTGCGGCCTGTGATTACATCTCACCTTCTCTAGTGATTGAATGCCACCGGGAAATGGGGATCACAGACAGGGTCTTGAAACTACTGTCTTCGTTCCTTAAGGATAGGTCCCTGATGGCGATGCTGAACGAATTCCAGTCGGACTTGTTATCTTTGCCATGTGGAGTACCGCATGGCTCATCTTTGAGCCTGACACTGTTTAAGCTCTATGTTTCTCCTCCTGCCAGCATCATCCGCTACTATGGGCTACATGCAGTGTCACATGCTGACGACACCCACATCATTGTGTCAATTCCTAAAAACACGGCAGCTTCAGCAGCCAATTTCTCCCAATGACAGCTATAGCAGGATGGATTGAAAGAAATGCCCTGAAACTCAATGGGAAAAAAGCAAGGTGCTGTTCTTTGGAGCCAAGCCTTGATTCTGGAACAATAACTGGTGGCTGTACACACTAAGCACCTTGCCTGTTCCATCATAGAAGGCCAAGTATCTTGGGGTGATCTTGGACAGTGAGCTTTCTTTTAATGGACAGGCCAATCATACAGTTGCAACTTGTTTTTGGCTTATAAGAAGATTGAAGAAAATCTTCCAGTTTATTCCCTTCCTGGTACAGAAACAGGTGGCCCTGGCGCTGGTTACGTCCAGAATTGATTATTGTAATACGCTTTATCTGGACACTAATAACAGCACCCAGGCCAAATTGTATGTAGCGTAGAATGCACTGGATAGGGTCATCTTGGACATTCCCAAACAACAACTGTTCTCTACAGGACTACGGGATCTGCATTGGCTGCCTATAAAAAAGTGCATCATGTTCAAGGCCCTCTGTATAGTACACAAGGCTCTTCATCAGGCTAGCCCAGTGGGAATCAAGTTACATTCCAAGGAGAAATATTTGTTCATCTCGTCTTAATTTGGTCACTCTTCACAGAGTCCGGAAGAAGAGATGGGGAGGCAGAGCTTTGTCAGTCTCGGCAGCCAGACTGTGGCACTAGCTCCCTCACTCTCTGACTTCGATTAAAATGCATTTGCCCTTTAGGAAAGCCCTAAAGAACTGATTTTTTACTTTATAGGGAGCCTCATTTGCATTTTTTGTTATCTGTGTAAGCCGCTTTGGGCTGAATCGGACTGCCTTGATTACAGAAACTTGACTCCTTCAGGCATTTGTTGTGCTCTATAAATCTTGGTCAAATCAAATGAAATCAAAGGAAGGTTATAGTTAGGTCAAAATGTCACTTAAAATATACCATTTTAATCTAACAAAACTACTGAAATTCACCAGTTACAATTTTCTCAAGTAACTAAAATTTGTTACCTAATATAACTATAACTTGCACCCCGCCATGCACAGTGTTGTCATCAATGATGTAATTTCAGATGTCATCAGTAATGTAATAAAATAAATAATAATAATCTGACTTATAAAGCTCCAGATTATGCCAACAGGTGTGTCCCTGCGCTCGGAAGAAGAACCTGGGGGAGCCAATATCAATGAAATCACAAATATCAATGATATCATAGAACATGTCATGAGTGATGTAATAGGTGACGTAATGAGCAGTGCATTGTGAGGGAGCAAGTTGGGGACAACTTGAGTAGATATTTGGCTTAGTCCCAACTGCTACTGTTTCTAATTATAATATGGCTCTGTCAGCCCGATAGAATAGAGTGCACCTTTGTTCTTAAAAAAGTACTGCACACTAGCGCGGAGAATGAACTGAACCAGAGGCCAGAAACGTGTATGGCACCCATGGAGGAAAGGGAAATAAACTGCAGGACCAAGTAAAAGAGATGCTGCTGTAACCTGAAAGGGATAGAGTACCTGATGTGCCAGGAACCCGGCTCATTTCTAGGCCAGTACTCTGTGTTCAAACCCAGCAGCTCAACATTCTGCCACAAACATCTTTGAAACCCAACGGGCTGGCAAGTTCAAAGACCTATTGTATCTTTGCACCTCTATTCTTGCTTTGTGTCCTCATTTGCCAGGTTGGCTGGACCACATGGTTCCCTCAAGGCTGCAACCCCTAAGTGCCTGGCTCTGATAACTGTGCCAGCTCCTGACATCCCCACCATGGAAGGCAAGAGCCTAAGGTCCACTGACTCAGCCCATAGCTGCTGCAGCCTTTGTTGACTTGTGCCGCTCTAACCACAAGGGTACTAGGAGTGAGTTCTGCTGTGAGATAATGTCAGTCCCTGCATGGACCCTGTATGGCAGAGCTAAGCTGACTCAGATGCTGAAACCCAACTGCACCATGTGTGTGAGCATTTCTGTTGCTGCAAAGTTTTACAGTCTCCTACTGAACCAGATGGTGCTCTGTGGCAGATCTCTTTTACACACTCACTCAGGTACCCCTCGGTTAAATGATTACAGAACCAAATTAACCCAGAGAGGTGCACCAGAAGTGAACAAAATAGGAGTTGTGTGCTGTTAATGCCATACTTACTAACTTTTGACTAAGCAGAAATTAAATAATTATTTATTTTCAAAAAGACATGCAACTGATTGCCGATTGGACATTAAGATTCATTGTGCTATCAGTCTTCTACTATGAGAAAGACGACAAAGAAGTCACCTGGCAATCAATTGAGCTTGCAGTAGTAACTGGCTCCTGTGGCTCAATGGATACGGCAATACCTGTGCCAAGGATTACCTAGTAGCGCTTGAGTCCCAATGACTGACCTGACAACTTTCCTGGAGGTGCTCAGTTGAAAGAACTAAGCAAACACAAGGAAATGATGGATGTAGCACTGAAACTGTTCAGACACTCACCCCCAGTCACAGATCTGGGTTGAATCCATCATCGTTCTTTAGCTCACTTCGCCACCTCAGTTCAGACCCAGCTATATACAAATCAGTCTTGACCCTGTGCCTCATGGGAACAGTCCAGCCCGAACTGCCAAGCCAGGTCTTCCCTGAACCACAAACAAGCATCCTGGGACCTGTTTCGGGGTAACAACCATCATCAGCCAGGCTAGCTTGAATCCAGTGGCAAAGTGTGCAAGGGACCCACGTCTGGGCATACCCTGCCAACTTAGGGCGAACAAAGCAAACACAAGGAGATGATGGACGGAGCGCTGAAACTTTTCAGACACTTACCCCCAGTCACAGATCTGGGTTCAATCCATCATCGTTCTTTAGCTCACTTCGCCACCTCAGTTCAGACCCAGCTCTATGCAAATCAGTCTTGACCCTGTGCCTCATGGGAACAGTCCAGCCCGAATTGCCAAGCCAGGTCTTCCCTGAACCAGATGCAAGCATCCTGGGACCGGTTTCAGGGTAACACCCCTCATCTGCCAGGCTAGCTTGAATCCAGTGGCAAAGTGAGCAAGGGACCCACGTCTGGGCATACCCTGCCAACTTAGGGCGAACAAAGCAAACACAAGGAGATGATGGACAGAGCGCTGAAACTTTTTAGACACTCACCCCCAGTCACAGATCTAGGTTGAATCCATCATCGTTCTTTGGCTCACTTCGCTACCTCAGTTCAGACCCAGCTATATGCAAATCAGTCTTGACCCTGCGCCTCATGGGAACAGCCCAGCGAGAACTTCCAAGCCAGGTCTTCCCTGAACCAGATGCAAGCATCCTGGGACCGGTTTCGGGGTAACACCCCACATCAGCCAGGCTAGCTTAAATCCAGTGGCAAAGTGAGCAAGGGACCCACGTCTGGGCATACCTTGCCAACTTACAGTGAACTAAGCAAACACAAGGAGAAGATGGACGGAGCGCTGAAACTTTACAGACACTCACCCCCAGTCACAGATCTGGGTTGAATCCATCATCGTTCTTTAGCTCACTTCGCCACCCCAGTTCAGACCCACCTATATGCAAATCAGTCTTGACCCTGTGCCTCATGGGAACAGTCCAGCCCGAACTGCCAAGCCAGGTCTTCCCTGGACCAGAAACAAGCATTCCGGGACCGGTTTTGGGGTAATACCCCGCATCAGCCAGGCTAGCTTAAATCCAGTGGCAAAGTGAGAGAGGGACCCACAGACTGATTTGCATATAGCTGGGTCTGAACTGAGGTGGCGAAGTGAGCTAAAGAACGATGATGGTTTCAACCCAGATCTGTGACTGGGGGTGCGTGTTTGAAAAGTTTCTATGCTCCGTCGATCATCTCCTTGTGTTTGCTTTGTTCACCCTAAGTTGGCAGGGTATGGCCAGACGTGGGTCCCTTGCTCACTTTGCCACTGGATTTAAGCTAGCCTGGCTGATGCGGGGTGTTACCCCAAAACCGGTCCCGGGATGCTTGTTTCTGGTCCAGGGAAGACCTGGCTTGGCAGTTCGGGCTGAACTGTTCCTATGAGGCACAGGGTCAAGATTGATTTGCCTATAGCTGGGTCTCAACTGGGGTGGCGAAGTGAACTAAAGAACGATGATGGATTCAACCCAGATCTGTGACTGGGGGTGAGTGTCTGAAAAGTTTCAGTGCTCTGTCCATCATCTCCTTGTGTTTGCTTTGTTCGCCCTAAGTTGGCAGGGTATGCCCAGACGTGGGTCTCTTGCTCACTTTTCCACTGGATTCAAGCTAGCCTAGCTGATGAGGGGTGTTACCCCGAAACCGGTCCTGGGATACTTGTTTCCAGTCTAGGGAAGACCTGGCTTGGCAGTTCGGGCCGGACTGTTCACATGAGGCACAGAGTCAAGACTGATTAGCATATAGCTGGGTCTGAACTGGGCTGGCGAAGTGAGCTACAGAACGATGATGAATTCAACCCAGATCTGTGACTGGGGATGAGTGGCTGAAAAGTTTCAGGGCTCCATCCATCCTCTCGTTGTGTTTGCTTTGTTCGCCCTAAGTTGGCGGGGTATGCCCAGACGTGGGTCCCTTGCTCACTTTGCCACTGGATTCAAGCTAGCCTGGCTGATGAGGGGTGTTACCCTGAAACCGGTCTTGGGATGCTTGTTTCCGGTCCAGGGAAGACCTGGCTTGGCAGTTCGGGCTGGACTGTTCCCATGAGGCACTGGGTCAAGACTGATTTGCATATAGCTGGGTCTGAACTGGGTGGCGAATTGATCTAAAGAACGATGATGGATTTAACCCAGATCTGTGACTGAGGGTGAGTGTCCGAAAAGTTTCAGCACTCCGTCCATCATCTCCTTGTGTTTGCTTTGTTCGCCCTAAGTTGGCAGGGTATGCCCAGACGCTGGTCCCTTGCTCACTTTGACACTGGATTCAAGCTAGTCTGGCTGATGAGGGGTGTTACCCCGAAACCGGTCCAGGGATGCTTGTTTCCGGTCCAGGGAAGACCTGGCTTGGCAGTTCGGGCTGAACTGTTCCCATGAGGCACAGGGTCAAGATTGATTTGCCTATAGCTGGGTCTGAACTGGGGTGACGAAGTGAGCTAAAGAACTATGATGGATTCAACCCAGATCTGTGACTGTGGGTGAGTGTCTGAAAAGATTCAGTGCTCCGTCCATCATCTCCTTGTATTTGCTTTGTTCGCCCTAAGTTGGCAGGGTATGCCCAGACGTGGGTCCTTAGCTCACTTTGCCACTGGATTCAAGCTAGCCTGGCTGATGAGGGGTGTTACCCCAAAACCGGTCCCGAGATGCTTGTTTCCGGTCTAGGTAAGACCTGGCTTGGCAGTTCGGGCTGGACTGTTCCCATGAGGCACAGGGTCAAGACTGATTTGCATATAGCTGGGTCTGAACTGGGGTGGCGAAGTGAGCTAAAGAACGATGATGGATTCAACCCAGATCTGTGACTGAGGGTGAGTGTCTGAAAAGTTTCAGCGCTCCGTCCATCATCTCCTTGTATTTGCTTTGTTCGTCCTAAGTTGGCAGGGTATGCCCAGACGTGGGTCCTTAGCTCACTTTGCCACTGGATTCAAGCTAGCCTGGCTGATGAGGGGTGTTACCCCGAAACCGGTCCCGAGATGCTTGTTTCCAGTGTAGGGAAGACCTGGCTTGGCAGTTCGGGCTGGACTGTTCCCATGAGGCACAGGGTCAAGACTGATTTGCATATAGCTGGGTCTGAACTGGGGTGGCGAAGTGAGCTACAGAACGATGATGGATTCAACCCATATCCGTGACTGGGGGTGAGTGTCTATAAAGTTTCAGCGCTCCATTCATCATCTACTTGTGCTTGCTTTGTTTGCCCTAAGTTGGCAGGGTATGCCCAAACGTGGGTCCCTTGCCCACTTTGCCACTAGATTCAAGCTAACCTGGCTGATGAGGGGTGTTACCCTGAAACCGGTCCCGGGATGCTTGTTTCCGGTCCAGGGAAGACCTGGCTTGGCAGTTCGGGCTGGACTGTTCCCATGAGGCACAGGGTCAAGACTGATTTGCATATAGCTGGGTCTGATTGGGGTGGCGAAGTGAGCTAAAGAACGATGATGGATTCAACCCAGATCTGTGACTGGGGGTGAGTGTCTGAAAAGTTTCAGTGCTCCGTCCATCATCTCCTTGTGTTTGCTTTGTTCACCCTAAGTTGGCAGGGTAGGCCCATACGTGGTTCCCTTGCTCATTTTGCCACTGGATTCAAGCTAGCCTGGCTGATGAGTAGTTTTACCCCGAAACTAGTCCCGGGATGCTTGTTTCGGTCCAGGGAAGACCTGGCTTGGCAGTTCGGGCTGGACTGTTCCCATGAGGCACAGGGTCAAGACTGATTTGCATATAGCTGGGTCTGAACTGGGGTGGCGAAGTAAGCTAAAGAACGATGATGGATTCAACCTAGATCTGTGACTGGGGGTGAGTTTCTGAAAAGTTTCAGTGCTCCGTCCATCATCTCCTTGTGTTTGCTCAGTTGAAAGAACTGCCTTCGAGGTGCAGAATTTTAGACAGGGTCGCACGCAACTGTGCTTTCACTATTGCTATCCACAGCATGTGCCCCCGGCAGCAATCACATGAACCCCTTGGGCCAGTTCACTGTCATCCTGCGGACATATAGGACTGTGCATCTTCAACAACACCACTAAACTCCAGCGACATGTTGCCAACACTGTCTATGTCACCCACGTGCTGATTCTTGGTGACACACATGTAAAGAGGACCTCACTCTCCATGTAAAGCAGAGTCGCAAGTAATGGTTCCTACTCTTGGTCAGGTCTGTCTACTGCCCACTCATAAGAGGCAGATACGATATACTGTCTCCACTTAGGACTGCCTAGATCTATGACATTCAAGACAACCTGCTCCCATTGGTGCCCACTCCTCTTTTGTTAGCATGCCTACCCGTCGTCTGTGCCATTTTACACATCTTGCCACCATCTGGCATCCACTTCAGCTACAATGTTCTTTGGAGCCAGCCCTCCCTACAGATCTCAGCTTTCTCCATGCCGCCCACATCCATCCCAACTGCCACACTGACTTGTGATGGAACCAAATCCACATTCCTTTATTTTCTGTATTGCCATTCATGCATGGCAGCCTGCCCTCCAAGATGCCCAAAAATTGTGATACATATTGGAGAGAAGACAATATGAGGGCTGTGGAAATGCACACACATCTGTGTGAGTGAGGTGGGACTCTGCAGTGCCATATGCCGTTATTGGTGTGGGTTGTGATGGAGTCTTGACACGTAAGGCAAACGCTGAGGTCATCATGAGCAAAGCCTCTGTTTGCACATGGCATGGAAAGTGACATGAAGGGGTGTTCCACACGAAAACATATCTGGTCCTCCTCCTGCTGCTGCGCTGTCGTCAGAAAGAATTTCCCCTGCTCTGTAAAGAATGTGTCTGTTAGTGGAGTGTTGCTGTGTCAGTAAATGTGAAATTACCATCTTGTTACATGCTCTTGTCATCCAGTGAAAGGACTGTGTGTGGGCCGCAGGCTAGTCCTCCGTGCATTCACCAGAGGTGGTTGAAAACACATGTTCCAGAGAAGTGACACTCATGCATGGATGGGATTGTCATTGTTCACTTCAAGTGGCATCATATTTATTTTTATTTATTGTACTTGTAAAGCACAACATTCATCCCGAGGGATATCACGGCTCTAGGATAGCTCACCCATATTGTGAAGACAATTGTCAAAGGCACCAGTAATTAAGTCCTGAACAGCCATGTTTTCAGTTTCTTCCTGAACCCCATATGGTCGTCAGTGAGGCGTAGGTCTAAAGGAAGTTTATTCCAATGTACGGCCGCCTGATATGAGAAAGAGCGAGCCCCCGCTCTGACCCTCTTTATGCGTCTAGTTTTAGCCAGTGCGAGATAGCGAGACCTTAGTTCTCTTTCGGAGGGACATAAAATTCAACTTTGTCCTGCAGGATTTTAGGGCCAAGCTTGTATAAAGCTCTATGCGCATAGTACAATAGTTTGAACTTAGCTCTTTCGCGCATAGGCAGCCAATGTAGCACCTCCAAACACTCTGAAGCCGAGCTGCACTTATTCTTGTTACAAACCACCTTGGCTGCTGCATTTTGGGTCACCTGCAAACTAGAGAATAAGTAGTCAGCCATACCAACATATAGCACATTCCCATTGCCCAGTCTACTAGTTAACAAGGCCTGAACAATATTTTTTCTAAAGATAGCTGGGATCCATACAAAAGTCTCCTTAATAGTTTTAACATGGCAAAGCATTTACCAAACAGTATTTCAACTTGGTCTTGCATGGTTAGTGCATTGTCTACCAAGATTCCCAGATTTTTTACAACCCGTTTAGGTTGCGGGACAGTTCCTAGCAACTGGGGCCACCAGGATGCGTCCCAGACTAGGTGTGCTCCTCCAAAGAGAAGTATCTCAGAATTCTCTGCATTCAACTTCAAGCAATGATCTGTCATCCAATTTGCAGTTTCTGAGAGACAGTTGATCAATTTATCTCGAGTATCATCATATCTTTCTTCTATAGCTATCAAAAGCTGTGTGTCATCTGCATAAGAACAAATGTTAAAGCCCTATTTCTTCCCAATCATGGCCAATGGAGAGAAATATGCACTAAAGAGGGTTAGGCTCAACGTTGCTCCCTGTAGAACTCCAAAACTTGATTGTTTTTTAGTTGGAAGAAAAGATCCCAACTGCACTCTCTGAGTTCTGTTTTTTAGAAAGGATCTAAACCATTGAAGGGTTTTAGAATGGAGTCCTTTTTCATATAATGTTTTCATCAGGAGGCTATGAGATACAGTGTTGAAAGCCGCCGACAAGTCCAAAAGGATAAGGGCGGCAGCTTTACCCTGGTCCACCAGTAATCTAATATTATCCAACACTGCTAGTAATGTAGCCTCCGTACTATTCATTGCCCTGAAACCTGTCTGTGAAGGATGTAAGAGATCATTTGTATCTAAATAGTCAACAAGTTGCCTGTTAATCAGTTTCTCTAGAACCTTGGCCATGTAGGGAAGTTGGGAGATTGGTCGATAGTTTGAAAGGTTAGAGACATCCATACCTGCTTTTTTGCCAATGGGAATATGATAGCTTATTTCCATGCATCCGGAAACATAGCTGCTTCTAGCGATTGGTTAAAAATGTGTGTTAAGTAAGGGCACAGAACTGGTGTTAACCGGGAGTAGATAAAGTGTGGACACTTTTACCTCTGTCATTACCTTCGCTTTTTGCTCTTCCGTAAAAGGAGCAAAATTTCCTAAGTGAGAGGGTACTTCAGGATGGGGTTCCAAACCTTCCCAATTAATATCCTCCAGTGTAGGTTGAGTTTTAAATGCGGAGTAGATTTGGAAAACTTTATCATAAAAAAGTTACCAACTTTCGTGCAGTTAACTTCCGAAGGAGTCAATGATTGGGAAATGCCAGCTGGCTTGGAAAGTTCCTTCACTATTTTGAATAACTCTTTAGTTGAATTACTATTTTCTTCAATTCTTTTCGCAAAGTACACTGGGAAACCCCTGTTCTACTCTCAGTGTTTTCAGCTAGCCTATGCCACTTCTCGAGAAAGCAGCGATGCAGGGTGCAGGTGTGAGCTGACACACTTGAACTGATGCTGACCCGCTCCCGACTAGAGTATACACTTCGGGTTTTGCTATGGGCTAGACTAGGGTCAATGTTGATCTTTCTCTTTCACCTTCTGCGCCTAAGCACAAGTGAGGATCTCTCCTTAGTGTATAAGGAACCCCATATTGTGCCACCTGTATCCTGCAAGGGTTGAACTGTGCTGGGAGGTGAAGCAATGTGCTCCGATCCCCCTTCTGTTTGAAAAGGCTCCCTTGAGCCATTGAGCTGACGAGCTTTTGGAGATGCACCTGTGTGCTAGTGAGAGGTACTGAGACCTGAAAGGATTGTGGCAGCTTTCTCAGCAAGCCCAGATGATTTTTTTTTTTTATCTCTACTGATGAAGGATAATATCCAGAAACACGTGTCTAGAGATTCACAGCACTAACCTGCACTGACCCTGGTGAAACACTTCAGCAAAAATTCAAGTAAGCATTTAAAGTGAACTGTGCTGGGAGGTGAAGCAGTGTGATCCCATTCCCCTACCCTTGCTTATGCTGTTCATTTAATGCCAGCCCTGGCAACTTTTCCAGTTTGTGTGCGTGAAAGCTACATCTTCCTATCCTGTCATGTCACTTGATGTTTGGCTTACTCCCAGTATCCCACATCTGCCCCTGTCTCTGTACAAGGTGAACCTTGATGGGCAGTCTCATCTGGTTGTATCTGAACTAGCTCTTTGACACCAAATGAGTGGATTTATGTTGGCATCAAATTCCAGCAGAAGGTCTCCCTTGTGAATTCTGCTAGGACCAGGGCTCTGATGAAATGTGAGATCAGCCTCATGTGTGACCTTACCTTGTCTGCACGATGAGCCTGTTAAATATTCTTAAAATAGCATTTTATCCATTTACATATAGTTTTTTAGCCAGTCTTCTTGGAGGCAGCAGCTTGTTGCTCACTAGAATTGGAGCTTGTGTCATTGATGGTTTTCTGTGGTACAAGTAAAATATGTGGTGCCTTCATACACTGTGGTCACTTTCGTTGTCCTCTTAATGGATTTCTAGTTGTTCAATAAAGGGATGTGTGCAGCGCCTGCCAGTTGGCACTATTGTTGCTTGTGCTACTATTTTCCATATCCTGATGAGTCATCTTTTTATGTGATCTATCGTCTCTTCGCCATGGCCCTTCTACATTTGGACTCAGTGTCAATTTGGTAGTTTCATACAACCCTTGTTTGCAGTCAAATAAGATCCTGCATGAATTGATTTTGCATGGTTAAAGATGTGTAGTGATCGAGACTTTCAGGTGCACTTTGCAGTGGGGTCTGTTTTGCAGGTGGCATGTGGTGTTATGAGCAGCACGCCTGTCCCATCAAGATGATCAGTTTTCTTAAGCGGGTACCGATTGATGTGTGGAGGGAATTCAAATGTGGCTCCTCCTTCTGAATGGAACGTGGACCAACAGTTTCCAAAGAAATTGTGCCCGCTTTCACTGAGGTTTGCGTGTTCTGTTCTGGGAGCTATATTTGTGTTGGTGGCGCTAGATGTTCATGGATTCCATTGCGTAACAGTATTTTTGATATATGATATTTGGGTCATTCATGAAGGGGGTGTCGCATAGGAGTGATGTTAGTGTATTATGGACTGCTGTGCAGGTGTTGCTTTTCAGCCAGTAGTTGGAATGGTCAGAGCTAGAGTTGTAGCCCGTGCACAAAGTTTTGCCCTTCTGCTTTATTCTTCTTTAAACATCAGTCGGTACCACACATCGTCATGGAGATCACCCAGACCCTTATTTCGTGTTGTGTTAAGGGCACTGGTATACAGTTGTACAGGGCTTTAGGTGGGCCGGGTCTCACCGGTGCTGAGCACCGGCAGTTTTTTAAAGGGGGCCTCGAAACGGGTCTCTATCGGGCTTTGTTTTGTGCACAGGCGGTCCGTTTTTTTCTGGCCTGCAGTGACAGCAGGTGCGTCCATGTGCGCGTGCTCACACTGCTCACTTCTCACTAGTGGAGAAGTTACGGCATGACGTCATACCAGGTGAGCGTTGTAGGGGGAGGGAAATCCTTTAAAGAGTCATTTTCTTTCTGGATTTCCCTTCTCTTTTTGAAACTCAGGAGCAGCAACATCGTGGTGGTGTCACCAGGGCTTTAAGTGGAAGCTTTTTCAATGTTATATACAAGCCATAGTTGCTGCTTATTTATCTTATGCAGCTAACAACCATTGACATAGCCAATAGTCTTGACTTGTTGTAGGTATGATGTTACTTGTTGTATCGCATATCTGGTTGCAATGACATAAACAGCAAAATACAAGTCCGGTGGCACACTATGCTAAGTACAGATTTTTAGCTTACCTGTTTTTAAGCCACACCCTTAATTACATTGGCCACGCCCCTTTGAGAGACCCCCCAGTTTTTTCATCCCACTTAAAGCCCTGCAGTTCTATCTTCACTAAGCTGTATCTATGGGTGCTCGTCTAATAATAATAACGTAGTATCAGGGTATTGAGAGTGGAATCTTCATTGCACTTCACATGCATTCTGCCATCTGAACATCATGTGATTTGTAGGGGTAAAGACTGTTCTGTCAACTGCATCTATTTTACACCTTCCTCGCACCTTGCTCAATCAGAAGCCTAGGCAACGAGAAGCCATGTGTTTGATGGTGTATATTGTTATGAAGGTCTCTTTTAGTACGTTTCCCTAATGCGGTCACTCACTTCTAGCGAGTTATTTTACGAACTCCAGAAACACAAACAGGTGTGTTGTTCATACTGGAGAAGAACCCCTTAAAAGGATTAGGATGCACATAAACTGAAGTTCGAAAGCTATGCTACGTTGGGGTCAATGCAGCTTTCACTGCCCCTGACAGTACAAACAGTGGTTGGCAAACAAGCAAGCTTACTAACTACAATTTAAAAAAACAAAAACACGTCAAAGTTGTGCTTTGGGCCGTTTCCACGCAATATATGTGTAGTAGGGGGAGATTCTTATGGGATGGAACACTTTTAAAAGGCTCAGATTCTGTACAGAGCAAAAAAACATATTTTTCGTGAAAATGTGCGTGTTCAGAGAAGCAGCCAAAGCTTGGCACCGAAAAGCGGTAGTTATGGTTTGAAATGTTTCTGTGGTACGCCCGCTAGTGCAACTTTGCTCTTAAGCTATGGTTTTGTCTGCCTTCGCTTCCACAATTTGTTTCCCTCGCCCACGTCACAGCTCGGCTTCCATGGGAAAACACACAGAAGATAGTTTTTTTCCAAGTCTAGGGTGCCTTGTTAACCACTCTCCAGCATCAAACACAGAGGCAAAGGATGCTCATGTGTGGTTCCCAGACAAGCCATTTCCCTTTCGGAGAGTGGTTTAATCGCTTTTAAGTATATGTCTGTTGTGGTTACAGAAAACCCCCAAACCCTATCCAGAGATCAACTTTCATGCAATTCAGCCATCTTCAAAATACGCCATCGAAGCAATGTTATTCCATCTCGTCGCTCCGTCTCGTTCCCACACTGTGTGGAATGCTTTTGTGGTTCACATTCATGTCAGCTTTAAAGGGGAATAGCTTACATTTCTTAGGGCTTTTAGAAGTGAAAATAATCTCAGACGGCCTGTGCATGAAACAGGTTGTGCCATCTGTATGTCAATCATTCTTTTATTACGGGCGGGTTGCTATAAGTCAGTCAGATACATCTATTAGTGGTGGGACGCAACATGTTATCACCACCTTGTTCGGTGCAAGGGATGGTAAACCACTTAGCATGGAAGCTCTCTTCTGAACTCCTCAACTCTGTACACCTCAAGGGGTACCTGTCAGGTTCATGGACATGGGCACACCTTCCTTTCACTGACAGGGTTGCAGAAAGTTCTGAATTACAAGGTGAAACTTGTTAACACTCAATGATCACCAGCCCTTCTGGAGATCAATTGAGAAATATTTAAGTTTAGTTTATCCTTAGCTTTATAGTAAGCAGGAAGCTTTCCACAAGTGGTATATGGATACCAGCACAGCAAAAGCACCCAGTATGAGTAATAGCAACACTATTCAAACATTACTTTCATAAAGTTCCAGTTTTCAACATGACCAACCACAACATTCAGTCAATGAAACAATCGAGAAAAGGGTTGGCAACAGGTTCAGATCCTCTGAGTGCTGGAAGGTAAGAGTGGCAGCGTCCTAACCTGTGATCTTCCTGTATTAAAATCACCTCACATCACCTACTTTCCTTTTAGGTTGATGACCTATTGTGTGTAATACTGTACACAGACTGTGGTATGGGTCAGCCATTTACCTTTGACTGCTTGGCTTTGTTGTCAATCTTATTTCCTTGATTCTTATTTGATGGCTTTTCTTCCTTGTCTTGTATTTATCCCTCCCCTGCATCATTGCTGTGTGACAGCAGTTCCAATTGGATGAATTGTACTTTTCCATTGTTAAAAATCAGGGAACTACTTTATTCTTTTTCTTTCAGCACCCCATTGGAGTGCATGTGGTTTTTACCCTCTCTCTTGTGTCATTATTTTATTGTACATTTGTACCCCCTCCTTCTTTTGTGCATGTTGGTCTCCCACCATTTCCTTCATTGTTCTTGCCGCCACCCGCCCCCCCCCCAGCATTACAATTATTTTTTCTTTATATTTGTTATCCCCCTGGAGCCCCCGCACACTCTCTGATTCCTCACAATGCCTTCCCTACTCATCCATGGCATCACCACCCTTCCACAACTTCATAATTTTCTTATTTTTAGGTCTTGGCTAGACAGCGTATGCACTGTCTCGAAGAGACATTGGGGCATATTATTAAGGAGATGCGATAATTATCGCAAATCGCTCTTAGCGCGATTTACTCTATCGCTGGATTACATTGCCGTGTTAGCGACGTATTATCAACATTTTGCTAACAGGCGATGTAATTCCAGCGATAGAGGCCGATTCCCAGGAATAGCGCGTGAAATCCAGCGATGATTCCACAGCGCTAAGGAAAGGCTTGCTGATAGGGGAGTGTGGACCTAACCTGGCAATCCACCTCCCATTATCAGTATGCCTAAGTCACTTTTAAAGCAGACGTAACATTCCTGCGATAACTGCGGTTAGCGCGGTTATTTTTATTGCTTCGCGGGTCTGCTGCATGGCTTGCTAATATCGCGAAGCCGTGTTAACGTGGATTCCCACGTTGTTGTACTCGGGAACGCCTACTTTGCATGTCATTAGCGATATTGATCGCTGACATGCAAAGTCGCAAGGAAACACGCGCTAACGCTTGTTAGCGTGTCCTTGATGATATTGAGATAAAAAAATCGCCGCTTTTTCGGCGCTATGTGCCGAAAAAGCAGCGATATATCTCTTGATAATATGCCCCATTTTGTTTTCATTCTGTGTGCTTCAGCTCGCCCATAGGCTTACCATTTGCTCTCTGCATCATTGCTCTCATATCCTTTGTCCCCACTAGTCCATGGTATGTATACGTCATGCCTCTTCTTGTATGTAGCCCTCCCAGAGCATGGACCAAGTACTTGTGTCCATCCACTGCTCCCATTTTAGGAGCTACTTTTTTTCTTTGTGTTTAAGCACTACACATGAGTGCTCGTTTTCACTCTGTCCGTCCTCCGTCTCCTGTTGCCTCTTTCCCCCCTCCAACCCGCCCCATCCCAACCCCAGCCAGATCGCCCTCACATCCGAACTCTGCTTTATCTTGGTTGCTGCAAATGTATTTATGGTGATAAAAGCTGATTATATCCAGCACTGTGGATTTTGGTGTGATTTTTTTTTTTAAAGTTAAGGTTTATTACTTTAAATGGATTAATATGCAGCGTCTATCTTTAAATGCAAACCTAAGCACTGACTCAAATACGGAAGCCACGTCCTGTGCTTCTGTTTTGCGATCAGTTTTTAAAATACACATGAATAGGGTGATACATAGTGTTGGCTTAGTCTTGATGTTTTATACTACTCGTTCGAGGTGAGTGTTATGGATTGCACCCTTTGTTTACAAAGCTTTACCTCAATAACTTTGCTTTTGTTTGTGTAGTAAGCATGCTGTGTTTAGCAACTAAATTGAAAGTAGTTTTTAATTTGGGCATCATTTACATTTTAATAAAGACACTGGGGCATATTATCAAGGATCTGCGATATTTATCGCAAAGCACGCTGTTTTTTTTATCGCCGGCTATCGCTGGATTTCCTTGCCGTGATAGCGCGGTATTATCAACGCGTATCGCAAAGGCGATAGGAAATTCAGCGATAGCGTGTAGAACCAGCAATAGCGCGAGAATTCCAGCGCTAAATCAACAGCGCTAATGAAAAGCTTGCTAATAGGTAAGTGTATACTTAACCCAACAATCCACCCCCCATTGACAAGATGGTTAAGGCAAGTTTTTTTCAGGCGTTAAGTTCCAGCGATAAGCGCGGTTAGCGCGAATTTTCCTATTGCTTCGCGGGCGTTGATAATAGGGGGAAGTTGTGTTTGCGACTGTTTCAATGGAGTTTTAGTCAGGAACGCCTACTTTGCATGTCATTAGCGATAATTATCGCTGACATGCAAAGCGGCAACACAACGGCCGCCATCGCCATTAAGCTGTTGCTAACAGCTGTTAGCGACAGCTTGCTAATAGGGCGATAAAAATATCGCCGCTTTATCGGCAAAAAGTGTCGCTAAAGTGGCGATACTGCCCTTGATAATATGCCCCAATATCTCTTCAGAATTTACACTTCTTTCCACTACCCTG
Source organism: Calotriton arnoldi (assembly GCA_963921515.1). Lineage (NCBI taxonomy): Eukaryota > Metazoa > Chordata > Amphibia > Caudata > Salamandridae > Calotriton > Calotriton arnoldi. The sequence continues at coordinate 305,986 of CAWUFW010014571.1, forward strand.
ATTTCTTTCTGTTTCGCATCACAGAGACTGAGGGGCATATTATCAAGGATCTGCGATATTTATCACAAAGCGCGCTTAGCGCTGTTTTTTTTATCGCCGGCTATCGCTGGATTTCCTCGCCGTGATAGCGCGGTATTATCAACGCGTATCGCAAAGGCGATAGGAAATCCAGCGATAGCGTGTAGAACCAGCAATAGCGCGAGAATTCCAGCGCTAAATCAACAGCGCTAATGAAAAGCTTGCTAATAGGCAAGTGTATACTTAACCAAACAATCCACCCCCCATTGACAAGATGGTTAAGGCAAGTTTTTTTCAGGCGTTAAGTTCCAGCGATAAGCGCGGTTAGTGCGAATTTTCCTATCGCTTCGCGGGCGTTGATAATAGGGGGAAGTTGTGTTTGCGACTGTTTCAATGGAGTTTTAGTCAGGAACGCCTACTTTGCATGTCATTAGCGATAATTATCGCTGACATGCAAAGCGGCAACACAACGGCCGCTATCGCCATTAAGCTGTCGCTAACAGCTGTTAGCGACAGCTTGCTAATAGGGCGATAAAAATATCGCCGCTTTATCTGCAAAAAGTGCCGCTAAAGTGGCGATACTGCCCTTGATAATATTCCCCATAGCATTTAAAATGCACAGGAAGTGTATTTTATTGCTGAGGTATGTTGCCTTAAAAAAGACAGGATTTAGAATGGTTACACAGTTCCCTTATGTCAAAGAGGATTTGATTTCCTAACCGATGTGTCAGTAAAATATTCTGCCTGAAAATTATCCGAATAGTAGTGCTATGAGCTTACTTATTTTTCATGCCTTCTGAGGCAATTGAAAATGTTCAGCCCTTTATGTTAAGGATTATATGCCCATCTCAATGGCATCATTAAATAGAACCAAGTATTTTTTGCCAGCATTCTTCAGCTCCAAATGAATGACCTGGCTGTAAAAAAAACGTGTTGGTTTAACAGGAGAATGTCTGCTATTTTTCCAATTGGAAATATCTTTCATCTTAACCTCTTGCTTCCAGTGCATCGGCTATCATTTCAACATAATGGACTGACTAGGACACATAATTTCTATATTTGTTTCTATGTAGTTCATGCACAGCACGTGCCACGTCAAAGGGCATTTTTTCCTACTTTCCACCTTGCTGAACAGCAGGCCCGCTGCACATGGCTAAAACCTTTGTTAAAAGACATAGACAAAGCCAAGAGCTCTCCTGAAGGCGAGACTTATTGGCTTAGCCAATGCTTGTTTTGCTTGTGTGAGGGCTCTACAACCTCCATACTGCTACCGGGCTGCTCGTTTCCATGTCTGTTGCCCCTCACCTTCCTTCTGCTTCTTTCAATTATTGCTCTCTGTCCGCTGCAAACTGGACGCTGCTGCCAGGCCTCTTATTTTCTTGTACTTTGCTCCCCACAGCTCCTGCATTTAAAAAAAAAAATAAAACCTTTTCTTATTTGTTCTCCAAACTTTATTTAGAGAAAACTTTACAGTAGATTAGCAATTCACTGTCATGTGGTAACGGTACAAAGAGGACCATCCTCCGTTTTCATTTTAAAACAATTTCTTTTCTCATGCTTTGTTTCTTCATAAAATTTATAGCAAACACTATCTCAACACTTATTATATATGACATATTAAACCATGGAGATTGTAAACAAACCACTTCATTATGCATAATTGTCTAATCATTAATTTCTGTACTTGAAGTAGACATTTCTGAGGATGAGCTAGGCATGCATATACATGATCTCTGGAGAACTGCAGACATGTGACCTGGTCCTACCCTGTATCTGCCCTCATGTTTTCCAGGCGCGGCCAGTACAGGTAAGAGCGGCGGGGGGTGGCGGGGAGTCGACATATACGAGGGGATAGGGGAAATAAAATAAATAAATAAAACCACTTACCTTGCGCTCGCCGCATCGCTGAGTCGGCGATGCGGCGTGCGCAAGGTTAGAAGTTTTATTTATTTATTGTATTTTCCTTATTCCCTTGTATGTCGACTCCCTCCCCTTCCCCAACCTGCCCCACCGCTATTACCTGTATCGGCCGCGCCTGATGTTTTGTATACGTGTGTAAAGGTGCACAAATCCTTTTAAATGTATCCATTCTATCATGGACAATTATGTTTTTTATAGCATATGTAGACCAAAATTTTGACCACCTCAATTTACAGGAGGTGAGGGGAAATTCAATCTACATGCAATGGTGAACCTAGCTGTTGGAAGCATGTGGATGAGAATGTTTGCCTGTCATAGTGGTGAGTGGATAATCCAAGTTATCACCCAATAGTTGGGAGAATGGACTGCATGTCTGTTTGATGGCTGCTTTTGTTTTGATTGACATTTCCATGATGTTTGTATTTTTGTGCAGCTCCATTGTGTCTTTTCCTCACCACTCTGCCAGTATATCTCTTTGACACCAATAACCTCTTGGTCGCGCCCAGTATATGATATGGGTGTATTTAGAGTGGTCATTTTGTTCCCGTTGCCATTTTTGTAGGTATGAGGCCATGGTTCTAGGGCACCTTGGTCATAAACATCCCTAGTGTTGTTTCAGTCTGTCCTAACCTTGTCCTGATACCTTGTAGTAAATTATAGCTTATATAATATGGGAGACATTGGCGATGAGTGGGAAGGCACATCTCCTTTCCTAACCATCACATTTCAGTGATGTACTGTCGTTCATGTAGAGTATACTTCGTATTTCCATTTGAATATGTTGTCTTTGAAATTTCGCTCTCCATGCACATGCTACTAGTTTTGCCTAGATTATCTTTATTTCTTCTTTAGAGAATATGAGTAGTAAGATCTGTAAACAATAAAGGGGTCTTGGGATACATTTTTTTTTATGATGGCTATATAGCTAACCATGAGATTAGCCATTTTCTCCATTAGCATCGATCCTTAAATAGGGTGTCTGGGGGATATGCAAATCATAAAATGTATCTATTGTTGGTGGAATTGTAATACCGTAGTATTCTAAAGTGGCCAAAGACAAGGAGGAACCACAAGATTTCATTATGTCTCTTAGAACTGGTGATTTTGGGGGGTTTCCTTGAGCTATGGATTTAGAACAATTTAGAATAAATTAGTTTGAATCCTGAAACCTGAGAGAATTTTTTGAGTTAATCTGATCATTGCTGTCAAGGAATTTTCAAGGTTTGCAGGGAAACGTAAAATATTGCCTGTGCATAAAGCTACGTCTTAGGTTTCCGAATTTAATTTCACACCCTCGATTTCTGATTTGAAATTAATTTTCTGTAACAGCGGGTCCACGGCCAAAGCAAATATTGTGGGAGGTAGTGGCCAGTCTTGTCTCGTTCTCATAGTTATTGTTATCAGTGGGATCCTCGAGTTCTTAACTTTAATAACACTTGAGGGTTGGACATAATTTGCTAAGATATGTGTTCTCATTGTTTACCAAAGTTAGCTTTTGCTAATCGTTTTTAAAATGCCTTCTCCCTGTCAAGCCACAGGAGGAGCAGTTGTGTTATGCTTTGTGACAATTGAGCTTAGGTTGAATGCTCACCATATCTTTTCCAATGTTTATCTGTTTTAATAAGTCCTGATTGGACAAGGTGTATTATCATAGGCCACACATTCTCCAGACAAGATGTCCATATTGCTGTATATATTTTAACATCAATATTCAATAAAGCAATGGAAATCGGTCAATGTGGGGTTTTAGAACCAAAGTGGCTTCAGATTCCAACATGGTATTAGTGATCTGCGCAGTTTCAAGGAAATAAATGAATAATTGGGACAAAGTCTCCACTAAGAGATCCTTAAATGGTTTGCGAAAGAAAGGCGTGTAGCCATCTGGCCCTGCGGCTTTGTTTTTGGGAGTTTAGTAATTGCTATCACGACCTTTTGAAAATTATATGTTCTTCTGCTGTGTCTATGAATTCCATCTGAAGTTCCAGGAATTTAATGTCTGCCAAATATTCAATGTGTGTTATTTCCTGTATTGTTTTTGCTTTATACAGGATTGTGCAAAAATCAGAAAATTCTTGCATTATACCCTTTAATGATGTTGCCATTGTCCCGTATTTCCTGCGTATTTGCCTAATAGCCATGCAATTCTGAATTTTTTCAAGTTTTTGGGTAAGAAGTCTGTTAGCCTTTTCTTTCCTCACATAGCTTACGCAGATGACACTCAGCTCCTCTTCACGTGGAAGGAAAATGACTTGTCCCCGGATCTAGCCAAAAACTGTCTTTCAGCTGTTTTTAACTGGCTTGCACGGGCTCAGCTCAAGTGCAATGAGGACAAGTCTGAGGTACTTCTGTATGGGTCTTTTCCCCCTCAATTCAGGGAGGATCTTTGGCCCTCAGAGAATCCCAGGCCCAACTCTGTTGGCAACCCGGTTAAGAATCTGGGGGTCTGGTTTAGTGAGGACCTCCGGTTTTCTACGCAGATAAAAAAACTGGCTGGAGTGTGCTTTGGCACATTGAAATAGCTTAGGAAGTTCCTGCCACTGTTACCCAGACCAGCCAAGGAAATGGTGACTCGTGCCCTCATTCTGTCGCGTATTGACTATGCCAATGCATTGTATATTGGCTTACCTGTATACCAGCTGAAAAAGTTGCAAATTATTCAAAACATGGCAGCAAGAGTGCTGCATGGTATCCCTGGCAGATCAAGCATAAAGCAACATCTACGGGACCTGCATTGGCTCCCCGTGGTGCAACGCGTCCAGTTCAAGGCTCTCACTCTTGCCCACGGTGCCCTTTACAAATCTGGGCCGCCGTATCTTAGGAGACGCTTTGACTTCTACGTTCCCCGAAGACAATTGCGCTCAGCCGCACTACGTCTTGCAGTCATTCCCCGTTTTCGTCTAACGCGAACGGGGGGTAGCTCTCTTTCTTTTAAGGCAGCCAAAGCCTGGAATTCCCTTCCTTATGAATTGCGGAATACTCAAGATCTCAGGCTGTTTAAGAAGCAGTTAAAGACCTTGCTTTTCAATTAACCCACAGCTCCTTTCAGCTCCCGCATTTTGCAGTTGGCCTTCGCGCCGGGACACTCTTGAGTATCCGTGCGCGCTATAAGTGCTTAATAACATAACATAACATAACATAATATAGCTGTTTTGTTCTTAAAATGTTCTGAACAGTAACTCCTAGAATAATTTGTTTCAGTTCCCCTCTTATTCTCCTGTAGCTGTCTATATTAAATGTATCACTACTGGTTCACTGAAAGCTATACTGTTCATATGTCATTGCATATTGGAAACAAAATCTCTTGAATCAGATGTGAAGAGATTGTCAGGAGGGCATGATCTGGGAGCAATTGGCTCTCTATTGAGCTTGATGTTATTAGGTTAAAGGAAGATCATTGCATTGAAAAGAGTTCTATTCTATATGTAGTGCTATGAGTACTTGAATAAAAGGTATCATCTCTTTCAGCTGGATGTTTTGACCTCACAATTTCACCTAGATCAAAGTCTTCTTGCATCCCTTGTGCTAGGGCAATAGCTGGAGGTCCTATTTTATGAGTAAGGCCTGATCGGTCTTCAGTGGGGCTTAAAGCTACATTACATTCACAACTTGCTGTAAGAGTGTTTTTTGTGTTCTTTGCGAATATTTGGAAGAGTTTCTCAAAGAATGTTTCTTTATTGTTATTGGGGGCGTAGATACAAGTCAGAGTCAAAAGTCTTCCTTCTACCTTTCTCTGTAATATCAATGCTCTTCCTATTTTTTTCTCTGTATATTGAATCTGAATGATACCTTAAGCTTTTCATGAATAGTATAGCCACTCCTTTAGTTTTGGTATCAGCTGAAAAGTGGAATTGTGTTGGACACAGTGGGGATTGTAGTCTATGTGTATCTTTTACTAGCAAATGAGCTTCTTGTGGAAAGGCAATTGCTATTTCTAAGGGGCTTAGCCATTTTAAGAGTGTGTTCATTTTCATTGTTGAATTTAAGCCTTGTGTATTCAATATGAGTATATTAAGCACGGTCATTGGGTGTCATTTTGAAAACATCCATCTTGCTATCATTTTAGTGACATAATGCATATTTTTGGGATGGTAAAATGACCCATTATCTGCCCCACCACTTAATGCCCCACCACTTCCTATCTTAATAAGTTGTGTTTGTTTCTGGTTTTCTGAAGGCGGAAATTTTGAGCTAGGGTACACTGAACTTGGATAATGGGTAAAAAAAAAACTAAGGGTGTGTTGTTATGTTATTGTTCATTCTTTTGCTCTTCTTTGAATTTCTGAACTTGTGCTCTTTAATTTTTCTTTGTATGTCTCAAGCTTTTTTTTCTCCCTCATGACAGCAACACATTTCATTCTTATTTACATTCCTATTACCTTTCCCTCTCTCTTTTCATGTCCTCTGCACATTCCATTCTTGTATAATTTCCTGTTTGAAATCAGTTGTATCCTTGGAAGTGAGCTGTCAACTCTTTTTTGCTGTTGCTGGTGCCCTGTTGAGATTAAACTTACCTTTTTATGACCATCTATCACTTCTTCAATTTGGCAAAGAGTTACCCATGTCCCTAGCCGTAGCTACACACTCATCTCAGCAAAATTGATCTTTTTTGCCACATTTTCATCAACTAGGATTTCGTTATTCACGGCTTTGAAGGTAGTCTCACTCTCTTCATCGCTGTTCCTGGTGCAGAAGTTCACCGAATATGCTCCAATTTGTTTCTGACTGTTCTGGGCTTGGATCATATTGATGATAGGCTATTCCTATATTGCTCTTGAAACCTCATGTACGACAGCGACAGCCGTGTACATTCTGTCCAGACACGTGCCAATTGGCTGGAGTGTCTCTTATGTGTAGCCATATAGGATCTGTTTTAATTGGATCATTGGCATAATATTGTGAGACAAAAGTATTGTGGCAATAACATTGTTAGCAAAAATATTGTGATCCTACACTTATGATCCAAAATACAAACATATTGTGTCAAAATATAATTTTTTAAAATATCAACAATTAACAATATTTTAAATATTTTAATTTACATATTAGCAGTAAAATTAATTAATTAAACATTAACAAACATATATACAAGCAGCAAAACTATTTACCTTAGTTAAAATATAAAAATAAGCATATTCAATGAAATGTATCTATATTATATTATAAACTACATTTGGAAATATTTTTTAACATAGATTAATATTTTAATACATTTAGAAATGTTCAAAACAATAACATGAGAAACAAAAAAATCAACTAACAACTATATACATAAAAAAATCTTAACTAACCTAGTGAATATAAAACAAATATATAAATATTACCCAAAACAAAAGACATTTCTAAACCTAAAAAGACATAAAAAATTGAAAATTAGTAAAAATCCACAGTAGAAAAAGCGTTAGACTTTGGAGAGGATACATTTACTAGTCCCACTACAGTATAAGCAACAGTAGGGGAAAGTGATGGAACTCAGAAGGGTTAGATTTACTGTTCCTATTGTAGTTTATACAACAGTAGAGAAAGTATTGGACTTCAGAGGGGTTAAATTAACTATTCCCAATCCAGTCTAAGCAACGGTAGGGAAAGCATTGGACTTAAGAGGGGTTAGATTTACTATTCACACTCCACTCTAAGTAACACTAGGGAAAACATTGGAATTCTGATTTACTATTACCACTCCACTCTAAGCAACAGTAGAGAAAAGCGTTGGACTTCGGAGAAGTAAGATTTACTATTCTCACTCCAGTCTTAGCAACACTAGGGAAGGCATTGAACTTCCGAATGGTTAGATTTACTATTCCCATTCCAGTATAACCAACAGCAGGGAAAGCGTTGGACTTCGGAGGGGTTAGATTTAGGGCCTTGTTATGAGTACTGCGGTCCTCAGCATTGCCGTACTCATGGTCCGATCACTGCCACCACTGCGGGTACGCCTGCAGTATTCTCAGAAATGCAGACAGCCATGAGACCACCGTTTCCACCGAGATCAAGGATCCCGCTGTTCTGGTGGTCTGCAACCGGCCTCAATATGCTGGCAGTGCTGATGCCGGCAGCACCAAGCATATTACAACCTACATATCCACCGCCCTTTTCATGGCGGTGAGCCCACCATGAAAAGGGTGGTGGACATGCAGGAAATGGCTCCCGGCCAGATCTCGGCCAGGGGATGCATGCTGGGAGGGCACATGGTGTGCCCCCCTGTAATTGCACCCCCGTTCCTGCACGGTGTGGCATGCATGCCAAACTGTGCAGGAACGTGTTGCAGGCGCTGTCACAGTGACAGTCTGCTGTTAAGGCTCTCCTATGATCCTTATACAGATGCCGCTGTGAGACTGCCACAGCACCACCCGCCCGTGATTACCCTCATAATCTGGTGGGCCGGTTTATGACGGGCTTGGTAGTCCTTCTTTCGGCCTGACGGTGGAGGCCCAACAGGAGGTCCGCCAAACTCGAAATAAGGCCCTTACTATTCACACTTCAGTTTAAACAAGAGTAGGTAAAGATTTGTACTTCAGAAGGCTCACAAATATTATAACAAGTCTTAATAATTAACTAAAAATATGTCATTAAGTAATTATGGCAAAAACATTAGAGGAGATACAAAATCAAATACCATATGATTTACTAAAAATATGCAAACTTTGTAAACCATGAAATTAAAATTAAAAAAAACGTAGAATAACATTCACTTACTTATCTACAAACAAATTACTACATTTAAAAATAAATACCAAGTTATTTCATTTAAATTAAAACTAAATTACATAACGTACCTCCCCCCCTAGAGTTGCCAAGATCTTCCAGAATCCCCAGTAGGGCCTCTTTTGGTATCAGCGTTAGTGCCAAGGATGAGGACAGTGCTATTTTCTCCCAATAGTGAGTAATAGGGGGACAAGCCAAGTCATATGGAAAAAATCTGCATTCGGGGAAGGACAACAAAAGCAAGCATTGGAATGCAACTTCTGGGCCTGCCACAGCTTCAAGGGTGTAATATACGTGCAGTAAAGGTAATTCAACTGAATAAGATGCAGTTGAGAAACATCGCTATCTTGCGGGAGCCATATGGGCGAACTGCCAGTCAACATCATCCAGAGGAGCCAACCAGTCTTCCCATTTCCTCCGTAGGGGGGCCAGCACATCAGGGGCATTGTTAATCTTGGACTAATTTATTTATTTATTTATTTATATAGCGCTACATTCATCCCAACGGGATATCACGGCGCTGAGGAGGCGAGATCTGGTGCTGAAAAGAAGGGCCGGAGGAAGTAAGGATCTGCTTAGGTGGGAAATAAATGTGTTTTTAATTTTTTTCTGAAGGTGTTATAGTCATTGATGAGTCGAAGTTCGACTGGCAGCCCATTCCAGTGTAAGGCCGCGAGGTGCGAGAAGGTGCGTCCCCGGTTTTAGCCTTTTTGATCCTTTTTGATTCTGCAAGCGCAAGATGCTGTGACCGTAAGCATCTAGGAGGGGTGTAGAATTGGATTTTATCTTGGAGAATTTTGGGACCGATGCGGTGTAGTGCCTTAAAGGTATGCCCCAGGAGCTTAAATCGTGCTCTTTGGCGCACCAGCAGCCAATGAAGTTGTTTCAGGCAGTAACTGAGCTTAGTCTGCCCTTATTGCAGACCAGTTTAGCTGCAGCGTTTTGTACTACCTGGAGACGTTTAAACAGGTAGTCTGGCATGCCCACAAACAGGGCATTACCGTAGTCCATTCTGCTAACAAGCATTGCTTGGGTGACTGTCCTCCTATCTTCCAAAGGGATCCAGGGAAAAAGCCTTTTTAGGAGTTTTAGTAAGGCAAAACTTTTCCCACAGAGGGTCCGTACGTGATCCTGCATGGATAGTTTGTCATCCATGAGGACGCCCAAGTTCTTAGCACACCTCTTGGGCTCTGGAGCGTGTCCTAAAGAGTGGGGCCACCATGAAGCGTCCCAAATGTGGTGGGCTACACCAAAAAGCAGGATCTCAGATTTATCAGCATTAAGCTTGAGACAGTGATCGGACATCCATGCTGCCATTTCAGTAAGGCAGTTGTTAAGCTTGGTCCGTGTGCTCTCGTGGTCATTACCAATGGCTATTGTTAATTGCGTATCGTCCGCATATGAGCAAATATCGAAGCCCCATTTAGAGCCAATTTTTGCCAGTGGTGAAACATAAGCATTAAAAAGGGTGGGGCTAAGAGAAGCTCCCTGGGGGACACCACAGCTCAGAATTTTTGGTTTGGAAGAAAAAGCACCCAGTTGTACTGTTTGTTTCCTGTTGCTGAGGAATGAATTGAGCCATTGGAGTGCTTTAGCATGTATTCCTTTTCCGTGGAGATTGCGAAGTAAGAGCTGATGGGAGACCGTGTCGAATGCTGCTGACAGGTCCAATAGGATCAGGGCAACTACCTTGCCCTGATCCAGAAGTGCTCTTATATTGTCAAACACGGCCAGCAGGGTCGTCTCCGTGCTATTTGTGGCCCTGAAGCCTGTCTGAGATGGGTCCAGAAGGCCATTAGATTCCAGATAAGCAGATAGCTGTCTGTTGACCATTTTCTCCATTACTTTGGAGAGAAATGGAAGTAGGGATATTGGCCTATAATTTGCTGGATTTGTCACATCTACACCTGCTTTTTTAAGCAGGGGAGTGACTATTGCATGTTTCCAGGCCTCCGGGAATACTGCTGTCTCAAGTGATCTATTGAAGAGCTCCGTAACATAGGGGCAGAGGGTGGGGATAATTTGTGAGAAGATGAAGTGAGGACAGGGGTCGAGGGGAGAGCCAGATTTGACTTCTCCCATAGTTTTGGCTACTTCATCTTGGGAGAAAGGGACGAAACTGCCCAACTGTGCTGTGGTATTAGGAAGAGGATCCGTGTTTACCCAGCTGTTGGAGTCAGTTGGGGCATTTGTGTTAAAAGATGAGTAGATAGAGTTTATTTTGTCTATAAAGAAGTCACTAATAAATACAGGACACCCCCCATCGCACCCACAAGCAACTGCGCTTCCAGTGTGCTATACTCGGGGAGCGTGCCAAGGTCATCCCTATAAACTGCGAGTGCGTGCCTGATTTGTAGGGTATTGATGAAATTGGGTTCTAGAAAAGGTGTATTGTGCCTGAAGGCCCCAAAAGGACTTAATGTGATGTCCCTCCCAGATGTAGCCTAGGGTCGCAATACCTATGTGGTTCCATGCTTGGAAGCCTCGGAGGTTGGATATGTAGCGGAGCAGGCAGCCATGCCACAGCAGTGTCTGCTGAATGAGTTTGATATGCCAACCCACTGCTAGTGACACTGCTCGCCAGGCCTGGAAAACTGTGTGAGTCACTTCAGGGAGGTGGTGTGGTACAGGGCCACCATAGAGCAACCCCATTACCTTATCCAAATTTAATAATGCAAGTTAAGCCCAATATGCAGGTTTGTCCCACCCTCAAGTGATCACCAGGATTTGTGTGGCCTAATGGTACTTTTGAAGGTCTGCCATGGCCAACACTGTGTCATACACTGCCATCCGACACTTGGTTAACGCAATACGGGGCAGATGGCTCAACCACAGGAAGGCGCAGACTACCACTGCGAAGTTTCTGAACCACCGGTCAGGGATGTGCAGTGTGAAATTTTGGAAGATGTTCAGGCAGGGTGGGAGAACCATCATCTTAAAATTGACCACACAATCTAAAAGGTTCAGCGGGAGGTGCGCCCAACGCTGCAGGTCTGCCTTCACCCGGGTAAGAAGCAGATTAAGGATCCATGTCAGTTAAGGGACAAGGGAAATATGAATCCCCAGATATTTGATTGAAGCTTAGGTGTTTTTACAGGTATAAAGGCCTGCCACTGTGTCATTGTGGTGTGCCCCAAATCAACACTAGTAGCTAATTATTCAAACTGACCTGCAGGCCAGAGGCCTCATCATAAATCTCCAGGATGCGAAGGCATCTCGGACCTGTATAGGCGGGGTCAGCCGGGTACAAGAAAATATCATCAGCGTATAACGCAATCCTGTCATCCTTTGGTTCTCCCCAGCTCCATCCATGCAATTGAGCATTGCAACGCAGCGCACCAATCAAGCAAGTGGTTCAATCTCAAGGGCAAACAAAAGGGATGACAGGGGACACCCCTGATGGGTACCTCTGCCGATAGGGAAAAAAGGGTCAGAGAGCACCCCATTGACCACCACCCGGACCGCAAGGTGGGAGCACAGGAGGTCAATGTAACGACAAATTCAGGGATCGAAGCCCATTCGAATCAGCACAGTCCTCATAAAGCCCCAATCCACTGAATCAAAGGCCTTCTCAAAATCAATTAGTAGAAGGGTGCAGGATTCAGGCAACTCGAGCTCTCACACTAGGGTGACCTGCTAGCGGCATATGGAGTGACAAGTGCTCCACTTAGGCATGAACCCGCACTGGTCCGGTTGGACCAAGCTAGACATCACCTGCCAGATCCTAGATGCAAGGATTTTCGTGAAAATGCTCAGTGTTAATGAGGGAGATAGGGTGATTGGAACTGTACTGAGGCGAGGTTTGGCCGGGTTTTGGAATCAGCACAATAGTCACTGTCTGTGTAGAGTTTGAATAGATTAGGCACCAGGATGTAGCAAAACTTACGGTAATATTCTAACAGAGAGCCGCCTGGCCCGGGTGTTTTCCTGAAGACAGCTCGAATATGGCTTCCAGGATTTCGTCCTCCATGAGAGGCTCGTCCAGGGATGCCTGCTCGCTGAGTGAGAGCCGCAGGAGTGGTATATCACACAAGAGAGGCAGAGTACACTCCAAGGGAGGGCTTGGACAGTCCATGGTAGTAGTCAGCAAACATTGCTGCTATGGTGACCGAATTGACCTGAAGGAGTCAACGGGCATCCCGGACCTCAAGTACAATTCTGGTAGCCACATCACTGGTGACTAGCCAGTAAAGGATCTTACTGGACTTGTCCCCAGCCTCATGCACCTACTGGGTTGAAGCTCACCAACATGGCCTGGCGTCCTCCAGTGCTGTCTGCCTAAGGGTGGACCTAGTCAGGAAAAAAGCGATGGCGCATGGGCTCAGGGCACGGTTCTGGATTTCCAGGTCCATGATTGTTTGCCTCTAGGCTCTCTCGACCGGTCACACAAATCTCTTGACTATCTCCCACATTGTGGCCTTCCCTGCGGCCCAAAGAATGCCCACAGAGTCCACCAACCACAGCTTTCATCCTGGAGATACCAGATGTTCAGGTGCCAAGAGGGGCGCACCATATGGCCAGGACCACCAAGGCATAGTTCTATGGGATAGTGGTCTGAGATAACCCTACGAAGGATAATCACTTGTGTAACATACTGCACGTCGGTCGTGGGGACCACAAGGAGATTGATGCGTGAGATTGTCTTGTGAGACGCAGATGTGTGGAGGTATGCCCCTCTCATGGGTACCAGATCCACCATATATCACAGAGACAAAAGGTCTCCAGGAACCACTGAAGCTGTCGGGAACGCATAAAACAATGGGAGGTGAAGGCACCAGTAGTATCAGAAGAAGGGTCAGGGGCAGCATTGAAGTCACCCCCTATAATTGTAAAGCCTACCGGGAAGGCCAACAGGACGCACATAAGGCCTCAAAGGTTGTGGTGGGTAAGAGTCGTGGGATGTAAATGCTGAGGATATTGCAGGGGCGTCCCTCCAGCAGGCCCTCCACCCCACGTACCTGCCCAGTGGGTCAGCAATTGTGTGGATAACTGATAGGGGAAAGGGTTTGTGCAGAAGAATCGCCACCCTCTAGTCATACCCAAACTGCTTCCAGAGAAGCCCAGAAGGTGTGTCTCCTGCAGCAACTGAATCGATGGATGGAGGTGCTTAGCATACCACTGGACTGTAGTCTGTTTAATGCAGTACAGGAGACCATTAACATTCCAAGAGAGGACTTTGTAGACCTCCATGTTGACAAGGTAGTAACTAGGCCCCACCTCAGCTCCAAAAGGGTGCTCAGTATGGGCACGGGCCTGGGAGCAAAGGGTCCCATTGAGAAACGGACATAGGATGTGGTCATGAGGACAACAGTGGTGTCGTGGTCAGCAGGTGGGCTAAACAAACTGAGCAAAGCAATACAACCAAGAACTCGAGCTTTCCCCAATCCCCCTACTCCACCCCACCCCATACATCTGTTGCCCAACCCCCCCACCTAAACATTCAAATCAAAAGGAAAAGTGCCAAACCTTGTGGTGCCCTCCATGGTGGCCTTCCTTTGATGGGCGGGTACTCATAAACCTCGCCGTTGCAGCTCGATGACACATTAGTAAAGGGTACTCACTCAGGGTCACCCAGTTTTCCACCTGTAGAGTCACCAAGTAGTTTGCCCTTCTCTCCATTCGCCCCCCCTTAAGGCGGAGCTCCCCACGAGGAAAGCGGGGGTGCCAATGAGCTGGGTGCCTGGGTCCCTGCACCAGAAGAAGTGGGGGAGTCTGCTGAGCATCCCCGGGCCGAGGCCTCATGAATGCCTTGGTCTTGGGAGTAGCCCGGGAGTCTGCCCACGGGTGAATCAAGAGTGCCTGCTCAGTCACCCACTCCCATGCCTCCTCTGGGGTATCCAAGAAATGGGATCGACCCACATGCAGAACCTTGAGCCATGCTGAAAAACTAAGCATATATTTGAGGTTGAGGGATCGTGATTTCTGTTTCACCTCATTAAAGGATTGGCATTGCTCACAGGTTTAATCCGGATAAATCATAATCTAGTGAGGCTTGGAATGTCAGGGTCCCTACCTTTCGGGCCTCGTCTAGGATGGAATCTCTGTCCCGTACTTAAGCATCCAAGCAATCAACCATGGCGCGGAGGCGCCCACAGCGGTGGGTGTTAGGCCAGCGACCGGTGGGCCCTCTTGATCACGTACCACTGCGAGATGGAGCCTTTGGGCAGTCAGGATTGTAGACAGTCATGGAGGAAGTCTACAGGGTCAGAAGATTCCAAACTTTCCAGGAACCCCACGAAGAGGAAGTTGTTGTCGGCATCTTCACCACATTTTCCAGGGTGGCGGTGAGGGTCAGTAGCTTAGCCACTTTAGTCTTGAGCGGGGACACAACATCCTCCACCGTGGAGATCCTTTCCTCTGCCGCGGTCACCCTATGGGCCATGTTCTGAAAGTTCTGCCGGATAAGGGACAAATTGACCTTTAACTCCCCCAACCTGGTTTTGACCACCTCCTGGGATGCCTGGATAGCCTGCAGTATGGTGAAAAGATCCGTGGGGTCTGCCGATTATCGGTTGGAGGAAGCGGACTCCCCTTGTTGCTCCTCACTTGAATCCGGAGTCGCAATAAACCTGACCCTCCCTGTTTCTGCATGTGTGGCAGCTCCCTTATCTTTCCTCATGGAGCAAGGTTCAGCCCTCCCAGGGCAGAAGTCAGAGGACAAAAGATTTGGGAATCCGGGCTGGGGGTCCCCACGCGGCCTACTTGCAACCAGATGTCAGGAGCAGCACGAGTAGCCAAGGGCCCCAGCGGGCAGTTGTATGGAGTGGGGGCGAGGGCCGGGGCTTTGAAGCAGGATGGGTCCACCGTCCAGACGCAGAGTGCGGCTGATGCCATCAGCCCCAGTACAGCCAATACTCTGCCCCCCAGCAGGTCCGACTCTAGAACACAGCAGCAGGACAATGCGGTCCCTTGGAGGTCTCCAAAGAGGGGATGGTGGGGCCCAACGTCAACATCCATTTGGCACCAAGGATAAGTCAGGCTTGGATAGTCCATAGGGCCCTACCAAGGCCCAGGAGGGAAGTGCCAGGTCCAGGCAGGCGGGCAGGAAAGGCACTGCCGCTGCGAAGGAAGAGGCACCCCAGGCCCCAGGAGCTTCAAGAGTCAGGGCAGGGTGACCAAATCATAGTCCAGCATCCGGTCACCAGGCCACGGCCACAAGGTCCACAAAGAGGCCGCTGGGACTCCAGTTGTGGCAGAAAGCAAGCGGAAATGGGCTCAGGGGCAACCCATGGTGTTTACGAGTCACTGCAGGTATCTCCTGTCGGATCGCTGCACATGGTAGGGTGGAGCACCACAGATGGCCGAAATGGCCAGGAGCGCACTTAAAATGTGGCCACCATCTTACACAGCCAAGCCACACAGCCCCAACCTGCAGGATTAATTAAAGACTGGACTCCTTTGAAGTATATACCCCCAAGCTGGGCGCATAAAGTGGATCTCACCCAATAAGTCCAGCATCATGCTATAAAATGCTTGTTTGCTTGGTATGTACTGCTTGAACATCAGCTGCCATTTGTTAAAGGATCAATGATTGTATTCTTCTCAGGCATATAATTATCTGGAAGCTGTCAGACAAATGTTCCATGACAGATAACATTTTAAACAACCTTTCATAGTCAGGAAGGTCCCGGGATAATGCTGCAGAATTATCATTGAAGAGCAGCATATGCATTAGAATCAAAAACCTATCTCTGGTCATGACCAATGAGAAGAATGGTGTCTACCATTAACACTGTACAGTTGGTTTGTGCCCTATTTCCATTAGAAGTATAAGGTCCAGTATTTTTTTTAACTCCCTACATGAAGTGGGAGTCCAGAGGTTTGTCCTAGAATGAGTTGCCAGAGTGCCTCTATGCTTCCTTAGAAACCTTTTGGCACAGAAATTAGTTTGGTGTACAATTTCCTCAAGAAAGACATCATCTAGATGGAAGAAGGCAAAAGGCAAAAAATTGCAGTATTGACTTCACATCGAGCATTTGCAGTAAACGGGCAAATATGTAGGTGAACTCTGTTAGATGGTTGCCAATGGAACAGTCCCCCTGTGTTCGATGCTGTACACGCCTGCAGTCTGCATTGGGCTACACTGCGTCTTAGCTGCACAGATTGTGCTTGCAAAGGGACATCACGACCACCATGGCCATGTTTTTCAGAGTCAGTGGAAGATGAGTCATCATCGGATGGAACTCTACCAACTGAAAAATCATATTCTGATCCATGATCTCCTCCCTCAGATGCTGTTTCAGTATCAGAACATGACTCAGAGCTCTCCTCCATTATTTGAGTTAGGAGTCATCCACCGAGACACCATTTCTGTTAACTATATGAAACTTCCCTCCTCAAATACTATATCCTTGAATGCAGAGGTACTGATATAAATGTTAATGCTGTGAGAATGCAGTAGGTATGATATGAGCTGAAAGTGAGAATGCAATGCAAAGGACAGTGTACTACAAATGCAATAGACATGAAGCACAGTTGCCCTCATAAAAAGAAAACAAACTCTTAGGACCTGATTTAGAGTTTGGCAGAGAGGGTACAAAGGTGATGGAGTACCCTCTTCTCCAAAGTTAAGTTATGCATGCCTCATTTAGACAGCGGAGACTATTCCGTGTCCAAAGCCGGCATACACCTCCGACGGCCAACAGACTAAGGGCCGTCGGAGGTTTTGCCATTTGTCTGCACACCGTATTTAGAGTGGGTGAACAAATGGTTAGGTTTTCACTATCCTTACTGGTTATTAGGGGCAGTGAAAACTGCAAAATGACCCCATGCCATGGGAGAAAACTCCCATGTTGTGGGGGTCAATGTTTTTTTTTCATTTTCAAAAGCAAAATCCTGCTTTGGGCTTTTGTTTTTGAAAAATACATTTAAAAAAATGTAATGTTTGTCATACGGCTCTGCAATGTTGACGTGGACGTCCCTCAAACTTTCAATGCATTGACAGGAACTGCTGTGACAGCAGTTCCTGCCAATACAAGAGATGTCCACTTGCCTTGCGGACATCTCTAAATTTGGTGGACGGTGATCCCACAGGGCGACGGAGTACTTTACTCCAGCACCCTGATGGAATACACCCTGTACACCAAAATCTAAATCAGGCCTTTAGATTTAAGGACTCTCTGAAGTATAAAACTTTTTCAAAGAAGCTAAAAGAGAAAAAAAGAAAAAAATATTACTTCAAAGTACAACATTTGCAATAAGGCAAACTAAAACACATGTTTTGTCACAAAAAGTACATTTTGCATAGTAGTCCCTGACACTAAAAGGATCTACTTTGTGTGAGGATGTGCTTCTCTCCCATGTGAAAGAACAAAATACCCTCTCTCACAGT
Source organism: Calotriton arnoldi (assembly GCA_963921515.1). Classification (NCBI taxonomy): domain Eukaryota; kingdom Metazoa; phylum Chordata; class Amphibia; order Caudata; family Salamandridae; genus Calotriton; species Calotriton arnoldi. The sequence goes on from CAWUFW010014571.1 coordinate 323,957, forward strand.
GAAGCTAGCCAATGACTAAGTGGGCTGACCCATTGTCCCATGTGGTATGCTGTGTTGGACAAAAGCGAAATATGAATGACACCATAACAGACCAATGACTGAGTTGGGCTAACCTATATCCTCATGCGGTATGCTGAGATGGACAGAAGCAAAATGTGAATGGCACAATAACAGACCAATTGTCAAATAAGGCTGACCCATTGCCCCATGCAGTATGTTGTACTATTCGACAGAAGCAAAATGTAAAATGCCACAATAACATACCAATGGCTTACGTGGGCTGACCCATTGCCCTATGTGGTATGGTGTAGTTGATGGAAGCAAAATGTCAATGACAAATTAACAGACCAATGGCCATAGTGGACTGATTCTTTGCCTCACTGCAAGGGGGAGGCGATGGGTGAAAAATACGCTGCTGGCTTTGTGTGATTCCTGCTCGAGGTTTGCAGTCCCAGCTGCAATACTCTAGTAGAATTGTTGGCAGAGGGGCACCATCGGAAAGGAGAGGTTATCCCCTTTTCACTGGTATCCCTCATGTCAAGATTGCTGTCTGGGAGCTGATGTATTTTCTAATCCTTGGGGAAACCGATCTCATTGGGAGAGAAATCCACTGGACAGGCACAGAGCTGTCCTTACCTGCTCCACAGTGCATACTGTCTGGTGGGCTAATAACATCCGCGCACCATACGAAGCACAGAGATCATTGGTGGGAGGGGGGAGCATGAGGACTGACATGGAAGCAATTCCATGTTGGCTCCAATAAAGATTTCCATTGGGGGAAACTCTGGTAGAAGAACTGGAGGGTCCCCACTGCCTCCCACATTGGACGGTTTACATCCTCCAATGTGAATGGTTTGTCCACTACATTCAAGTGGTTAAAATTCTCAGATTTGAGAGTTCTTTGAACACATTTTAAAAAACTTGAAAACACTGAGTTGTACATATCTATAGCATGGATTGAATTACAGGCTGCAATATCAGTTGTTATGGTGTTTTGTATAGTCACAATTTTATGGAATAGCTCCAGTTCTACCCTAGTTCACAACTGTTGAGAATACGAGAGAGGGAATACCAAAGCTGACTGAATGGGCATATTCACTAAAGCCTTTACATTCACACAGAGAGCAAAACGACCATTATGTCCAAACCTTCAATCATAAAATTATCAATTTAGTGAAAGAATTCTACAGAAAAAATAACATAATCAATGGCAAAACGCTACTGACACATACGTTCAGACAAACTATGTTTGAATGCAGAGAAAAGATTAAATTTTTATTGAAACAGCTAAACATTTTTGTTCTATAAACTAATATTTCGGTGTATTAACAGTCAGCAATGTTAACATCACCAGAAAAAATTAATTGAGTTAAAGGAAGAGAAATTTTCAAAGCTTTTATATCGCTATATAACAAATGAAATTGAACATCATTTCAGTAATATCAAAGTAAATGTACATTTGCAAGAAAAATACTTAGCGTTTCTTTTCCCTGTAACTGGACTTGTATAAAACAGGCCAATATCCAACTGCAGGTGGTTATGTACTTTGTTGATATCAAGGTGTGTAACCCACCCAACCCATGCCCTCCATATGGGCAGATTGCTAAACTATCAAAGAACCACTGAGCACAGGGTTTCCCTAGCCAAGGCTCCTGAAACAAGAATAATGTGTCAATCTTCAAAGTCACCCAAAGGCCTTAAATCGTTATCCTATGACTATTCCCCACAAGGGTCCCAGTTCATTGGGCCGCCATGCAACCTAGGAATAATCGCTAAATCCTTGGTTTCGAAATGGAAGGGGGGGCCTTCGAGCGGCTGTAGTTGACTCAAACATAACTGATCTCCAGTTATCATTCTTTACCACAATTTGCAAATTCCCTGGCCGATGATCCCCTGGGAGTTTTCATAAGCACTGTCGATCTGTATCTACTTTCCTCCTAAAATCATCCAAGTACATTTGACTTGGAAGCATTCGGCTTTGCGATGCAAGATGTTACTACCTGAGCCTGTGGCATCATTAGGATCATCTTCTTCTAACTCACGTAGTAATTTAAGACACCGTTTTTGTAAATCATATCAGGCCCCCAGTGTCAGTTGTCTAACCAGGTCTGAATTGAAAAAAATCCCTTAGCAGACTTCTTGCCTGAAGCAAGAATGAAACCAACTTTTTCCAAATCGGGGGACTTAACTGTACTCAACGACCAAACAGCTTTAAGTAGTCTGAACAGAGAACATCTGTCTAAAAGCCTAAGCTTATGATTTCCTTTCCCATTCTGATTAATATGTACTACTTTTATGGCTTACTATAAGCTGAAATAAAGTAATATTGATTGATTAATATAAAAATGTCTCTAAAATGTGAAGTTCCACTTACAAAAGGCTTCTCTGTCTTCGTAATCTGAACCTTACCCGCCTTAGACGGGGGTGGTAAGGCACATGTATCACAAGTGGCTTCCTTTATCGGCCTATTTGCTCTCAGTAGATCAAGTTTCTCTTTCCAAACAGATTTTCCCTTCAATGTCATTATTTCTAATGGGGCTTGAGCATCAGATAATCGAGTACACTGAGATAGTTTTAGGTTTGGAGAGCAGGGGTTTCTGTCTTTGTATATGGGCTTGTTTGAAAGGAAAATTCACTGAGTTGATTTCATTATTAGTATCCTTCTTACCTTCCTCTAAGTATTACCAACATAGGTTTACCTGAAACAAATGAAAAAGGCAGCATCAGCGCCTGAATCCAATTTGGCACTGTTGTTTTGGTCTCCTCACTCTTTTAAACCAATAGGAGGAAAGGGCCAAGGACCCAGTTGGTACTTTCCTTATTTCTGAGATTTGTTGTCATTCAAACACTATCCCTTCTCAAAGTGTAGATAGATTAAGTAGTTTGTTCACAGCTAACAGTACTTCAGGCATGACCTGCAGCATGTTTTCATCAACATTATCATAGCAGGAAGAGATTCTGGATATGAGGGAACGGCTTTAAGCGATGGACCTTGCGGGTGAGATAAAGGGACACTTTCTAGTATGTTTAACAAGGTTTTATTTAGAGGGTGGACATTTCTTCCCATTGTTATTAGAAAAGCATCCTCTGCTGTTAAACGCAGTGATGATGCTAATCACAGACTTTTCCCTAAAGGCCTAAAGCCCAAAAGGTTAACAGAATGACCTCACAATTGTTAACAGTGGCCCAAGACAGTGTTTTGTATTAGTCCTGGTTTGTTTTGGTCTTTACTTAGCTGACTCACAACAGGATTTGCATAAAATGCATTATATTTCACCTAAAATGGAGCAACAGCATGTCAGTTTTCTTCTATATGAAGACGATCTAATATTATGAACACTTCAGCAGGTTTTCAATGTAAACTGACTATGCTAGAACATTATTTTCCTCAAAATAGGTTAATTATAAATGTTAAGAAAACTAAGGTTTTGAAATTGTAAAATTCCTAATAGAATATTTGGTCTCTTCCTACAGCAACCGGAGTCTATATTTCAAATCAAACATGTTGTGAACGGACCATTCAGACTTTGTAATGAGCAGGACTTTGGTGTATTAGCTGAATTGTTAAGATTAGAATTCATGAAATGGATCTTATATGTTTAACTTTATGTAAAGGGTCATTCAGGGCAAGCTTTTACCCCTGGTGTTATATGGCTCAGACACAGAACTAGAAAAGTCCTATATATGACAGCTATGCCCAGACATGGGTCATGTGCTCACTGTGTCACAGGACTCAAGGTATATTGACGTAGCCTAAGTAAGCTGAAACTCATCTTGGGGTGCTTGTGTTCCTGTATGGAAGGGGCATGGTCTGGCGGTTCACGTTGGACTGTTCCTAGTGGAGCAGGGGAAACACTGCATGTCTCTGTCTAAACTGGCAAAGTGGGTGAAAAACGATGGGCAGGAATACTGCCCTCCTTAACCCTAGTGGATAAGATGAATTCAAGCATTCGTTCCATCTCCTTGTTTGTTGCAGTCTTTTTGATCAGTGAGAGCAGAGGTATTTAAATTTAGATTAGATGATTGTTTTTTTTTTTTTTGCATATTTATATAGCGCGAACTCGACCCGAAGGTATTGGAGCGCTTTACATGAGCACCGTATTTACATTACACATTCAGGCACGGGGAGATTAAGTGATTTGCCCAGAATCACAGGATGTGGACGCAACCCCGAGGCTCGAACCCTGGTTTCCAGCACCAAAGTCGGCAGCCTAGCCGACGGACCACATCCTCTCCCCAGGTCTTTGACCTGTACAGCACTTCGCTGCATTTTGGCTAGGTTTGCATATACAAGCACCACATAAGCAGATACATACTTAGATCTAAATACCCTAAAGTTCCACGCACAGTACTGTGAAACAAGAGCCGCCCTTAAACATATGGGAACCTGGGCTAGCAATACTTCAAATTCACGGTGGTTCTCATTGGTATCATTCAAATCATTTTAACAAGTGTCAGCAAAAATGGCTGTGAGCACTCAATGTAAACAAGAAATGAATGTCATGACTACCATATACTACACGTAATAGTTTACTGTTTGCATAAGTTTTATATGTTCCAATTGCTTATACAAGTTCAGTGTCAAAAAGAAAAAAAGAAAAAACGCAACCAAGTGTGTGAAAACGAGTGGAAACAAATTACAGTCACAAATCTGTTTCGTGTGTTTTAAAACAAAAAAAAAACAAGGTAAATCAATAACTAGTATGCCAATGTCCTATCCCTTTGTTTGCTATATGTTGACGACGTTTCAACCCTCAATGTGATATAGGGGCCTCATCAGGACAGGTGGAATGCCTGGGACATATTGGCTGAGTAGTGTAATGACTACTGTCTAAAACCAATAGGTAATTCGTACCTGTGGGTACATGACTGGCTATATACTTACTGCAAGGTTGATATGACATCAAAATGCATTAGTATTGAGCTCTCAGTGGGGATAGAGGCCACTGGGATAAAACAGCCACTTCAATGGTACCACGTGTAATAGACACCCTCAGTGTCTATTACAAGTGCCAGGGACTGTTCCCATGAGGCACAGGGACAAGACTAATTTGCATATGGCTGGGTCTGAACTGGGTTGGCGAAGTGAGCTAAAGAACGATGATGGATTAAACCCAGATCTGTGACTGGGGGTGAGTGTCTGAAAAGTTTCAGAGCTCTGTCCATCATCTCTTTGTGTTTGCTTTGTTCGCCCTAAGTTGGCAGGGTATGCCCAGACGTGGGTCCCTTGCTCTCTTTGCCACTGGATTCAAGATAGCCTGGCTAATGAGGGGTGTTACCCCGAAACCGGTCCCAGGATGCTTGTTTCCGGTCCAGGGAAGACCTGGCTTGGCAGTTCGGTCTGGACTGTTCCCATGAGGCACAGGGTCAAGACTGATTTACATATGGCTGGGTCTGAACTGGGGTGGCGAAGTGAGCTACAGAGCGATGATGGATTAAACCCAGATCTGTGACTGGGGGTGAGTGTCTGAAAAGTTTCAGCGCTCCTCCATCATCTCCTTGTGTTTGGTTTGTTCGCCCTAAGTTGGCAGGGCATGCCCGGACGTGGGTCCCTTGCTCACCTTGCCACTGGATTCAAGCAGCCTGGCTGATGAGGGGTGTTACCCCGAAACCGGTCCCAGGATGCTTGTTTCCGGTCCAGGGAAGACCTGGCTTGGCAGTTCGGTCTGAACTGTTCCCATGGGGCACAGGGTCAGGACTGATTTGCATATGGCTGGGCCTGAACTGGGGTGGCGAAGTGAGCTAAAGAACGATGATGGATTAAACTCCAGATCTGTGTCTGGGGGTGAGTGTGAGTGTCTGAAAAGTTTCAGCGCTCCTTCCATCATCTCCTTGTGCTTGCTTTGTCCGCCCTAAGTTGGCAGAGTATGCCCAGATGTGGGTGCCTTGCTCACTTTGCCTCTGGATTCAAGCTAGCCTGGCTAATGAGGGGTGTTACCCCGAAACCGCTCCCATGATGCTTGTTTTCGGTCCAGGGAAGACCTGGCTTGGCAGTTTGTTCTGGACTGTTCCCATGAGGCACAGGGTCAAGACTGATTTGCATATGGCTGGGTCTGAACTGAGGTGGCGAAGTGAGCTACAGAACGATGATGGATTAAACCCAGATCTGTGACTGGGGGTGAGTGTCTGAAAAGTTTCAATGCTCCGTCTATCATCTTCTTGTGTTTACTTTGTTCGCCCTAATTTGAGAGGGTATGCCCAGACGTGTGTCCCTTGCTCACTTTGCCACTGGATTCAAGCTAGCCTGGCTGATGAGGGGTGTTACCCCAAAACCGGTCACAGGATGCTTGTTTCCGGTCCAGGGAAGACCTGGCTTGGCAGTTCGGTCTGGACAGTTCCCTTGAGGCACAGGGTCAAGACTGATTTGCATATGGCTGGGTCTGAACTGAGGTGGCGAAGTGAGCTAAAGAACGATGATGGATTAAACCCAGATCTGTGACTCAGGGGTCAGCGCTCCATCCATCATCTCCTTGTGTTTGCATTGAGCATTAATTACCAATATTTCTGTGTTTATAACTTATTTTTGTTTATTATAGTATTTTTGCTCATGGTGGTTACTTAAGAGCTTCTTTGCATTTTCTGACGGTATTAAGTGCAAACAATTAAATCCTGGTTCCATTTGATTGGGATTTGTGAATTTGAAATGCATGCTGCTTGTGTATAACTTCTGAAACAAACCACAAACGGTTTAATCATTGCTTAGAAGAGGTCAAACATTCTGGCCATGTTTGGTGCTTTAAATACATTCTCGCTTATGAATGATTCACACGTATTTGCTTTAATTTCTAGGCAATAGTTCTAAAAACTAGAAATTGCCAATAAACATGTTTCTCCACTTCTTGATGCATTCAGGGTCTTTGATTAAGGAATCTAACTGTCAAGAGCAAACTCATAATAATACATCACCACTGGCTGAAGATGAGCAGTTCAATTGTTGCCTAAGGGTCACATCAAGGGTTCCACCAAAGATAATAGCAGATTTTGAAGCCAGTGTCAGACTTCGATGGGAAAAGCCAGACAATTATTGAAAAATTCACCAGACAGAAAGATTAGGGGCCTTATTTGGAAATTGGCAGATGGGAAACTCCGCCAGCACGTGATGGATATTCGGTCCGTTGTATTACAAGTGCCACAGACAGCGGCATGCAGCCCATGCAGGTAAGAGCGTTGGGGCGGGTGGGGGGGATTTCAACAGACGACCACGAGGGAAATTTAAATAAATCATTAATTTTCCCTTGTGGTCATCTGTAGAAATCCCTCCCACCCGGCCCCACCACCACACCGCTCTTACCTGCACGGGCCGCAGCTGGCCACAGACCCTAATGCATTTGTGACATGATGGATGGGACATTCACCACGTTTGTTATGGAGTATCCCTTCTGCCCAGTTGTAACTAATGCCCTAAGTCTAATAGTGATTATGAATGTCCACCAGGCCAAATGCCAGGATAAATGCGCCTGTTGATACGGCTTACTGTTATTTTTTAGGTATATTTTAATAACATTTGCCTCTTGTGTTAGTATTCCTGTTGGGTTAGTACTATGCCAATAGTATCCCATGTACAGTAATTGCTACTTGCCTAAGTCTTACAGCGTATCTAATCCTTGCAACTAAATTACCCTGCCAATGTAGAGAATGTATCTTCTTAGTTTGGAAAAGATTACATTTTGAATTGATACAAGTTATTTTGCAAGCCGTTATAAAATATATTTTGATATATTTAAATTTTCATATCGAGCTTTTGGAAGAGTGAACATGTACTTTTACTGCTAATGGTGTCAGCAAAGCATAGATCAGTGTCAGAGCTAAAATATGTTTATTATGTTTGCGCTATATAAAACTTTATAAATAAATAAATAAGAGGAAGTAGCAGTCATTAGCCCCTGCTCGGTCTACCTCCTAATTTCTATATTGCTGAAGGTACAGAAGTGCAAAAAAGTCCAAAAAAGGCAACAAGCCATAGCCCTCAATGCATGCAGCTCCTGCAACAACATGTATTCATCAGGGCCACCCCAAATCTGCTCCAATTTAGGTATGTACTGAAGATGCACCTCTTTGAATAACACAACATCATTATGAAATAACAGTGCACTTCTGCTCCCAGAATTTTAATCCTTTACAAATGGATCCATGCTTCCTGCCTCCAGGTCCACTCTCCTACTAAAGCACCAAGTTAACTAGCTATTCAATCTTGAGATAAAGAGATTAAGGACTCCTTTAGAAGTCGTGCTTATATGAACTATGGTGTCTAGTTTCTGGCTCCTGTAATCCATCAGGTAGCAGCAGCGGTGGCTCCTCTTAATGGGCTGAGGGGCCTGGCCTCCCTTTTCTCCGGGCCCGTTTGTTTTTATTATACCAAGAGTGAATGATGATCTATTATTTACTCTTGGTATAATAAAAATGCTGACCTCCTTCGGTCTGGCAGCAGTCTCTGATGGCTGGCGCAGGCGCACGAAGGCACCTGCACCAGCCTACAGAGAGAGAGATCAACAGGCCTGGAGAGATCCCATCCCTGGCCTGCCTCTGTGCATCTCCCATTCGTGATGTGCTAGGTATCACAGCTAAGGGAAGACATGGGCGCTGCAGGATTAAGCCCTGCAGTGCCCATGGCTGCACATAGTAAGCCTGTCAAGACATCCTTTCCCAACTCATCACAGAGCTGGGAAAGGGTGGGGTGGAAGCGCAGAGACTACAACCTCAAATGTACGACTGCGCAGGTTCGAGAATTCAGTTTCGTGCTCCTACGCCGGAAGCTGAAAGGAACAATCTTTCAAACGGGACCCGCAGCAAGGTAAGTAAAAAGCTTTAATGCTTTTAAATGCTGTGTGTTGTGCATATGGGTACGTGTGTGTGTTTGTGAGCAAGAGTGAGTCTGTGAGAGAAAGCATATGAATGTGTGCGTGTGCGTGTGTGTGTGTGTGTGTAAATGAAAGTGAGACAATAAGTGGAGGGAGCCAGTAAGTGACAATGACTGATTGGAAGAGTGAGTATGAGTGCCAATGAATGATATGGAGTGAGGGAGAATGAGAGTGTGTGTAGCTGTGCGGGAGAATAACAGTGAGTGCTACTGTGAGAGAGAATGACTGAGTTTAACTGAGAGGGAGAATGACAGTGAATGTTACTGTGAGGGAGAATGACAGTGAATGTTACGTGAGGGAGAATGGCAGTGAGTGTAATTGTGGGGGAGAATGACAGTGAGAGTTACTGTGAAGGAGAATGACAGTGAGTGCTACTGTGAGGGAAAATGACTGAGTGTAACTGAGGGAGAATTACTGTGAGTGTAACTGTGAAAGAGAATGAAGGTGAGTGTAAATGTGAGGGAGAATGACAGTGAGTGTTACGGTGAGGGAGAATGACAGTGAGTGTTACTGTGAAGTAGAATCAAAAGTGAGTTACACTTAGTGAGTCACAGTCTGAGTGAGTTAGAATGAGTGAGACAGAGTGAGAATCAGTGAGACTGATTTTGTCAGAGTGAGTCTAATTGAGTGGGACTGAGTTGGAATTAATGAGATCGACTTAGACCAAGTGAGGCAGTGAGATTGAATGAATCAGAGTAAGACTGATTAACTAAGAATGAGTGAAAATGAGTGGGACTTAGTGAGGCAGACTGGGAATGAGTGAGACAGAGTGACTCATAGTCTGAGTAAGTCAGAGAATGAGTGAGACTGAGTCAGAGAATGAGTGATACAAAGTGAGTAGGAATGAGTGGGACTAAATGGAAACAAGTGAGACCTAGTCAGACTAGGGAAGTCAGAGTGAGATTGAGTCATAGGCGAGTCAGAGTAAGATTGATTAACAGTGAATGGGGCTAAGTGAGAATGAATGAAATTGAGTGACACTGAGTTAGACTAACCAGAGTGGAACCAAGTGAGCCCCCCTTGAACCCACTGAGAAGTCAGGCTCACTCACTGGAATTCAAGCCGAAGGTCACCAGCTGCCAGTGGGTAGCAGAGTTCCAAAGAGCTACTGCAATGAAGGGGTACTTTAACTGCTCTGTTGGAACTGTATCCCGAATTACATGCCCACAGACTTTGGAATTTCCTAGTTTTAGGTATTAAAAGCACAACCTTGTACCTTCTCTTCATGAAGAACCTTAGGTCCTTAATCTTCTCTAATAAGTACTTACCAGGACCTAACACCAATAAACCTTTTCGGCGTAGGAGCACTTTATAAATTCAAACTAACATAACTTAACATGGACCCAAGATGTATTAAGTCCGAAAAAGATTGTCCATCTTCAGGAGAATACAACATTTAACTTTGTCCTTAGCCAGGCAATTCATTGCAAAGGTCAACCCTTTAAGCTCTAGGCAGTATATATTTACTTTCAACTCTTCTGAAGAAGACCTTTTCCAAATGGCAAATACATCTAAGCATCACACCAGCCTGCCTGTCCATGTAACTCCTACACAACAATCAGGACTGTCACAAATCAGGTGTGTCCATTCCACGCATTCATATTTTACGGCCACCACCTTGACTTCGATAGAGGTACCATGTCTGTACAAAATCCCCATTTTCAGATGGTGAGTCCTCAAGCATTGATGGGTCTTATTAAGGAGACAGCCTGGAATTATGACTTGAGTAGAGGAAGAGAGATGCCCAGAGGGAGATCCTCCCTGAGGGTCAGCCATGCATCTGAGCATCACTTTATGGAACTGAAGATTGAGTTGAGGTTCACAAGTTCACTATAAGCCACATGAAATGTATGATCTGTGAAGGGAACAGATCAGTCTTCTTCCAATCATGGAGGAGCTCTGTGGCTATCTGTTCATGACACACCAGAGGTGACCTGCTTGGAGGTGAAAATCAAGTCATTCAGGGAAATTATCTCATGCACACCCCTTTTCCTAAACACCAGTGATTTCTAGAAAGATAGGCTGGGAACTTCCCACACTTTCATCCAAGAAACCTATGTTGCAGATGGAAGGTGGATATCACGAGGTACGTGATTTGAAATTGCGGCAAGCTAGCCAATCCTGGCAGATGTGAATATCTTCAATCTTGAAATAATTAAATACTAGTCATCCAGTCAACTCCTGGATAGTGATAACTGGGCGTAACTATGAGGTGATTTTTTTCTTACCTACAATTTAGTTGATCGAAAAACCCTTGCATGGGGAATAGCTGCTCTCTTGTGAAAGGTTAGCATCTCCTTTATTCACTAAAAAGCTGCCTCTCTCCCATGAGCGAATCTAGGCAAGCTAATGAACCTGACTTGAGCTCCAAAAAAATGTAGGACAAAAGTGTCTGCACATGTATCACTCGAATGGAACAGCAAGCAACTGGGCAAGTAAAGTAGAGTACATCTGCTGCCCACAAAAGATTTTGAACACCCAAGATATCACCTAAGATGCTCGATAAAAATAGCTTTTTTTGCGATGAAGGGACGTGGGGTCTTCAAATGGCAATGGCGTTGGATAAGTATATATGTGAGTCTTTATAAAAGGGGTCATGAGTCTTGAACAGGGTCGGCTTTAGGGCGGTGCAACTGTTGCAGCAGCACTAGGCGCTGTGTTTAGCAATAAAGTAGGATTTAAAAGCACCTGCTGCAGAGTTCCTTGTGTGTCCAGCTTGCAGGCAGCAATAAAGATGTCATGATAACTCTAGTGATTAATGTTCTTGCCAGGGAGAGCGATTGGAGTTTTGTCTAGTGGCAGTTTTGACTCACCATAAAGTAGCGCAGAGGGTTAATATGCCTGCTGCAAAGAACAGATCAGTATTTCATGTGGACAGCTGAGTGGAATAGTAACGCCAGCCTTTACCAGTTCTTTAAAACAAATTAAATGTATTTGAGAGAGGGGATATGAAGAGATGAGGGGCACTTTTGCCCAGGTGGTAATGAGGGAATCTGAGGAGGAGGTCATATGGGGGTGAGGGGGAACCAAAATAGATTATCACACCTGGTGCCACCAGCCCTGGCCTTGGACATACAGTTTGAGGTTTGTATCATAAAAGCAATACTTGGTGCAAAAATTAAGCAAAATAACCCGGTATTTGTAAAGCACGAACTAATCACCCTTAAGGGTCTCAAGGCGCTGGTGGCCGTCGGGGAGATTAAGTGAGCTATTGCCGAGATTCACATGATGCTGAGCTGATCTGCCTCCGGCGCTTGGGATCGAACCATGAGCCCTGTGCTCCGGAGTCAGCCGCCCTGGCCACTGCGCCACACCTCTCTCAAAAGGTAGACTTTACAACAGGATTTCTTCACACATTTACTCTATTTATATGCCTGATGGTGTCATTAACATAAAGCATTAAAAGATCATGCAGACGTTTTTCATTTCACATACATCTGCTAAGGAAGGATGGTGATAGTTCAGTGATTTTTCGTGACGCCTTTGGTGTGTGCTGTGAATTAGCTAGTCTCAAAAATTAAAAATGCAAACAAATCCTCAAAATAATCTAAGAGCCGTTTTTCTCAGTCCCCACTTTATACAGGCTAACTTTACAATATAAAACGACAATGTGTGCGCATAATTGAGAAAAGCGCTGTAAATTGCATTATTTATTCTGACTGTGGTGATGCACGGGAAATGGCATCATATTACCCGAAATACTGGCGTCATTACAAAGAAAGACAGAATACTGTCCCAATTTCAATAATATCACATGAAATAGCATACCAAGAACAGGGGCCTTGATGTGGAGTCCTGATACAATCTAAGAAAGCAAGAAGCGCTGAACAACTGAAGCTTTAATCTTTAGCTCTTTCAGTTCCTAAAATAGCCGCTCCCACATAACTTTTTAAATAGGCCACGCTGAGTCAGTGCTTAATGATGTACAGGGTCACTCAGCCTTGATGATGCATAGATTTATGGGTTCTTCAAGAAGTTTAGGGTACTAAACCCTTGATAATTCCCAGACATAGTTGGTCTCCATGAAACCCAGGCCTGCTCAGAGTCACTAAGGCCTTGATAATGTCTGGTCTCACTCGGGTCATGAACATGCCCAGCCCCACACAGCTCTTGGAATAGCCAAGCCTCACTCAGCCGCAGACAAAGCCTGATAACCTCATGGTAAAGACCAGTTTCAATCACATTTTGATAAAACTCATTTTTTTTTTACTAAAGCTCAGATTCTCTTGCCTATTGCTACAAGCCATGCTCACTCAGCTCTTATTAACGCCCAGCGTCAGGCATCTTTTAATATCTCTCCCAATAAAGCCCATACCCAGGCATGTCATTCTAAACTTCACACTCCACCTAGCTGTTGATAAAGCCCAAACTGAATCAATTGTTAATAGATCCTTGACTCACTCAGTTCTTCGTGATTCACGCACCCACTCGGCTCATAATAGAGCTCAGATTCTCTAAGCCTTCCCCAAAACCCAATCAGTTCTCATTACTTGCCCGGCCTCACGCAGCTTTTGATAATTTCCAGAGTTGTAGAGTTCTCTGTAAACCCAATCTCATCGGGTGAAACGGCGCAGAAAAGTCAGGCCAGGTGAGAGCAAAAGGCTGCTTTATTAGAAATTAAATGAAAATAAAAATTACAAAGCGCGACAATCACGCAGGGGTATCTAGGCGCTGAGCAGTTACTGACAGGCTAGAAAGATCCAGAAGATGGCAAGATTATTTGGAAAACAGCCAAGATTTTAGATTTTTCCTGAACTCTAGTAAATTTGTCTTAAGTTTTAGTTTTGCCGGAAGTGAGTTCCACAGTCTCGATGTACATAAAATGAAGCCTCTCCCACCCCTGTTAGCTTTCTTAAATCTGGGGATGACTTAGGCCCACATGCATCAAGCTAATTTGCGAGCGGAAACATAGCGAATCGGTAAAAATGCCGTTTCCGATCGCAAAATAGCCAGTTCTGATGCATGAAGCAAATTCGCACAAAATAGTAGTTTTCGCAATTTAAGCGCTACATAAAATACAGAATCGGTAATACTGATTCTGTATTTTATGAAGCGCAATTAAGAAAATGCAAAATGGGATGCATCAAGTTTTCGCAAATACAGAACTAGCCAAAAATCGCTATTTGCATTCCTTAAACTAGAAGAAATCAAATCAGGTGGTAAAAATTACACATAAGCAAAAACAGGTGGAAATCATAAGCAAACAACTTAAACAGTCCCAGAATGCATCACAATGACCCTCTATGGCAGCGCTCTACGTCGTGGCGAGGAGGATGAGGCTGAGAGCAGCAGCACAGAGGAGAAGGAGGAACCAGGAGAGAATCTTCAGAGTGCGCGTCACATTGCTAGGGCAGACGGAGGAGGAGATCTATGATAAATATAGGCTGAATGCTGCAGCTATCTTAGAACTAATTGCTGAGTTAGACCCTATACTGCAGCGGTAGACCAGCAGGACACATGCCATACCCACCCATGTGCAGGTCCTGTGTTCCCTGCATCTCCTAGCTTCAGGGACCTTCCAGGGAGTAATTGCTGCAGCTGGAGGGGTCTCCCAAAGTGCCCTATCGCGCTTTTTTAACAGTTTCCTAAATGCCATGTTGCAGAGGATACACAACCACATCAGGTTCCCCACAACACCACAGGAATTGATGCAAACCAAATTAGATTTTTATCAGGTTGCACATTTCCCACATGTGATTGGTTGCATCGATGGGACGCATGTACCCATATGTACCCCTGCAGTGAATGAGTATATCTACCGCAACCGGAAATCTTACCATTCACTCAACATACAGGTAACATGCAACTCCAGAACACTAATCACTGACATAGTGGCAAGTTACCCTGGCAGTGCACATGACGCCTACATCTTCCGGCACAGTGGTATACACAGACGTCTACTTGCGGGGGATTTTGGAGAAGGATATCTTCTGGGTAAATCAATGTAATACTGTATTTCAAAACTGTTCGCCATGGTGACACATAGCAGTGACTAATGTATGTTTATCTCTCACATCCTGTAGGTGCTAGCGCATACCCTGTGAGGTCTTACATACTCACCCCATACCTGAATCCTGCCACACAAAGGGAGCGACGTTACAATCGTGCGCACATTGCGACGCGCAATGTGATAGAAAGGACATTTGGGGTACTAAAATCACGATTCCGCATCCTACACAAGACCGGTGGGGCATTACAGTATAGTCCGGAGAAATGCTGTAAGATTGTGGCAATGTGTGCCATGTTGCACAACATAGCCACTAATAGAGGCATACCCTTGGTGGACTCTGACAGCGAGCCAGAACAGGACATACAGCCGACACAACCACCCCATGCAGCAGGCGGACCAAATGCAGCAGAGGGCAGACAAAGAAGAGCAGAAATCATGCAACATTACTTCTGAGGTGAGTAAGCACATGACAACACAGTATTTGGTTAAAGGTTTAATGTGACAGTTGTGTGGTTGTGTTAATGCACACATACCATGTACAGACAATTGCTTTCCATTGCCTTGGGACTGCAACTACAGTGTGAATAAGTAACACATATCTGGTTACCTCACCAGATTGTTTAAATGTCCAAATGTCTAACTCTTCCTGTGGCGCCCTCCTGTGGCCCTTGTAGTAGGCCCAGCTACATCGGACATGGTGCCTTCTGTGCCTGCCTGACTCCTGCTACTGCGCCTCCTGCTATGTGCCACAGGCTCCAGTAGGCTGCTAAGGCTGGAGGCCGCCTCACTGTCCCCCCCTCCATGCATGAGGTTCCCACTGGCTGCTGCTGTCTGTAGCCCTTCCACAGCAGTGGTGACCTGGATTAGGCCCCTGGCCACATCCCCACAGCAGTGGGTCATCTCAACCTGCATGCCGACTGCACACCTGTAAAGCTGAGCTGTTGTAGTACTCAGCCTGTTGATGGCCCTGGTGTATCCGCGCATGCGCCCCATAGAATGGTGTTGCCTCCTGGCATTAGAGACATGCTCAGCCTGGATGACCCTGCACATCTGTTCAATGGCTGTTGCTACACCGTCAAGTTTCTCACTGTTTGCCCTGAGCCCCTCAACGAGTGCAGTTGTCTGCTCCTTCATGCAGTCACGTATACCACCCATGTGTGTGACCATTGTTCCCAGTTGCTCCTGCATAATACGCATGTTCTTTTGTTGCAGGTGCTGGACCCTCAGCATCTTGGACTCCAGCACACTGCAGGCAGCTTCACCAGCGTCCTCAGCAGACCTCAGAAATGCACTTGGCCTTCGCCTGCGGAACGGACTGTGACGTTGCGGGATTGGTCCCTCTGGTGTTGGGGGTGGTGGTGTATGGGCAGTGCCCTGTGGGTGCGCTCCTGTTTGGTTGTCCTCCTCACTATCCAAATCGGGCAGTGGTTGGACTCTTCTCCTGCGATGAGTGGGAACAGGTAGGGGCGAGGATGCTGGCATCTCTTGTTCTTCATCTGGCTGTTCTGTATGTCCCTCAGAATCGTGTACGTCTGCCACTTCACTCTCCTGTGATGCATCTGTGAGGAAAACAGTGCAAGATCATTTTTTTAGAAAAATGAAATATATATTTTTTTGCACATGTTTGTGACATTGCGCTTACAAAGGTCTAATAAATTGACTTCTGTGATGTAGAAAGTCTACTGTTGTCACTTCCTTGCTGTACTATGCTGCAGTTGAGCTGTGCTACTCCATCCATGCTTTGCCATATCATTTGTATGCATACAACTCCCACAATGCATTAGGGGGTTGCAAGTAAGAGGTGGACTGGACTCATGTCTGCTACACTACGCAGGGTATGCATTTGTGGCAGTTTGGGTTACATTTCTATAAAAATATGTTTGGTTGTGCTCTTACCTTGGGAAGTCCCCGCATGTCCTGAGGTGTCAATCTGCGAGATCCCGACAACTGCCTCTGGCTGCAGAGTGGATTCCTCCAAGTTGTCCAATGGGGTGTTTGCAGGCTGAGTGGATGTTCCCCCTCCTGTTTTTCTAGCAGAGTCAAGCCTTTGAGCCACTCTCTCTTTTGCCCGGCTGCGAAGGTCATACCATCTCTTCTGTAGGTTGTTGATGTCACCACCCCCACAGAATTGACCCTGGCTTGTATCCCAAGCCAGATCTTCCTCTTCACTTACTCTGCAACATGCAGGGATAGTTTCCAAAACAGCTGGTCATGTCTTTGTACAACTTCCTCAGTGAGTATTTCAAGTTCCCTCTCACTGAATTTAATCTTCCTCTTCCTGCCTACTCCTTTTTGCTGTTTTTTTCCTGTGTCCATGGTGTTTGTTTGTCTCAACTTCTGCAGGTAAAAGTATTTTCCAGGCTGAGCACCAACAGTCTTCCTCCTCCTCAGTCTCTCCCTGTGTACAGGTGTGTGGAATCTGAGAATCACTTCCTGCTTGTGATGTCATCTCCATGAGACAATTGACGCTTTCGCAATTACCGATTCTAAAATTGCAAATTCGCAAATACAGATTTGGTAAATAAGTAATCGGTAAATATTTTAGCGATTTTTAAGGAATCGCAAATATTTACCGATTTATTTGATGCATTCGGTTTAACGATTCAGTAAAAGCGATTCCTTATTTCTCGCTATTCTAGAATCGCTAAATCTTTATTTGATGCATGTGGGCCTCAATTTCCACATGTGGATTAGTGCTGTGAGTGTGCTGGGATGTATTGTTGAGAATGCTGTATAAAGTAGTCGGGCAGACAGCATGTTGTGCCCTGTAGGCAATGCAGAGTGCCTTAAACTGTATATGTTTATCAATGGGGAGCCAGTGTAGTTGAATGAGTGCTTGAGAGGCAGATTTATGTTTTGGAATGCCCAGCAGTAGCCTAGCTGCGGCATTCTGTAGCGTTTGTAACTTATGTAAAAAACGCTTGTGAATGTTGATAAAAAGTGCATTGCCATAATCTACTTTGGACGAGATAAGAGTCGTGACTACCCTCTTTTGCAGGATTGATGGAATGAAGGGTAGTACTTTCCTTAAGGTTTTCAGAATGAGGAAACACGAATAAGTGATGTGATTTATTTGTCCTTCAAAAGATAACTTAGTATCAATTATCACCAAGGTTTTTTTGCCTTTTCCCTAGGAGTAGGCAAACTCCCCAGTTCCTGAGGCCACCAGTTGCTTGACCAGAAGGAAGGGTTGTTGCCAAACAGCAGGACCTCAGTTTTTGAGGAGTTTAATTTCAAGCAATTGCCGCTCATCCAGTTCCCGATATGAAGCATACAGTTGTGAAACTGAGCTGCAGTGGATCCGGTATTGTCAGTGAAAGATACAACAATCTGCGTATCATCCGCATATGAAACCATGGAAAAGCCAAATGATCTAATTAAAGCTTCAAGTGGGGAAACATAAAGATTGAACAAAGTGGGGATCATAGATAAGCCCTGTAGAACCCCACAGGGCAATGAAAAGGCTGGTAAGGTGAAATCACCTAGAGAGACCGTTTGAATGAGGTCAGTCAGAAAAGAAGTCATAAACTTGAGTGCGTTATCTTTGATCCCAATAGAGTCAAGGCAATCAATAAGAAGACCGTGGGTGACCATATCAAATGCGGCGAAGAAATCTAAAAGGATCAAGGCCGCATTTCCTCCACTGTGTATATTTGCCTGATTTCTTCCGTGGCTGTAATCAGCGCCAGTTCGGTACTATGGTGACTTCGAAAACCGAACTGTGTAGAGTCCAGACTCTTGTTTTTTTCTAGAAAGATGGTCAGTTCCTTATTGACGATTTTCTCGACCAGTTTGGCAGGAAATGGTAATTGAGTTATTGGTCGATAGTTGTTGGGGTCACCGGTGTCTAAGTTAGTCTTTTTTAATAGTGGCAGAATAGACCCTACCTTAAAATCTTTCTGAAAAAAACCTGCTTCAAAAAGATTGTTATATATTACCGTGAGGTGTGTGGCTATCACCTCTGGGACCAAATGAGTTCTTCTGACTGGGCATGGGTCCTGTGGTGAACCCGATTTGATCTGCATCAGTATCCTTTGCGTCTGATCAACCGTCAGAGGCCCAAAATGGGGTAAAGCACTGATGTTGTGGGTGCCCTTCGGAAATCTAATATTTAAATCAACTGTTTGGCTCATGTTTAAAAAGGAATCATAGACAGACTTAACGTTGTCCTGAAAATGTAGTGCTAGTTTGTTGCAGAATTGTTGATTAATATTTGGGCTTTTTTGGGTCTGGAAGTTTTGATAGTTTTTTAACTGTTGTGAATAGTTCCTTGGAGGAGTTCATTGCTCCTTCTATTTTTGCCACAAAATAGTTCTTTTTTCGCCATTGAAATCATCTTTTTATAAGTCTGCAAGTTGGCTAAATAAATCTCTCTATCTACTGATTTGTGCTGAGATCTCGAGGACATGTATGCAGTTCTGAAACATACTTAACAATTGCTTAAAACCCCGCCCCACTAATACAAAAACATTTCCTAGCCCCACCCTTAAACCTCCCCCCATCAAAAACAGTCCCCAAACCATTATCCATACATTCACTGTCCCCTTTCTTTAATTCGCTGACCTTCACACGTGACCCAACCATCGCTCCCCTGTGTTCCCTCTGACAAGAACTACTCTGCAATGCCCCAACCCTTCCAGTCTGTCGCGAGCTCCTCCATTTCTGCCACCAGAAAAATTCCCTGTTGAGGCATTTTTCCTGTCCCTCTCCTCCCCCACTTCCCCTTTCTTTTCTTTACTGAGAAATTAATCACGATTATGCTGCTGCCACAACAGCTGGCCCCTATTCCATCTTGGAGCTAGACAGCTCAATTTTGTCAACGCCATCTTTTTAATGCCAAGGCCAAGAGTTTTCAGAGCTCCAGTAAGTGCAATTCATTCCTCGTGAAAGATAAATGAACTCCATCCTGCCTGAAAAACATGAAGTCCTCCTTTTTTACACTGCTGTGCTCCATCCAACCTACTCCTCTAGCCCTGCAAAAGCTCTGCATCTCTCTATTGACCTTTCTTCTAGCTTTCTCCACCGCAGTGAATTTCATCGCCCTGTGCCAAACCCTTCTAGGAACCAATGCGGTCCAGAAAACATATGTCCCAAACCACATTTTACCAATCAAGTCAAGGTCCTTCTTCATCTCTTGCATTAAACCCAATGCTGACACCATCAGATCATTCGCCACCAAATGCAAAACCAAAACGTCTGGGCACACTCTCACCGACACCAAATTTTATAAACATGGCAGCAATTGACCCGATTTCAAGCCTCCCCTGCCCCATCAGTCAATCTTGATTTCATCACAACGAAAACCCAAGTTCTTTCTGAAAGGGCGATTTTACGATTGTTTTGCACCTCATTTTACAAATTAATGTCAAACAATTCAAAACGCCATACACCGTCCCTCCACACAACCTGAAATGAGACACAAGAGTTACCAATTTTAAGCAACTAAGCATTTCTAGCCTTCTTATGTAATGCAAGCAGCAGTCATATGATCATCTATCCCATTTTTTCCCTTCCCGCAAAGAAAACCCTAACCTGGCCGCTGCAGAAGAAGCACCAATCCTGAAAGAGTGAGTACCAAAATGGAAAGGGTCTTCTCCTATATGACACAAAACTTTTCTCATGACCCCCAGTACTTAGTACTCTAGCAACCTAGAACCATCCTCATGCTTGAAAACTACATCCGACCTGGCCCCCTCTGCTGTCCTAAAGTCCTGCCAAGTGACCACTGGGCATACCGACCCACCAATCCTGTGAAACAGGACCATGGCCCCTTAACCTGTTTGATCTGTTTTGGACCGTTCAAGAATTGTTTTTACCACATTACCTATCATCATGATGTTCTCGACCTTCATACCCCCTGATTGGCCTCTGCTCAGTAATTCTGACACTCAAAAAGCACCAAAAAATAACCATGACATTCATAACCTGAACAGTAACTCTTCAAAAGGGGAAAAACATACTGTAGTCCTTTCACCAGTAGTAACCATTTCTCCATAGAAATAGGGTTCCTGTTAAGGCGACCCCTCTGATTTACCTTGGCCCAACCATGTAACATCCTCCTTCCCATCTCACAAGCTGAGGGCTCATAACTCCAGAAAAAACTTTCCATAAAAACATAAACCTGCTAACTTTCCAACAATTGTTGTAGCTGAAATCTTTCTATCTGTGTTGTCGACTTCTGCATGCTGTACCACTATTCAAAATATCCTTCCCAAGCTCTCCTGTAAGAAGTCCTAGTGCTCACAGCAATAGATTTTTCTACCAATTCCAGCATTATCAATCCGCTAGTTCCAAGACTTCTTGTGGTAACTGAGTTTTCTACAAGTCTGCTCCGGGTGCCAAATTACGGAATCTCTGCCACAGTGAACAAGACAATGCATCTGCGATGTTATTGTCCACACCTGGCACATGCTTGGCTCTAAATGCAATATTATACATCAAGCCGCCTAGCATAAATCATTGCAGCAACTTTAAATTACGTTGTCGTGTAGTTCCTAGGACCCCCCAGGACCTGCTTGTTTTGGATGACCTAAACTGAGGGCTTGGTGTGCAGACAGACTCTGGACACCCCAAGATGAGTCAGCCGTTAGACCTGCTAGCTCTACAGTGCCACTATCACCCCCCTGTACAATACAGTGTGGTAGGTAGTTTCTGGCAACCACTGAACATGACAACCCTGTTTCCTCAGGTATTGTGGAAACAATACAGTATCTTTCGCTCAGTCACTCGTGCTTGCTTTTCTCAGAATACATAGAATGACGATTGGAATGGTTTCAATAAGTATTTATTGGTCAAGCGTCAGTCTAGTATGAAACATGTTAGCTGAGACAATCAAAAGACAGGAGCTGACAAATGTAATTGCTAGTACCAATATCGTAAAAAGTAGATACATTTCTACCATAATGCTAATAAGATGAATAAAAGCATATTACATAAAACAATAGCGTTGGCGTACTCCTATGATGCGTAGCCTACCTAACTGTGCCTAGCCTAGAGGTGTAGGTGAAGCATGTATGTGTAAGTGCTAGGATATGTCCTAATGGAACCTAATGGAGCCAAGAATTCCCTGGGGAAGTGCTAACCTCTCACCTGATGGTTCTGAATGAAGGACCCCGTCTCTGCGCCGAGGATGGCACCCTGCAAGAGATGTCAGATCTCTGCTCGTCGAAGGATCAGCCTGCAGAGTCTCTGTCCAGCTCGGAAGGAATTTCTCCTCTGTCTCAGTAAGGGGGAGTGAGAGTCTTTTATACTAAACTGGTCACTCTGGGGTTTTTCTAGAATCGATATGTTTTGAAAACATTCGCTAATCCCCTGCTTATCCTTTTCTAAACAAACATGAGCATAGGAAGCTGGCTGTTGGCCATGAATGAAAAAAAGTGGTGACCCTTGTACAGAATAAATCTACCATGCCTGTGGACATGTTTTGTGTATGTCAGGTACAGGGATTAAGATATGGTACCAAGAGCCTGATGTCGGAGAGACAGAAGTCAGCTACTGGGTAAAAAGTCACCTATGTAAGACCGTTATGTCGTGTGGATGGGACGCAATGTATATAGTCGGTATGTACATGATGGAACTAACCTAAGGGACATGACACCCACTCCTCATAAAAGTTCAACAAGGTCAGCTAGGTAATGACAGTAAATGCATACATGGGCAAAAAAATCCTTCATATTAAAAGCATATTTAAAAAGCATTTTAAAAGCTGTCTATAGTGAAAGTATTCTTCCCTACAAAGCGTTAAAAAAAAAAAAGTCCATTTTATATTTGGATATATTGTCATTTGTTTTTCTGAGCACCTTGAAAGCCACTATGTTCATCTAGAGCGGAGAAGAATAAAAACAAAGTCTGTTCGACCTTCAATTTGGTACATGTTTAAAAATTGCCCAAACGGTTTCCAGCACAGGAAATTTGTGAAATTTGTACTTGTAAAGCGCACTTATACCCCCAAAGGGGTGTCCTGGCGCTGTACGCATACCGCTGTGGAACCCTTCCTGGCTTTTCCCTGTGAAATGTCCACTCCTGGGCACCCCCAAGGTGAAGCCAGGCATCCCAGCGCTGTTGGGGCCGTTGGCCAGATTGTTTATGAATCCTGCGCTGAAGACTCAACATCACTGTACATGGCATCCGCAGGAGGCAGTCCCTCCAATACCTCTAGTGTGATATCAAGTGAGCAGAGGTGGTCATCGCTGTTTCCCACGGCAGCCATCGGGGAAGAAGTAGATGCCTGTGTGCCTGAGGCTGATGCTTGCACATCCATTGCAGAGCTGTTCTCCGATCCAACAGGAGCTGAAGCATTGAGGCTCTAGGAACGCCATCATCAACATGGGAATACGCTGTGGACAACTGTGCACATGGGCCCATAAAGGCCACAGGAGCATGTCTATGTCCGGTGGTGCAACCGATGGAAGTGTTAGACAGAGGTCCAACACGCATCCGAATCCACAAAGGAGGCAGTGGAATACTGGTATGATACAATCAAGCCAGGCCAGTCTGAAAGACAGGAGCCAATGCTCACTCAGCTCTTGAAGCCGAGGTAACCCCAATAGGAACAACAATCGCTCACGACAACGTCGCTCCAGCAAAGCTCTCTCTGCGTCTTGAGTGATGCTGACATCCATTGCGAAGCAACAGAAGTAAAATCAGGATGCCCGCTACCGAAAGCAGGACCAAAAGAAGCCCTCCAAAAATGCTTCCAAGTACAGAGTGTATGAAAGATGGAATCACTCCGAAAATGGTTTGAAAGGTAGTTAACAGACCTGATCCAACGCTCTTAAAAAGGTGTACAATACCACTCGTATGAGACATGTTAAAGATATGATGGACCATTTCTCCGAAATGGAGAGGGAAGTTCGTATGGACCAACGCCTGTATCTCTGCTGAAGACCGTGCCACTTGGAGATCAAAAGTCTCTCAGGCTGAAGTTAAGGCCACATTATGCTGAAACAGCATGGCGTTCAGTCTGCTCAGAGAATCAAACCCTATGTTGGATACATTCAGTGAAGGCCACAGTGGTGCCTCCCTAACTGTGCGAGCTGGGGGAAACAATACTTGCTTACAACAAACAGCCCTGGAGTTGACGGTCACTAGATAAGCAATGTCGGGCGTCATTCCACAATAGCCTTGGTCATTCAGCATCAAGTAACTCCCATTTGAAAGTAACTCAAAGACCAGATGAATTACAGCAGCTGGGGAACCCTTAAGGTAGCAGGATAAGTTCGCGATTGATGCATTACATGCTCCGTGCAGCGATATTTCTTTACACACTTAATGCCTTTTCGCAGTTTGAACCACTCAGAAAAACGTCCTTGTCTTTGTTCCTGCACCTATATGTGTACGGTAACTCCCAGGTTTCTCATATGTACCCTTCGCCCAACGCTTCATATCTGCCTACTGGGTAATATTTCAGGCAGTACTGGAATTGGAATATCGTGATTGACAGTGTGATATAGCCATGGATTAACCATTCTGTAGACGGTGACTCTGCTACAGTAAAAGGTAACTTCTCTAGTTTTTCAATGAGCAGCATGGTGTACTTCGCATCTCTGCGAGCTATGGTCAATTGTCTGTCGGTCAGGTTGTAAGCCGAAAACAGATTTGTGTCTTTAATGTATCGCCATGGAACGTGGCCAGAACATAATGATTGAAGCGTCCAGCTTAGAAGCATAATAGCACGTAGCTGTGATTGCCCATGTTGTAAAATAGACAAATCTTGTTCCATTATATCGATAGCTGAGGACACAATGTTGCCCAGTGAGTAAATACGAGACGAGAGTGTGATCATGCCATTGTCTACCACAGCTAAGGCCTTTTCTGTGTTAATTCTATCGATTTCACGAAGTCTCTCAGCAGCTTCCTGTTGGGAAATTTTCCGCAGTTCATTGTAGATGGTATACACAAAGCATTTCCTATGTGGTTTCTTGGGACCTAACAAGAAATCCCTAAGATCCATGTTGTCTGACAAAAGGGACAAGTGTTGTTTCACCTGTGATAATGTTGAGGTCTTTAGCCAATCTAGGCACAACTTCCCGACACTATAGGAAGTCACTACCCCTGGGTCGTCTATGTGTACATAGCGGGGGTCGGGCCTATGGATACTGAACCCTTCGGTTGTACCCCTGAATCTTGAGTGACACCTATTTGTGTCTACCGGCCAAACCAACCAACCCTTCCAATCGGGGATGATGAATTGTATGTACTTGTACCATGTTTCCCTTCACTTGTAAGTGTGTTATTTGTGAGAACCTTAATAGGTGTGGGTGAAGGGATGCTTGGTGTTTTCAGGTCTTTGATTTTTGCAAACTGTTGCAAGTCTGTTGCACTGTTCTGTTCAGGAAAATCATTTGTAATGGTATTTGGCAAGCTCTAAATAATGCCTCAGTTCCCTGAACCTGCCACTCTCTTATCCCCCCAGATGGATTTTGTGTCTATGGTGTCTCTCCAGTAGTCGAAACCCTGTATAGACAGTTGGGAGATAAAAGGTGCTGAGTATATCAGCTTGGTATTTGTCAGCATAATTTTCTTTGCAGTTGCATTAGCCTGTGCAAGTTTATAGTAGAATGATTCTGGGTCTGATGTGTTGAACCCTGAAAAATATGCAAATTTCTGTGTGAATGTGGCAGAACTACCTTTTGGTGGTGTTCGGCAATGTTCCCATTGATGGTACACATTAGCAGTGCGTGGTACACTTGCTCTATGCAAAAATTGATGACCATAATGCTGGTAACAAAACATGGTATCGTAGTCAGTTGTATCTTCATACAATTCTCTGTAAGAAAACGCAACTGATTGTTCTAAATCTGTAAGCATAGTACTTACAGTTTCAATGTCCCAATCATCAGAGAGTGTACTGGGAGTAATGAAATCATTTAAGAGATTTTAAACAAATGTGAGCTTTTCAAATGTTCAGTGGGGCCATATACATCATATGATACTTTATCCCAAACAATCGGAATTGCTGTAATGTACACCAGGGACAAGTCTCTTTGTTCACGATGTGATGACGTATGTGGTTTCAGGACCAAGTTCACGGATTGTACTGCAGAGCGTTCTGGGAGATAATGTCCGTTCAGAAGCAGAAAAAAGACAGTCACTGTGCCAATCCAAATCAACAGATATACTACCCCTATTGCGAACCAAATATGCAACCAAGGTGGCACTAAGTAAGTCTTTTTGAGCAAAAGATAGAATTGGCGAAATGTTCCTTTCTTCGAAATTGGTGGCGTTTGATCAGGTTCACTTGGGTCTGAAGAGAAATCATCGAAGTTGATGAAGTAGCCAGACGCAGTTCGATCTATCTTTGGTAGCTCAGCAGGTTTTGTAGAACTGGCAGATGTGTCGTTTGAAGGCACATTTATGTTGACATCATTGTTGGGCCGAATTGCAACTTGCATTGTTGTTTCTTCTTGATGTTTTACAATTTCAACTGGTGTGATTTGTACTCCATTATTCTTTGCTCCATCGCTCTGTGTTGCAGAGTCCTGAAAGGTTATCAGTCTTTCCATCTGAACTTCCTGTATAGTAGCAAGAGGAGATCTGCGGCTACTCAGGACCCCACGTGGCCTACTGTTGAGAATCGGCCACATGATGCGGTTTGATCAGATCAATGGAGACAAATCTTTTTTTATTTTTTGCCGGCAAGAGGCGGAAGAAGTACTGTTCTCGTTCCCACTACCGCTAGGACAGGTACAGCTGTTCTGCAAGATTGCCCAAACTCTCTTCTGTTCATGAACTTTTCCCTGACCAAGTCCCCAATCTGCGGGACCCAGGCAGGTCTTGCAGGAATGGTTTCACTTCCCCAGTGGCGGTGCATTTGACTTGCACGTTGCTTTGTAGTGCTCGGAATTCATTGAGTTCCTGTAAAACAGCCAAACGGTCATTCAGTTCAAATGGTTTTGCATCTGCCACTGTGCTGGCACAATCTAGATCAGGTACCCACATTCTTGTCCCAAACAGGATTTCATAGGGGATACGGCCTCCCAAGGACTTTCTTGGCATGTTGTTAAGTGCCCTCTAAACCCCATATAATTGATTGACACATGTACCTCCTGCGCCTAATACCATTGCTGTTAAGGATTACTTTAGGTCCCGGTTTTTCCTCTCCACCACCAAATTTCCCTCGGGATGGTAGGGGGAGGAGTACCGCAAGGCCACGCCCATACTTTCCATGGCTTCCTTGTAAGCCCTAGAGCTAAACGCAGGACCACGGTCGGAATGTAACGTTCCAATTGCGTAAGTCCCGATGAAGACTCGCAAATCCTTTATAACAGTTCTAGCGTCAGCTGAGCGCTGGGGCCAAACCCATAGGAATCTAGAGCATGAATCCACTGCCACCAAGATGTACTTGCAAGCCCCGTCTGAATTTAAGGGGCCGCAGTGGTCCAAATAGACACATGTGAGGGGTCTGTCTAAAATCAGTAGTGGTGTTTGTGGTGGCTTGTGAATGGTGGAACCCTTCATCTGCTGGCAAATATCGCATGTCAGGACATAGTCCTTTGTTTGTTTTGCCAGCCCCGACCACCAGTAACGCTGCTTCAATAATGAAATTGTTGCAGTGACTCCTGCGTGTGCTGAGCCTAGACCCTCGTGTGCAGCTAGTATTAAACCTTATCTGCGATCTTTATTTGGTATTACTCTATCACCCACTCCTGGAATTTGAGCATACGGTGTGTTCTGCGCATCTAACTTGTAGGAGTACTTGAGTGGAAAGCCTTTTGGCAGGACGGGTGAGCCGTTCTTTGAGGCATTGATAGCTACTAGTATATCTCTGTCTATTCTCGTGTGCGAATGAGTGATTGCGGCAACGGCAGCATTTCGCACTGTTGCCTTGGCGGCTTCATCAGCCAGTGAATTCCCTTCAACGTGTATGCCAACACGCTGATGACTCAAGGTGTAAATAACTTGAGCCCGTGGCAGGCATGCTTTCAGCTTTGCCACTTGTTCCCATAACAATTTGTGTTTTATCGTGCCACCCTTGGCGTCTCTAGATCCATTCTGGCACCAGTAGTGAAGATATTCATTGTAAGATTGCACACAGTAAAACTAATCATACACAATCAGTGTGGGGAATTCCCGATCCGTATACTGTAGTGCCAATATCAGGGCTTTCTGTTCTACCAGCTGCGGGGTACAATCTCCTAGAGATTGCCTAGTCGTATTGCTTGGGTGGAACTTACCATCCTGCATCCGACCTTTCACTATAGCGCATGCAGCGCTATACTGCTGTTTACTAAGAACCTCCAACTCTCTGGGCACTTTTAGGAAAAAGTTAAAGACGTGGCTATTCCAGAATTAAGATTCGGAGGAGCAACAGAGTTGGCTCAGTCAGCGCCAAGACACCTCCGGGTAATCGTGCGCTATAGAAGTTATCATAACATAACATAACTATGGCAGGTTGCGCAGAACCGTCAGTATAAATGATGTATTCATACTAATCTAGAGGCAAGATTTCATTCGGGAGACGGTATTCTTGTTCGTACTGCAGGAATGCTTGTGTTCTAAGTCTTGGATCGTATCTATATTCTACATCTGTTGCAGTAAGAGAATTAGCACATTGTATCCATCGTAGATGCAGTGCCTTTGCATTCGGAATGCTGGCTTTAGTTACCGCTTCTAAAGTCGGTATTGGAGTAACAACAATGATGCGTTTCCCCTGTGCAAGTGCTCTTTCTCTCATTACAGCAGTCTGTACAGCTGTCAGAATTTTTTCTGTTGCTGTAAATCGATTTTCAGCATTTGTGTACAGATGAGATTTGTATGCGATAGGGACTGTCTCACCTTCATTGAACGTGATATAAGTGTACCCTGATAACCCGGGGACGACCCGTATTACCAGGTTGCGGACGTTTACTCGTGTCTGCGAGTGTATTGAAGCTATCATGTCAGTTTGAACTGAACGTAGAGAGTCTGTATGTGTTTGAGTCCACTTGTTTGCTGCGAAATCAGGTCTGATTAAGTCATAGAAAGGTTTGACTCTTTCTGCGTAATCTTGAATGTACATTCTGCTGAAATTTAAAAATCCTAAAATGAATTGTAAACTTTTCAGAGTTTTAGGAGGCTGGATCGGCGCACATTTTTCTAGAAAATTTGCGGTCAGGCTTTTGCCTTCACTTGACAGCTCATATCCCAAAAATAGGACGATGAGATGGGCAACTTTTGATTTTTTTAAGTTAAATTTGTAGCCCAAATTTGCTAAAACCAACAATTATGTTGTTCACCCTGCACAAGTGATCAGGTAATTCATCATCCGTCAGATAAATATCATCTACATAGGACACCGCCTCTTCATCGTAAGTTTGTAATAGCTCTGATACCCTTGCCGAAAATAGCCCAGGGCTGTTCTTATAGCCTTTGGGCAGGCGACAAAACTGACGCTGTGTGCCTAGGGCAGAAAATCCTGTCAAATATCGGCTTTCAGGAGCTATATTTTGGCAGAAGAATCCATTCGAGATATCTAGTGTTGTTTTGTATTTCTTCCGCATGATGTTATTCATCAATACGGCGCTGTGTGCATTCTGAACTGCAAATGTTTTTGTGCATGTGTTCAAGTGTCTGTAATCTAAAACCAAACGATATATGTTGTCAGGTTTCATTACGGGAAACAAAGGGTTGTTCATTGATGAGGTGCAGGTTTCAATCACACCTTGGTATTCAAGTTGGTCTAAGATTTCTTTGACCTGTTTTTTCGCTTCATTTTTAATAGGGTACTATCCCTGTGGAGTTGGAGTAGTTTTTAATGGGATTTCGTGTTTTTTTTTACTCCACGTCCCACCCTACATGGTTGCGGTATAATGCCGGAACTAGCGTTTGCGCCCACTCCCGCGCATATGAGTGTTTTAAGGAAACAGGAACGAGGTCGGAAAAAGCAGGCAAAATGACGCTTTCCCCCTTTGGGCAATCCATTATAAATTCAGGCGGCCAATCTTTTTCTGCTAACAGGATGTCATATCCAAATGTCAAATTTTCTGAAAAAAGACCTTTAATTTTTCTTGAGATGTCCCCCTCAATTTGTAGATTAATTTTGTGTAGACGATGTGGGACACTCACTCGTGTATCTGGTGTATTCATTCAATACTGCTGTCACCAGAAATTCCTTCAGGTTCTGGCGAGCTATTGTTACTTCTGCCGGGCTGTCTAGCATCGTCAGAGCCCATTCCCCGTTCAGAAGCTGAGTCCTCAGTAACCTGGGTATTTCTAATTTTTAAGCCAGCTACTTTCTTCTTTTTTAATTGAGTCTTTGTTTTAGGTTGTTCTTCTTGTTTGATAATGAAATCTGAAGTGCGATGTGTCTCCCTTTTTTCCTTTGGTCGATCTTCAATTTTTTTCGTTCTGACCGTCCTTGCCTCTCCAAGCTTTTTGATGAACCCTGAAAGGAACGAAAGGAGCGTGCATCAGTATCCTGATACCTGTCAGGTTTCCTAATGTTATCACGATTCCTAAGGTTGTACCTCTTTTCAGAGGACTCCCGGTGGGGAGACCCACCCCTTGATCGTGAAGTGCTTCTGTTATTATTATTTTTAGGTTGACTATTATCCCATTTCTTTTTAGAAGAAGTGGGTGCTTGCTTTGAGTTATCTTTTTCAGAACTACTCACCTCTAGTGGTTTCCCGAGTTTGGCTCCCAAACTATCTCTGCCTAATGAAGCATAGATGTCGTCAATAATTTTTGGTAATGCCCGCTCCTGATTTGCAGGAGTTGTTTCCCTTAGGCGTTGGGGTATGGCCACCGCTGCTGTTTCCCCCTTTATGTTGCTCAGCATAATTACCAAGACTTGGTCAAAATTACCTATCAGTTTCATCCCAAGTCCAGGGCAGGTCCTGCCATGTACTCATTCTGTATCTGTTTTAATACTTCAGGGATAACTGATATGGTTGGGGTACCGTGCATTCTAATGTATACTGCAGCAGAGATTGTTCCCCAGGTGGTACAATCCTCAATTGAGGGAACCATTCCCATTGGCAAGCAAATTGTTAACATTCTGTGTTTTTCCTGCGGACCCATACGGGGAAATACTGCTTCCAACTGTGCTATTTTTTTAGCAATCCAGAATGGTACTTGATCCCTTCTTGATGGGAACACACCCATTATTGCTTTTAGTGTTTGTGGACTAATTATTGGTGTGGGCTGGGTCTGGACTATCCCAGGTGGAGCAGCTCTAGCAGGTTGTAATGTGAGTGTTCGCATGATGAACTGAACAATATGTCTGTATAGCCTGACTACTTCTTTGTAAAGTGTACGCACTTCCCCTACTGGGAGTGTGTCTATCTCAGGATGTGGAGTGTAAGCCGCTAAGACCGGCCACGTCGCTCCTCCTATGCTGAGCGGACCTAGTCTTTCAACTGAAGTTGTGTGTTTTAGGGAGCCTTTAAACCAGTTTTTATGTTGCTGGTAAGTTAACGGAACTTCAATGTCCTCGAATGGGATGTATTCTTCCGATGGATCCACTTCAATGTATTCATGGAATATGTGTGTCTGTGGATCTGCAGGTGGGAATTTTACCCAGGAATAGAATATCTCTGATCCGAACACCTCATGTGCCTCAATCACGAAGGTAACATGGCCTCCTCTTGCAGGTAATCCATGTTCTAATAATTTCAGAGTTTCTGCCTGTCGTCAGTTTTCTGAAATGTTAAGTGTGTTAGCATACTCGTCTCCTTCCTCACTTCCACTGCTACTTGCGGGTTCAGTCATTTTGAAATGAGAAGAAAGTAAATGTTTAAGAGATAGGGGGGCAGATTTACAAGCCCCTTGCGCCACTTTTGCATCACTTTTAACATGGGAAAAGTGATGCAAAAGTGGCGCAAGGGGCTTGTAAATCTGCCCCAGGGTTTGGCACGATAGGGACGTTTTTAGTCCTTACAAGCTTTTCTAAAGCCTTCAGTCAATTCACAGGGAGTACCTGCTCAGCTGAGGCGGATTAACCATCCCACTACAGGCATCTCTGAAAAATGTGAGTAGGATTGTCTGAGAAAGCACAGCTGAACTACTCAGATTTTACTGTTAATATAAGAACCGAACCAACGTTGGTGTCGCCATGTTGTGTAGTTCCTAGGACCCCCCAGGACCTGCTCGTTTTGGATGACCTAAACTGAGGGCTTGGTGTGCAGACAGACTCTGGACACCCCCACAGGATGAGTCAGCCGTTAGACCTGCTAGCTCTACAGGGCCATTATCACCCCCTGTACTACTGTGTGGTAGGTAGTTTCTGGCAACCACTGAACATGACAACCCTGATTCCTCAGGTATCGTAGAAACAATACGGTATCTTTCGCTCAGTCACTCGTGCTTGCTTTTCTCAGAATACATAGAATGACGATTGGAATGGTTTCAATAAGTATTTATTGGTCAAGCGTCAGTCTAGTAAGAAACATGTTAGCTGCGACAAGCAAAAGACAGGAGCAGACAAATGTAATCGCAAGTACCAATATCGTAAAAAGTAGATACATTTCTACCATAATGTTAATAAGATGAATAAAAGCATATTACATAAAACAATAGCGTTGGCGTACTCCTATGATGCGTAGCCTACCTAACCGTGCCTAGCCTAGAGGTGTAGGTGAAGCATGTATGTGTAAGTGCTAGGATATGTCCTAATGGACCCTAATGGAGCCAAGAATTTCCCGGGGAAGTGCTAACCCCTCACCTGATGGTTCTGAATGAAGGACCCTGTCTCTGCGTCGAGAATGGCACCCCGCAAGGGATGTCAGATCTCTGTTTGTCGAAGGATCAGCCTGCAGAGTCTCTGTCCAGCTCGGAAGAAATTTCTCCTCTGTCTCAGTAAGGGGGAGTGAGAGTCTTTTAACTAAAGTGGTCACTCCGGGGTTTTTCTAGAATCGATATGTTTTTAAAACATTCGCTAATCCCCTGCTAATCCTTTTCTAAACAAACATCAGCATATGCAACTGGCTGTTGGCCATGAATGAAAAAAAGTGGTGACCCTTGTACAGAATAAATCTACCGTGCCTGGGGACATGTTTTGTGTATGTCAGGTACAGGGATTAAGATATGGTACCAAGAGCCTGATGTCGGAAAGACAGAAGTCAGCTACTGGGTAAAAGGTCACCTATGTAAGACCGTTATGTCTTGTGGATGGGACGCAATGTATGTAGTTGGTATGTACATGATGGAACTAACCTAAGGGACATCACAACGTGTGTTGACCAAATCTACCACAGTTCTGTTATCCACATGAAAAGTAACTGTTTTATTCTCAAGTTTCTTTACCGATACAGATAGGGCAACCAACAAGGGAAAATATTTAAAGATTGAAAGATTACAATGCTCCTACCTTCTTTCATCCACTTAGAGGGCCACTTCTCCGCACACTATCTACCCTCCCAAAATAAACCAAAACCTTCAGATCCTGCCGCATCTGTGAATATCTGAACCATCTAAAAGAAATCCAAATCCAAAGACCACATAGTGATACCATTAGTGATACCATTGAAACCTTTCAAAAACATTAACCAAACTTAAAAATCTGCTTGCATTGCTGCTGAAATCTGAATTCTGTGGTGTAGGAACTTAGCCCCTGCCATGGTAAACCAAGACAGCGACAAAACGCTGTGCCTGCTTTTACAAAACACCATGCAAAGTTAAGATGACCAAGCAATTGTTGAATCTGCTGTAACTGGAGTTTACTTGCTACAATCGCTTCTTCCAATAAAGCAACAATGTCTCTGACCTTCTGCTAAGGTAGCCTCACCTCCATCTAAACTGTGTCCAATTCAATGCCCAAGTAGACCAAACATGTACTGGGACCTTCTGTTTTCTCAGGGGCTGGCAGCACCCCCGGCTCGTCTGCTATGTCATAAAAACTGCCTAGCACTTTCTAGCACTCATTCATGCCTCCCTGCATCCACAAACAAGAAATCATCCAAGTAATGCGTAATCAACTCTTGACCAGTCCTGAACGTAAAGCACCACTGTAAAAAAGTACTGAAAGTTTCAAATAATTTACCAGAAATGGCACATCTCAATGGCAAAGGTTTGCCAACATGCAACTTGTTCTCAGGCTAGATACCCAACAAAGAAAAATCTATTGGATGAACTGGTAGGAGTCTAATGGCTGACTTGATGTCACATTTAGCAAACTCAGCACAAGGGCCCACTGTTCTTACCAAGCCCATTGCACTGCAGTATCCTCTCTAGTGATGTAATCGTTTACTGACAAACCTTCAGTACAGGAAAGGTGGTGAATCATTTGAAACTCATAGTTTTCATAGGTACCACTCCCAAAGCAGAAATCATCAATTCTGGCAAAGGCCAAACTGCAAATGGACCTGCCAACCTCCCTTCTGCTACCTCTTTTTATAGTTTCTGCTTCACTATATGGTGCTGTTCCTTTGCTGATTTCAAGTTCTCTGCAACCTCCTTTTTCTGTGGCCCTGATAACCGAGGCAAAAACCTTCCCTAAACACCCATTCCAACCATAGCACCTCCTCTCTGTTGGGATAAAATTTAAGCCAATAACTCAAACATTCAATCTTAACTTGTGTAAAAGCCGCTGTTTCCAGCCTGGAAAGATCCCCCTGCCTCTGCCTTGCCCACTGCCACTGAAATGTGTCTGTTATCCAAAACACTATAGGACTGCATGCTTCCCTCCACTTTTTGCACTCATTCTTATATTTGAACGGGTGCCTTGGGCAATAACCCCTGTTGAAACTCCAACATGCACCTGGATTCGACACCTGGCCCCTTCCGCACGTTACCACCCCCCTCCAAGGTGGGTTTCCCAAGAAAGGGCCAATATTGGACTGCTAGACCACTTGCTGTATGCATTGTCGGAGGATGCCTCTGTGGATACTTCTACTGCACCCATAGCTAATTGTCCACTTCCCGCCATGGGTTGTATGATGGAACCCCGCATGCATTTACCCCACATACTTCTACAACGCAGTCACTACCCGACTGCGACTTTACCACACGTTACTTTAACATGCAAGCCGTTACAATGTCTTGCCCTAGTGGGTGCTGGACTTTAAAATAGCATAAATTGCTATTTCTACTTCAGTCTACGCCCCATAAAGCAAGTCGTTGTAACAAATTGTGGGTTAAAGGAACGCGTGGTAACGTCGCAGTCGGGATAGTGATTGCATTGTAAAAGCAGGACGTTGTTGGGACTGCAGGGTAAAGGATGTCCCCCTCCCCCCTTGGTTTATTTAGCTTCAGAACTATCCTACCCTTGAACTCTTCATATTAGTATAGTGTAGCCAGGTAAACCCCCCAACATCCATGTGCGCCTTCCTGATGGTGTCCATATATTTAAATATTGACACCGATCTCACTGTAAATGTTTCACAATAGACGCTTGCATATATTAGAAATGCTGACGTCCAAGGGCCTGATTCACAAAAGTAAACTTAGACCAGAAGTCTAAGTTTAGACCAAAAGTCTAACTTAGACCAAAAGTCTAACTTTACTACTACTAAAGTTAGACTTTTGGTCTAAGTTTCGACCAAACGTCTAACTTAGACCAAAAGTCTAACTTTACTACTACTAAAGTTAGACGTTTGATCTAAGTTAGACTTTAGGTCTAAGTTTAGACCAAAAGTCTAACTTTACTACTACTAAAGTTAGACGTTTGATCTAAGTTAGACTTTAGGTCTAAGTTTAGACCAAAAGTCTAACTTAGACCTAAAGTCTAACTTTAGTAGTAGTAAAGTTAGACTTTAGGTCTAAACTTAGACTTTTGGTCTAAGTTTACTTTTATGAATCAGGCCCCAAGTGTCGATTGTTGTGGGCACCCTCAGTCTCTTAGCTAATTCCCAAGCTTCTTCTTTAGAACCTTCTTTAGACTGTATTTCCGCAACACCACTGGCTGCAAACCTTCTGGGGCGAGTCATGCCCACCCAAGCCTGTGACAAAACTCCAGGCTTTATTAAACCTTCCCTGCCCGCCTCACACAACACCCTAAGTGCCTCCTTCACCGCTGCAGCTTTCTTAGCCATATTATGAAATTTTCTTAAACAGGCCAACAATAAACACCGCCAGCAAGAAAAAACCTTCCCGCCTACTAGGACCACAGCATCAGAAGGAACTAGGTGGAGAGAGGAATACCAACCGCCAAATAAGACCTGCCCCCTGCACAAAAAGGACTAATGGCAATACTCCTGGGCCAGGGCTGCACCATTCCCCGAACATCCCCGGGTGTGGACATCCTATGGATACCTCCCCCAGGGGCCCTCATTCTGTTCCTAATATATCTTAAAAGCACTGAGTTCTTGATAAAACCAAGACTCAATCAGTTCTTATTATAAACCTAGGTTAACTCTGCTCATTACAATGAGCCCACCTGTCTGCCCAGGCACTAGTTACATGTGTACTAGAAACAAAAAACAACAATCAAATGTTAATTTTAGACTACACAGCAGAGATGGCTCAATCGGTTAAAGCACCTGTGGTAATGTATTCATGGACAAAGTGTTAACACTTGAACACACTTAAATGACGTAGACTTCTTAATTGTAGGGTGATGAAAGTAAGATTCATGCATGGGTTAAACTTAAATCCTCTAACACAATTGATTCTGTTATTTCCATATATCGGCTCTTAACACCCTTACCTAAACAACACCATGACTAACAGCAACGTCTCCCTATCTGACAATTCCAAATGCAACTGTCTGTTTAAACACAGCTCCAAGAAACAAAACACACAACTGAATCCATGTTGCACCACCCAGTGCAGTCACCACAGCACACTAGACACTCCATCATCGAAGCCACACATCACTCACCAAGACAACCTGAATGCTGCAGCCCTTACACTATGGCTGGGAGGGGAGGCAGGAAAATAAAATGACTGCATTGCACAAACTAGTCAAACGTTATTACTTTAACACACTTGAACCCCTCTGTCCTATGTCACCCCTACAATATATCAATAAAATAGAACCCACTAGATGCACCGAAACAACACTCTCATGCAGCCAGCGTAGCTCTAAGGGCTAAACAGATTGTAAACACTAGATAGAGCCAGAGAAAATGCCTGTGCTCCCAGCCCTTGCAGCGGACTGCTACATGAGTGACTGAAACACTCATGAACATGTGCCACCTCACAACATATTAACACTACTCACCTCTCTTTCATGCCAACTTATTTTTTTCCAATACACCCTATACTCAAAGTTCAAACCACTGCGAAAGCGTAGCTGTAAACATAGCACTCACACTACCCTCTCTACTCCAAACCTTTGTCGCATGTTCCCTGTCCAGTTCTTCCCCGCCATATCCCAGGTGCTCACAGAACCATCACACCACTATCTATCGGTCCTTCAATTGACCACATGCAATTGTCAGCCCCTGACTCATACACCTCCCTGCCCTAAGCATGTCTTGCTTCTGCAACTCTACTCCATACAAGAGGGTGCTGCACTTGAGCACATTCATGCAAGTGTAAGCATGTGCAGCATTTCCTGCACATTCACACTTCATACATTGACTGAGCTATGCAACCTCCTACAGACAGGTTGAAAAGTTCCCCAGACCCATGCACCCACGTACACTCAGACAGCTCAGATACATGCAGAAATCAACACTTTGACAACCCTGAAAACACTTTTATCTTAGTAATCCCAAAAGTACTCTGTGAGGGCACTCCTGTGGCAGACTTGTGCTTTAAATAGGGGGGTGACGAAATGCACACCAATCTTCTTTTTCGAACGTAGTTTCAAATTTCTTTTCACATTGCAGTCTTATTTGCGTGCAATCCGGATTAGTGGTCTGCCCTGTACCACATGGACATAAACTCATTTTCATAGGCGTGACGTCTCACTCCTGAACCGGATGCACAGCGTAACTCTTGTTCAATAACAATACTTCATTAACTTCCAATTTTTATCACTTTTATTTCCAAAGTCTTCCAAAGTTTCATATGATTTTTTGCTTTTTTTCTGTCACAAGGCAGACGTTTCATGCATGGTAAACTTCTAAATGTAGCAGCTGTGCCACTCCAGGCCTTCTACTGCAACACGAAATATACACGAACATCCTCAGTCGTAATAATGAATCATATACCCAATGCATTTCGGGCTTCATTTTTCGCCCTTCATCAGGGTTCACTGTAAATATTTAAAAAGAGCCAACGTTAGACCGTGCTGACCCCAACATCTACCACTCAAATCTCAATACATTTCACCTTGTGTTGTAACCCCGTAACTTGTGTTTTCCGCTAACTACATCTACAAACACTATGAGCTGTGCCTCACCCAACCTCTCAATCAGCATAATCCGTTTGATTTACCCCTTATCCTATTAGAAACCCGAATCCTTTCCTTCCATTCGTTATTCAAATGCTTTCCACCCATAAACCCCGAGCGAAACACTCCCCACTGGTGCGATCCTAACAGTTTTACAGTTCCTACCTTGATTCACACTAACAAGGCTTTCCCACCAGGCTCTCGCCGTTTTGAAAAAATTAATGCGCTCGCTTTCCAACCCGCCTTCCTTTTCAACCCAGGTCCCGTGTCTCCTCCTTCCAATCAGCCAATTACTCGAGCGATAAGAAGCCCGTTCCTCGACCCCCAGAATGCACTATTGCAAACTGCTCCTTTTCATTAAACCTTCCTAAACTGAATGTAAATAATTATGCTAATCTCCTACCCATTCCAAAAACCTTCCTATAGCACCTCACTCTAATACCCCGCCACCCACTGTTGTTTTCACGCATCAATTACAAAGTGCAACAAACACCAGTTATAATCTGTCTTCATCTTACAACATTATACATAGATGTTGAACCACCATCTAATCCTCTATTATACTTCTCCCAAATAACACAGTTCATCATCATTCACTCCTGAGATTTTCCGTCCATCTTGTGACTTTCAACATTTTGTCCAATTCGTCAATTTAATCCAAGGGTGCAACTCGTCTGTGGGCAGTTTATAAAGACATGCATGAAAATAGGGGGGTGACGAAATGCACACCAATCTTCTTTTTCGAACGTAGTTTCAAATTTCTTTTCACATTGCAGTCTTATTTGCGTGCAATCCGGATTAGTGGTCTGCCCTGTACCACATGGACATAAACTCATTTTCATAGGCGTGACGTCTCACTCCTGAACCGGATGCACAGCGTAACTCTTGTTCAATAACAACAATACTTCATTAACTTCCAATTTTTATCACTTTTATTTCCAAAGTCTTCCAAAGTTTCATATGATTTTTTGCTTTTTTTCTGTCACAAGGCAGACATTTCATGCATGGTAAACTTCTAAATGTAGCAGCTGTGCCACTCCAGACCTTCTACTGCAACACGAAATATACACAAACATCCTCAGTCGTAATAATGAATCATATACCCAATGCATTTCGGGCTTCATTTTTAGCCCTTCATCAGGAGTTCACTGTAAATATTTAAAAGAGCCAACGTTAGACCGTGCTGACCCCAACATCTACCACTCAAATCTCAATACATTTCACCTTGTGTTGTAACCACGTAACTTGCGTTTTCCCGCTAACTACATCTACAAACACTATGAGCTGTGCCCCTACCCAACCTCTCAATCAGCATAATCCGTTTGATTTACCTTATCCTATTAGAAACCCGAATCCTTTCCCTTCCATTCGATTATTCAAATGCTTTCCACCCATAAACTCGAGCGAAACACTCCCCACTGGTGCGATCCTAACAGTTTTACAGTTCCTACCTTGATTCACACTAACAAGGCTTTCCCACCAGGCTCTCGCCGTTTTTGAAAAAAATTAATGCGCTCGCTTTCCAACCGCCTTCCTTTTCAACCCAGGTCCGTGTCTCCTCCCTTCCAATCAGCCAATTACTCGAGCGATAAGAAGCCCCGTTCCTACGACCCCAGAATGCACTATTGCAAACTGCTCCTTTCGTTAAACCTTCCTAAACTGAATGTAAATAATTATGCTAATCTCCTACCCATTCCAAAAAACCTTCCTAAAGCACCTCACTCTAATACCCCGCCCACCCACTGTTGTTTTCACGCATCAATTACAAAGTGCAACAAACACCAGTTATAATCTGTCTTCATTTTACAACATTATACATAGATGTTGAACCACCATCTAATCCTCTATTATACTTCTCCCAAATAACACAGTTCATCATCATTCACTCCTGAGATTTTCCGTCCATCTTGTGACTTTCAACATTTTGTCCAATTCGTCAATTTAATCCAAGGGTGCAACTCGTCTGTGGGCAGTTTATAAAGACATGCATGAAAATAGGGGGGTGACGAAATGCACACCAATCTTCTTTTTCGAACGTAGTTTCAAATTTCTTTTCACATTGCACGTGCAATCCGGATTAGTGGTCTGCCCTGTACCACATGGACATAAACTCATTTTCATAGGCGTGACGTCTCACTCCTGAACCGGATGCACAGCGTAACTCTTGTTCAATAACAACAATACTTCATTAACTTCCAATTTTTATCACTTTTATTTCCAAGTCTTCCAAAGTTTCATACGATTTTTGCTTTTTTTCTGTCACAAGGCAGACGTTTCATGCATGGTAAACTTCTGCCTTGTGACAGAAAAAGCAAAAATCATATTAAACTTTGGAAATAAAAGTGATAAAAATTGGAAGTTAATGAAGTATTGTTGTTATTGAACAAGAGTTACGCTGTGCATCCGGTTCAGGAGTGAGACGTCACGCCTATGAAAATGAGTTTATGTCCATGTGGTACAGGGCAGACCACTAATCCGGATTGCACGCAAATAAGACTGCAATGTGAAAGAAATTTGAAACTACGTTCGAAAAGAAGATTGGTGTGCATTTCACACCCCCTATTTTCATGCATGTCTTTATAAACTGCCCACAGACGAGTTGCACCCTTGGATTAAATTGACGAATTGGACAAAATGTTGAAAGTCACAAGATGGACGGAAAATCTCAGGAGTGAATGATGATGAACTGTGTTATTTGGGAGAAGTATAATAGAGGATTAGATGGTGGTTCAACATCTATGTATAATGTTGTAAAATGAAGACAGATTATAACTGGTGTTTGTTGCACTTTGTAATTGATGCGTGAAAACAACAGTGGGTGGGCGGGGTATTAGAGTGAGGTGCTTTAGGAAGGTTTTTTGGAATGGGTAGGAGATTAGCATAATTATTTACATTCAGTTTAGGAAGGTTTAATGAAAAGGAGCAGTTTGCAATAGTGCATTCTGGGGGTCGTAGGAACGGGGCTTCTTATCGCTCGAGTAATTGGCTGATTGGAAGGGGAGGAGACACGGGACCTGGGTTGAAAAGGAAGGCGGGTTGGAAAGCGAGCGCATTAATTTTTTTCAAAAACGGCGAGAGCCTGGTGGAAAGCCTTGTTAGTGTGAATCAAGGTAGGAACTGTAAAACTGTTAGGATCGCACCAGTGGGGAGTGTTTCGCTCTCAGGGTTTATGGGTGGAAAGCATTTGAATAACGAATGGAAGGGAAAGGATTCCGGGGTTTCTAATAGGATAAGGGGTAAATCAAACGGATTATGCTGATTGAGAGGTTGGGTGGGGCACAGCTCATAGTGTTTGTAGATGTAGTTAGCGGGAAAACGCAAGTTACGGGGTTACAACACAAGGTGAAATGTATTGAGATTTGAGTGGTAGATGTTGGGGTCAGCACGGTCTAACGTTGGCTCTTTTAAATATTTACAGTGAACCCCTGATGAAGGGCGAAAATGAAGCCCGAAATGCATTGGGTATATGATTCATTATTACGACTGAGGATGTTCGTGTATATTTCGTGTTGCAGTAGAAGGCCTGGAGTGGCACAGCTGCTACATTTAGAAGTTTACCATGCATGAAACGTCTGCCTTGTGACAGAAAAAAAGCAAAAAATCCTATGAAACGTTGGAAGACTTTGGAAATAAAAGTGATAAAAATTGGAAGTTAATGAAGTATTGTTGTTATTGAACAAGAGTTACGCTGTGCATCCGGTTCAGGAGTGAGACGTCACGCCTATGAAAATGAGTTTATGTCCATGTGGTACAGGGCAGACCACTAATCCGGATTGCACGTGCAATGTGAAAGAAATTTGAAACTACGTTCGAAAAGAAGATTGGTGTGCATTTCGTCACCCCCTATTTTCATGCATGTCTTTATAAACTGCCCACAGACGAGTTGCACCCTTGGATTAAATTGACGAATTGGACAAAATGTTGAAAGTCACAAGATGGACGGAAAATCTCAGGAGTGAATGATGATGAACTGTGTTATTTGGGAGAAGTATAATAGAGGATTAGATGGTGGTTCAACATCTATGTATAATGTTGTAAAATGAAGACAGATTATAACTGGTGTTTGTTGCACTTTGTAATTGATGCGTGAAAACAACAGTGGGTGGGCGGGGTATTAGAGTGAGGTGCTATAGGAAGGTTTTTTGGAATGGGTAGGAGATTAGCATAATTATTTACATTCAGTTTAGGAAGGTTTAATGAAAAGGAGCAGTTTGCAATAGTGCATTCTGGGGTCGTAGGAACGGGGCTTCTTATCGCTCGAGTAATTGGCTGATTGGAAGGGGAGGAGACACGGGACCTGGGTTGAAAAGGAAGGCGGGTTGGAAAGCGAGCGCATTAATTTTTTCAAAAACGGCGAGAGCCTGGTGGGAAAGCCTTGTTAGTGTGAATCAAGGTAGGAACTGTAAAACTGTTAGGATCGCACCAGTGGGGAGTGTTTCGCTTTCAGGGTTTATGGGTGGAAAGCATTTGAATAACGAATGGAAGGGAAAGGATTCCGGGGTTTCTAATAGGATAAGGGGTAAATCAAACGGATTATGCTGATTGAGAGGTTGGGTGGGGCACAGCTCATAGTGTTTGTAGATGTAGTTAGCGGAAAACGCAAGTTACGGGGTTACAACACAAGGTGAAATGTATTGAGATTTGAGTGGTAGATGTTGGGTCAGCACGGTCTAACGTTGGCTCTTTTTAAATATTTACAGTGAACCCCTGATGAAGGGCGAAAATGAAGCCCGAAATGCATTGGGTATATGATTCATTATTACGACTGAGGATGTTCGTGTATATTTCGTGTTGCAGTAGAAGGCCTGGAGTGGCACAGCTGCTACATTTAGAAGTTTACCATGCATGAAACGCCTGCCTTGTGACAGAAAAAAAGCAAAAAATCCTATGAAACTTTGGAAGACTTTGGAAATAAAAGTGATAAAAATTGGAAGTTAATGAAGTATTGTTGTTATTGAACAAGAGTTACGCTGTGCATCCGGTTCAGGAGTGAGACGTCACGCCTATGAAAATGAGACTTGTGCTTTAAACATAACATATTATTACATAAGGTCCAAGGAAGGCTAACTGAGGCTATAACACAGGTTCATTCCATTATCAATAAATGCAGGCATACTCATTTCTAGATAAACCCTAGATTCGTACACCTGTTGCATTGCTGATGCAAGTATTTGTGTGTCTCTAGGTAAATATATATCTGCTGCCACATTCCTGTCAATTGAGCAAAATTTGATTCATAAAGGGCCGTAATGGTACCCCCTTGCTTGTGCTGCCCTATGCAACTGCCTTCTATAGCCTTAATGTTGTCCTGTCTCTTGGTGAACCCAATCTCACTTATGTCTTGTGTGTCCATACTTACCTTTGTAGATGGTCTGCATTGATGTTCATTCATAGCAGAATCACTCAGCTCTGTTGGAGCTATCCCTATGCGTTAGGTACTTGACTGTCATTGATGGTTCTTTCCCAGGGTGCTGGCCACTTTCTCCCTAAACAAATGTACTGCTCCGGGGTTGCTCAATGCCTAAAAAACAGGGTTACCTCTCACCTAACACCCCATGAGCTATCAGTTATTAAAAAGCCATTTATCTTCATGGGTAGAGAAATGTTTCCCTTGAGGGCCCAGGAAAGTATGTGCCGCTGCCTTGTGTTTCCTATAGGAAATTTCTTTTTTTTTTTAACATTTTTGGCATCAGTGCACCGTGCATTGAAAGTCCACTGTGATGCAGAGCTGAGCCCAGTGGTTTTTACTGAACATAACTAATGTCAGCTCAACAGGCAATGGAGAACTGAGAGTGTTGGCAACAACTGATTAGGCCTGGGCATGAAATTCCACTCAGCTCGCAGAGTTTGCGGAGTTTTTCCCACTCCTCATGGAGTTCTGAGTTTTTTCCTTGCTCGCGCTCGCCAACATTCAGTTGGTGAGCACGAGCGAGGACAATCTTACACAGTGGCGATTCGCCCCTTCTGATTTCCTGCTCTCTTTTTTTTTATTTGTTATATTCCCCTCTCCCCCTCCCCCCGAAATGCTAACAGCATTTTCACTCATTGAAGAGATCAGGCCCTTTTTTTGCTGCCTGCTGCAGTGCTGTCGCATTTTTTGCCGGGCTTACCTTGCTTCAGCCCTTGCCCTCTAAAGCCTGCTAGGCTGTAGGACCACACACCCTTGTACAATGGTGCAGCCTCGCTGTTAAACACAGCCGGAGCGCGTTAGGCTTAAGCCCTGTGCTTCCCGAGGCTGTCTGTCAATCAGCGAAGATGCTCACTACCTGTTTCCATCTCGTCACAGGGCATGGTGTGATCCGCGACCGCGAGACTTACAGATCCCACCTCTCCCTGTGACGAAATGTGAAAGGGGCAGGGTTCAAGAGGC
Source organism: Calotriton arnoldi (assembly GCA_963921515.1). Classification (NCBI taxonomy): domain Eukaryota; kingdom Metazoa; phylum Chordata; class Amphibia; order Caudata; family Salamandridae; genus Calotriton; species Calotriton arnoldi. The sequence goes on from CAWUFW010014571.1 coordinate 368,332, forward strand.
GCTCTTGATATGTGCATTGCGTCATCGCCGTTAACCTCGGCAGTGCACCCTACTCTCCAGGAACCCACTGCCTTCCCCCTTTACAATTACTGGACATTAGCGCTTCCGTAGGAACTTCGTGCTTCGATGAGGTAAGGTTTGAAACATGAAGGTGATTTGTAGGCCTCACAAGGTTGACTGTCTTTAAAGTGCTGCTGTGGAACAGAGGGATGTATGTATTGGAAGGAAGTTAATGTAGTGTCGCGCTCTAGTGTTCCACGGTCACGTGTGGCCGGGAATGCTGGGAGCGCGGCAGCCATTTTGGGGGCACTATCGGCTGGCCGAGTATTGGCGAGCAGCGGTTCCCGGCGCTCCTGAAGGGAGATTAAATAAAGGTTTAAACACAGCTCTGGGTCTGTCTTCCTTGCACCCAATTGCCTCACTACAAATTGGCGACGAGGCTGGGAGAAGGCGACCCGAGAGCGACCACGTGGAGTGCAGTGCACATACCACGAGTACCTTGCAAGGAGCGTGGCAGGGACCCAGCCATCGCCTGGACGGTTTCCCACAGCGTGGCCCCACGCCGCAGACAAAGAGCTACGAGGGGAGTGTCCGCGTCCAGCACAGGACAGAAGCAGTACCTGTATCCCGGTCCACACCGAGTCAGAGCGGTGCCACTACTGGTCGGCGACAAGAACCCCACAGAGCGTAAAGGACAGGTACAGCGCGGCCACAGCGTCCAGTTCAGGACATCTAAGCCTTACTCAGGGCAAAGGCGTTCTAAACAAAACCCAGCACTCAAGGTCGGCTGGCGACAGTAACGGGGGAGTACAGAGCTGACAGCCACCCCATACCTCCCCGAGTCCTGGCCACACATCCGGCGACTAGGCAGCGTGAACCTGGCTTACCAAGGGCCACGTCGCATAGGAGCGGCCACGTCGTCCCACAAAGTGGCAGCAGAACCACAGGGACAGAGTGCTCCAGGAAGTCCTCCACCGAGAGTGAGTGACGAACCTATTGCAAAGCAAACAGGGATGTGTGCGCAAACGTTCTCCCTCACAAATCCTCTACCATTCCTGCCCCACCCAGGGGAACCTGCTATGAAATGGGAGGATTGGAAGGAGTATTTCCTAAATTATTTGTCCGCGTTGGAGGATGAAGGAGAGGAGGTCTTTCCAAGCAAACGGAAAAAGAAGATCCTACTTCATAATCTAGGCCCTGAAGGGGTCAGGGTATACAGAAACCTGGTAAAGAAGACCAGACCGCCAGAAGAAACGGACGTGTTCCAACACGCCATAGACGACCTGGATAGTCACTACCAACCAGTAGGATGCACGGCCATTGACCGCTTCAATTGTTTTCAAAGGAAGCAGAAGGCAGGGGAATCAGTGGATGAGTACGTAGCTGTGCTGAAGAGCCTAGCCATCACATGCAAGTTCGGAGGGTTACACGATGAATTCATAAGGGATCAGATCATCATGCACACGGTGAACACGTCCATACAGGAAAAGCTGTGGGTCAGTGGCGATTCTCCTCTCAAGGAAATTGTAGCAATGGTCAAGAAAGCAGAACTTTCCAAGCGGTGTGCGGAGGCCGCGAAAAGGGAGGCTACCAGTAGACCACTGGTCGGAAAAGTGACGGAGACCCGGGGACAGGAAAGGAAGCCGCAGGCCATGAGGAACTCTGGATGGCAACAAAGGCCGGAGACAAGAGTGCAGGCTAACACACAGTTCCAGCGAGAAGCAAAGAAAGGATGTTACAGATGTGGCAACGTGGCCCATGCAGCATCCGATAGACGATGCCCAGCCTTCAGAGCAAAATGCCTATACTGCGGGATAATGGGACACTTCGAAAAGGTCTGCAGACGGAAACCCAGGAAGACGACGGTGAAGTATGTTACACAAGATTCTGACCCGGAAGGAGGAGAAGAAGGAGAAGAAGAAGAGGAAGTACTGTGCATCGAGGAACATGTGTTGGGTGTGGATGGCGCCCGCACAAGCAAGCCAGTGTGTGAAGTAACGATTGGAGGTGTTCCAGTCTCCACGGTGGCGGACTCAGGCTCCCCATACACAATCATACAACGCAAAGTGTGGGATCGAGACTTCGCCCAGGTGCTAGGCATGCATCTACTTCCTCCCGATATCAAACCAGTCACCTTCACGGGAGAACCCATACCGATGGTGGGGTTCCAGAAACTGCAGTTCCAGTTCAAAGGGCGCACGACTGAAGGAAAACTGTACGTGGCAGAGAAAGGACCGTCGGTGTTGGGGTGGATGGACCAAGGAGGACTGGGAATCAAACTCAATCCGGGAGGAGCAACCCAAGTACTGATGACCGGCCAAGAACAGGAGTATGAAGCAGACAGATGGAAGGGGGAGTTCCCAAAGGTTTTCGGAGGCACGATAGGAAAACTGACTAAGTTCACGCACAAAATATGCCTCAAGGAGGGGGCACAGCCAGTGAGCCACAAGGTGAGGAACATACCGTTCAACAGCAGGGAAGCGGTGCAGCAAGAACTACAACGCCTGGAAGATAATGGAGTGATAGAGCCGATAGAGAGCGCGGAATGGTTGGCTCCCCTGGTGGTAGCACGGAAACCCACCGGCAAGGTGCGTTTGTGCATCGACTTGCGCGAACTCAACAAGAACATAGTCGTGGATACATTTCCCCTACCACGGATAAATGAAATGTTGGCACAGACTAAGGGCGTTCAGTGGTTCTCGACCATAGATCTGACCTCCGCGTACCACCAGATAGCACTGCATCCGGCAAGCAAGAAATTGACATCGTTCATCACACCGTTTGGTTGCTATCAATTTCGGCGGATGCCCTTTGGGCTGGCGTCCGCCGCGGCTGTGTTTCAAAAGTTGATGCACAAATTGTTTAGAGGCACGGATGGAGTGCAATACTTCCAGGACGACATCCTGATCATGGGGAAGACGAAGACAGATCACGACACAAAACTCACTGAGGTCCTGCGCATTCTGGAGCACAATGGCCTCACGGCAGAATGGAATAAGTGCAAGTTAGGAGTGTCGACGGTGATGTACCGGGGTCACGAGATAAGCAATAAAGGGATCACCCCCAAAGAGGCCAACATGAAAGCCATCAAGGATGCACCCATCCCAAGGAATAAAGATGATGTCCGGTCCTTCCTAGGCATGGCAGAGTTCTACAGCAAGTTCGTGCCTCACTTCGCCACCAAGACACACAGCATGCGTCAGTTGCTAAGAGACAAGACGAACTTTGAATGGACAGAGGAGTCAGATGTAGAATTCGTCCGCATAAAGGAGGACATATGCGATGCAGTACCCTTACAGGGTTTTGATCAGGAAGCACTCTCAGTTCTCACCACGGATGCCAGCGATAGAGGGTTGGGAGCAGTCCTCATGCAAAGGTCTGAGAGGGGAGTATTGACGATGATCAGCTTTGCATCAAGATCACTGTCTACAACCGAGGAGAAATTCAGTGTGGTGGAGAAAGAGATGCTGGCTGTGGTATGGGCAATGGAACGGTTCCGCCAATTTCTGTGGGGATCAAGGTTCTTGCTAAGGACTGATCATAAGCCTCTGATCAAAGTGCTAACGTCCAGCGGACATGCGAATGCCACTCCTCGCATAGCCAAGATGACGTTGAAGTTGTTGGACTATGTGTACGATGTGGAATACATTCCGGGGGCCAAAAACAAGGTAGCGGATTACCTAAGCAGAGCAGCAGCCATGGAGGATGCGCCTCAGCCAACGGAAGAAGAAGACTACACCATTGCCTTCGCTGAAGATCAAGAAGTGGTCATAAGTGCGCAGGAGTGGAGTACAGCCTATGCAAACGACGCGTCTCTCATGGAAATAAAAGACTTCGTGATTTCAGGATGGCCAGAAAAAAAACGTCTCACATCGGAACAGCGGAAGTTCTATGAAGTGCGAGGAGAACTGTCAGTAGAAGACAGGAATGTGTTCCTGCTTAGAGGAGACAAAGTGGTGCCTCCGGAAGCACTGGTAAAAAGAGTAATGGCCATACTACATGAGGGACACTTGGGCATAGTAAAAACCAAACAGAGGGCCAAACAAGCATATTGGTGGCCGGCACTGGACAATCAAGTGGAAAGGTATGTTAGAGAATGTGCACAGTGCAGCGGTGCAGACAAGAGCCAAACCACGATGAGACCTCCTTTGGGGAAGTTCCACCAGCCGGTCAATCCATGGGACGAAGTAGCGATCGACATACTGGGCCCGATCTTGGATGCACAGAGCATACCCATGTACATAGTAGTGCTAGTGGATAGATATTCCAAGTGGCCAGAAGTGGAAATACATGACAAAATGGACACAGACACGGTGTTGAAGTTCCTCACGTCCCTCTTTCTGAGAGAAGGGATCCCCAGGGTCATAACTTGCAACAATGGACCACAATTCACGTCCGATAAGTGGAAGGCATTCATGGAGAGGAATGGTATCCTGACAAAGCACACCCCGGTATACCATCCAGCAGGAAATGGCCTAGCAGAACGCTTCAACAGAGTGGTGATGGGGTCCGTGCAATCCGCCATCAATGCGGGAAAAAGGTGGGACATAGAACTCCTTCGCACCGTCTGGGCCTACCGCATCACGCCCACGCAAACGGGGTACAGTCCGTTCAAGATCTTAAGAGGTCGGGACCCGTTCACAAGGGATAATATAGCGTGGAAGCAAAGGACCATCCAAAGTAAGTGGTCACCCGCAGTGGTGCGGAGCAACTTAGAGAAAGCCCAAAAGCTGTACACGGATCACTACAACCAGCGACATAGAGTAAAAGAAGAGTTGTTGGAAGAAGGGGAATGGGTCATGGTAAAACTGGCTCAACTGAAGAAGAAAGGTGAAAGCAAATTCAGTACACCTTTAAGAGTGCGGGAGACATATGCCAGATCAGCCTTACTGAGTGATGGGAAGGTATGGTCCAAGGACAGGATGACACGGTGCAATAAAATATTGCACTGGGAAAAGACAGGAGACAAGTCAACAGGAGCGAAGGAAGAAGAGCATCAAGGTACAGACAACCAGACACCCAGAGCAGAGGAAGCAAGAGGAAACACCGTGAACATCAAGGCAGAAGAAACCAGTGCCAGGTACAACCCGGAGAGTGGTGGAGAAGAGGGTCCCCAGGGGCCGCAAGAGAGTCAGGAAGAAAGAAGATCAGAGGCAAGAAATCTATCTTGCAATCCAAATGAAGCTACAGGTCCCCAGGGCAACAGAGACACCAACATCTCGACACCACCAAGATACACCAGATCGGGTAGGGCCGTGGTGTTCCCTAAGAAGTACCGTGAGTATGAAGTGGAGAAATAATACCGGTACACTCGTCTTCCAGAGACACCTTGTTGTAAGACATTATATTGTAAAGGGAGGAGATATGTAGTGTCGCGCTCTAGTGTTCCACGGTCACGTGTGGCCGGGAATGCTGGGAGCGCGGCAGCCATTTTGGGGGCACTATCGGCTGGCCGAGTATTGGCGAGCAGCGGTTCCCGGCACTCCTGAAGGGAGATTAAATAAAGGTTTAAACACAGCTCTGGGTCTGTCTTCCTTGCACCCAATTGCCTCACTACAGTTAATAATCATAGAATCGTGCTTGACTTGAAATAATTTTGAAATCTTGCAAAGACCCCAAATAGCAAAATGCATCTGGGGCACTAAAAACACTCTAGCTTTAGGAGGTTTCAAATGTGGCTTCCTCCAACTTCGCAAACGTTTGTCAATACAGTGCCGGCTTATACAGGGCATATTCTTGTTCAATCTTTCCAAGGTTCGCAGTGAGTGATATTTTTTCCAGTATCTTGCATTAGGTCAGATTTGCTCAAAAATCTCGGGCTCACTTTGTCACTTTTATTCTTTGGCAGCACAGAGCTACAGTGACTTAAAATGTGAAAAAACGTTGGCCATATGGCTCTGTGCATCTGCTAGCCTCTCTTTAGTCACAGCATATCATGCACTCTAGTTTATGACAATACTTTCAGGTGAGGTCAGGGCTTTAAGTGGGCTGAATATACTCAGTAGTCAGTAATACTTTAAAACGGACATTGAAACGGGTCTCTAGAGGGCCCTTTATTAATGTTCTTAGTTGTAATGACAAAAACACTGATCGATTTATAAATAATGAATGCAAAAAAGGTTTTAGATAATCTATGTCAGCTATTTAATTTCTATTTATAGTTCACATGTTTTACTTAATCTTGCATTCCCTAAAAGTGTTAGCTATTTGCAGGATGCTGTGTTTTTAATTTTTTTTTCATGAGTCCTATTACACTTTTTTAGTGCTTACTTTCAAATGTGAGTCCTTTCCAGGTGTTTGTAACTGGCCACGATTGAGAACTCTGTAATTGGTGGTAAAGGCTGCACAAGTTTCTTACAGTGCAGGCCACTGTGTTAAAACGGTGTTCAGAGTACATTGTCATCCAATCGTTGGCCTCTCTGCAGAGCGCACAGAGCAATGGTCATGTATTCCAGTTGCAATTATGATTCTGTGCAAATGTGTGTGAAGAAAAAAGACAGTTGTCAAAAAATGAACAAGACGAAAGTAAAAGAAAATGCAGTGCTTATAGGCGAGTCAGTGCGCTGTGTGTTGGGAGTAAAGGAGATGGGAGGAAGTACATTTATGGAGAGAATGAAAGAAGTTGCGGAAGAGTAAAGGGACGAGATGTGAGGTATGCTGATGGGAGAAATGTATAGAGAAAAAATGGCATACATGTCTAATACAAAGTAAACATAACGAGAGTGATTAAGTCACTATGAAGACCATACACCTTCAAAGGGGCCTCAGAAATGCAGGAGGATGGGAAGATCAAGGCATTTTCTTATTGCAGTTTCTATATCTAACATGGTGCCTTTCAAAAGAGCCATCAATATTATATACATGTATCTATTCACGATCACTTGGGCTCGCTTGCCTTGCTCGCCTGTTCCTTGAAATTTCAGAGAGGAGTTTACGCCCCAACAATTACACATTTCACCAGCTGCCACTGCTCCAGACCACCTCCAGATGAGATTTCTCAACGTGGGCGGTCGCGGATGGCTGCTGCTGGTCGCGTTGAGAAACCTTCCGTTCGTGTTGAGGAAGCTGCCGCTTGAGTAGACACTTGCAACATGCCCATAACAAAGCGGTGCACTCCAAAAAGAAGCAGAAGCTCCTGTGATGGCTTAGCAAGACAAAAAAATTGTACTGGAGTATGGTGGTTGTAGTGTATTGTAACTTAGCGATGACGGAACCCTTTTGGGTCCTGATAGACTCTGTAGAACTGTGACGTAAGTGTTCAAGTGTGGTGAGTAGAATTCATGTTTAGAATATTGGGTTCGCAGTTACACGCAGAGGAATAAAGATGTTTAATACTAACCTCCGTGTGTGGCATATTCATTTATGAGTACCCGCCCTTGGGAGGACGCAACAACTGGCAAAGAGATAGGGGATACGTAACCCAAAGATCAGCAATGCTCATCCCAGACAGTTTGCCATGGTCCTGCAAACTGCTCGTAAGTGACACATGTGCCTCAGTCGAAGTGAAGACCAATGTTTGCTGTAAGTGGAGTCAAAGCACCACTCCAGCCAGTCAGAGCTTTTGAAGATAACGAAAGTCTCACCGAGAAGTTTGTTTATTGTTGTCCAGAAACCTGCTAGTAAGGCCGTGAAAGAAGTACAGCACCACTTCGTAACACTGAGCTATAAACCATTCACTACGACAACACTAAAGGCAGTGACAACCAGGTACAGACCAGCACTAAAGACATTGATAGTCGAAGGGAAAAAATTGCTAAAAGAGGGAAACATTTCTGACGCAAAGAAATGCTAAAAGGCATTAACAATCAGGCACGGAAAATGCAACAAGCAGCGACAGCCAGGTGCAGGAGAACGTTGTGAGTAGAAGCAGAAAAATGCAGAGAGACATTAGAGGCATTGATAATCAGATATATAGCTAATACGATTGCGTTTCCCAGAACCTGATTAAACAGAGCCATCCGACCTCAGCACCAGGTGTCTCAAGCAGAAGCACCAGGGTTGTGCTTACGAGGCTGGTGAATCACGTTAGACCAACTGAAAGGACGTGAGTGGCAGTCTGAATAGTGAAGTTTTTCAATTTCTGTTCAAAAGAGTTTAAAATAAGGCGCCTCCGCCTTCTTGAAACTAATGCCTTGTTTTGATACTGCCAAAAAGCAAAACATTTGTGGTAGATGGACTGCCTGGATAGAAATATATGATGATTTCATTGATGCACTGGAAGAAACAGATAACAGAAAGGTTGTCAAATACCTTAAAAATCTTGCTGGTGAAGGAATAAAAGAGACAATAAAGAAACTGCAGCAAACTGACAAGTCAAATACAGTCAAATCAAAGTAGCGTTAAATCTCAAGTTCAATCCTATTCCGAATGTCGATTATAAAAGATATATTTTCAGTCAGGAATGACAGATAGCTGGTGAAACAATTGATGAATTTGTTGATAGACTTGATAACAACGCAGAAGTTGCAGCCTTCCCATTCGCTGAAAAACCACCAATTAAGAGAGCCGATGGACAATATTAACTAACCAAATCTCTTGTGCCATATTTTTAGCAGGTTCGGCATTGAGGAAGTGTACAATCTAAAGAAACTTCCTTGTGACCTATATTTCTTCACGGATCTGAAAATAAATTCAGCATGGGCTAACCAACTATATCATGACAACAAAAAAATTCAAATAAAGGTTTTAAATTTTAACATTTTTTATTTAGCTTCTTTGTTGTGTATCAAAATCTTTTACTTTTTGTGGTTTTTTTTAATATAAAAGCATTATTATAAACATGTACATACAAATGGGCAAAGTTGTTACATAAAATTTAAATAGAAAACATTCTTAAATTAGTGACCCCTGAATGAAAAAACAATTCAAAGTACATACATACTAAATCACAAACATTCAACCTCATACACACTCATACAACATTCACAAATACATATATCTGGAAAGTGGGAGACAGAAGATTGCACAATCTCCACGACCAATAAAATAACTGCGTGTAGCAGGATCTGAACAGCATTGGTCGACGCGCGTTTCGGTGGCATAAAGAATGGTAGCACCACCTTCCTCAGGACCTTGGCCAGATACCAGAAAAACACAAGAACACCCAGGGGATACTAGTACTGTACAGTACCACAGTCTGACAGTAGAAAAAGCCACTGACAATATCTAACTTATGTGGCTGTATTCTTTGCTGGTAGAACACGTTCTAAAAGCCTTGCATGTAATATGCACTAGATAGAATATGCATGTATAGTACGTATCAGCGGAGATGAATCTCCTTGGGCAGATCCACTGCGAGGCGGACACTGATGGGGTTCGGTCGTCTGTGCTGGTACCGCTCTCCTGTTAGGGAAACAGGAGAGCGGTACCAGCACAGACATAAGGTACCCAGCAGAGTCGGATTTTCTGGAGGAGCCGGCTCCCCTTGGAATGTCTGCCACTTTCCAGATATATGTATTTGTGAATGTTGTATGAGTGTGTATGAGGTTGAATGTTTGTGATTTAATATGTATGTACTTTTGAATAGTTTTTTCATTCAGGGGTCACTAATTTAAGAATGTTTTGTATTTAAATTTTATGTAACAACTTTGCCCATTTGTATGTACATGTTTATAATAATGCTTTTATATTAAAAAAAGAACAAAAAGTAAAAAGATTTTGATACACAACAAAGAAGCTAAATAAAAATGTTAAAATTTAAAAGCTACTTATTTAAATTTTTTTGTTGTCATGATATAGTTGGTTAGCCCATGCTGAATTTAATTTCAGATCCGTGAAAGAAATATAGGTCACGAGGGAGTTTCTTTAGATTGTACAGTTGCTTTCCCCTCTTCTGCCTGACCTTAAATCATTCTGTGTAGAGGGGGTCCCCAATTTTTGCTTAGGCATTGAGGAAGGCAATTACGCTGAAACGCGTCTGCTGCTGCTAATAAATGAATTCTTACCACGTGAGTTGTCCGATTCTTCTAGTTGATGTGTAACAGGCGAGACCCTACCCTTGCGTACACGGACGCACCTGCCCTGAGTTCGGAGGTGGAAGGTGGGACTTTCAAGTGGATATATATATATATATATATATATATATATATATATATATATATATATATATATATATATATGTAAAAATAAATTGTATTTTTATTTAACAAGAGGGGGAAATGTAGTGTCTTGTGAGTTAGCGATGTCGGGACCATTTTGGTTCTTGATGGACTCCGCAGAAGTGTGATGTAAGTGTTCAGGTGTGGTAAATAGAGTTTATGTTTAGAATGTTGGGTTCGCAGTTACACAGAGAGGAATGAAGATGTGTAATACCAAGTTCCGTGTGTGGCGTATTCATTTACGAGTACCCAGGACGGAGAAGACACTGCAGTGGTTTTTATTATCCATACATGTTAAAGTCCCTATGACAGCTTGGCACTAGAAGACGTCTCCAACCATAACCAGCAATTGGACATAACAGAACTTTGACCAGGATTACCGCTGCACCAAAGGATGTGTTCTTCACTTTTTTGGTAGGTGGGTTCAGTTTCGGCCCAAAGAAGATACAGCAGTGAAGATTTCCTTCCCCGCATTGAGTTCAGATGACGGCTCCCTAGACAGAACGGTATCTGCGGAGCCTGCTTATTCAGGAATGACGATGTGCACCTGTGGATTCATCAAGAACTCAGACTCCATAGCAGGACATTTTGGGGATGGGATCGAATCAGCAACTGTTTCCACAAGCCCATTTCCAAACGTTCCCTCCAGAGGGAGCACCTCCTCTGCCTGAGCTGGCTGATCATAGCAGAAAAACACTGCTCCATATGCTCAAGGTAATTTTTGCAACCAAAGTTGGTAAGAGGCACAATAACTCTAATACTGGGACACTTATGTGGAGAGAGGCTAGGAGAATGCCCACATTTCCCCCACTTTAGCAATAACAGATTCACAATCTGGGGAGAAAAGGGAAAGATTGTACCCATTAGCCTTGATGTAACCCAACTCCACTGTGTACTGATTTTCTGTCCTACTACGTGTACAGAATCTGAGAGTAGATCCAAAGCAGAATAAATTCCCCACTGATTACTAAATTCACAGGTTTTTTTTTGCCCTCAACATTTCACATGTAGTATTGAATTGTGTGTCAGAATAAGGTACTTTTACATTCCTAATTAATTGTATTGGTTGGACAATGATTCATTGATTGTTATGAGCTATCTTATTTTGGTCTGAGTTTCTACTTCACACCATCTCAATGAATAACCCCTTGACTGCTCAACTTCACTACTGTGAGAGTCAAGTTCGAAAGGGATGTACATAGTGTTCATTTTTGGGTTCAATAGCAGAGTTCAGGCACAACTGGTAAAAGGCTCTCATTGTTACAGTTTGAACTCAGTAACCCCTGACCGCCCTGAGACTCTCAAATAAGTTCCCAATGTGTATATACCAAAACCAGCTTTCCACCAAGACTGGGTGTGTGGCCCCTTTGGCCACCTCCAGTCAAGTTTCAATCAATGATCCAACAAGAATTGAACCATCTGCTGGATCACATCCTTTCATGAAATTGGGGCAGCCACCTGTGTGAGGCACTGGTCATGTAGAGCGACAGAAACCATCTTTAGAGATTAAAGCATGATTGGGTTCATTCCAATTGCCCCGCTGTGGATGGCATTTTTCATCAAAAATTGTACTGAAGGGTGGCACTGAATACACAATCTTTTTCTAACTGGCAAGCATTTCCAAAAAGGAGTTCAATGTAGTGGTTCTCTGATGTAAAATAGTTCAGTATTATCTGACGAGAGAGTCACAATCAAAGATCTGTTACGCTGGTAATATGTACCTATTTTTTTTTTTTGGCCCACTAAAAAAAGTTAAAATATTCAGCAAAACCTAACATTATACCTACATTTCCTTGTTAAAACATTATAAAAACAATTTGATCTATTAAAATTTCAGGCCCATCTTCTTGCGTTTGAATCCAACTGGAAGTAAGTATCTACTAAGACTGAAAACTATGTGGGATGATGTATCACTTTTCAATACTCTCAGGGCTTCCTCAAATTTCCTAAAGCCCAAATTCCTACAGAGTGGGCGAATCCATTTTTAGGTCTCGCCTGAGCCAGCGCATGCGATGCTCTGGCGAGACATTTAGTGAGTGGGCTTCAAAAAGCCGACCACAGCTTTTTGTGTGGCCTAGAGCGTGCGGTTACGCGCACAGTTACGAGCACAGGCGCCATCTGGCTTTCCTGTCTCGTCATGGCTCATTAAGTGCATCGCTCGCGGGCACCCTTACAGCCCGCGATCGCGATCACTTTCACTTTCGCGGCCGCATCACTTTTACGGCCGCGCGGCCAATGCTTGTTTCCTATTCTTGTTATAAGCTGTGCAGAAAAACTGAATGTGTGCAATATTTTCTGGCTGGCCTAAAGTGCATAAAGTTTCATTCTCAAGCATAGCACCCGCCTTCCATTTGGAAGTGTATGTTCGGATTTGGAGAATTTCATAGCGAAATTTTATACATATTGTCTGTGCCAGATAGGGTTGAATTGCATCTAGGAAGTCCTCAAAGGCAGGATTTGGCTTAATGATAACAAATTGTGATGTCAGTCGACCTAAATTTGGGTCATTGAAGTGAGTGTTTGCAACACATTCCCAGTATGTTAATTTGAGATGTTTCTTGGAGCTGCTTGATAACATTTGTGGCTTGCTCCAATATGAGGGTAAACAAAGTTTAACAAGCCATGTCTTAACATGCCGCAACCAGGGGAAAGTTTGTTTTTTATCTAATTCCAGAATTTCCATAAGCCTTCTCTATAGTGTCCCAATTTCTCTGTTATCCATATACTCTGATCCAGTAGAGAATAGTTCTCAGTGTTGCAACATGTTCTATCTGTTTTCTATTTAAATCATAATACATAGGTATTAACGGTGCTCGCACTGGGAGGCCTAAAAGCCCTTTCATAAACTTGTTTTCTCCAATGGATTAGCAATTTAACTTTACCTGCGCCTCATAACTCGGCCTCGTATAGTGCTGCTGCCTGAGCCTTGCGTTTATAAACCACCAGCACTGAGTAGCACTTTAGTATCTCTGCCAGCACCACCTTGGCTCAGGGAACTGATTGCCAGACCCACTGTATTTTGAAATAGCTAAGGAACATATGTTATGAGATAAGGTTACTCAGTAGATTCAACATCTGCTACAACAACGATCAATTTGCCATCTACAGGCCCCAGTTTTTAACACAAATATGGGGGTCACAGCCTTTCATCCTTCTGAAGTTATTAAAATAAATGCTTTTACATTGCATGATATCATTTACGCTCCAACCTACAATTCGGTGTTTAGTTTGTCTTAAAGAAATGGCCAATAGTGTGACGAGGGCTCAGAGTAAGAGGCCGTGCTGGAGTTTGGTTTCTCATTGGCAGGAGGCGCACAATGAAATTTAGTGAAATATAGTACTTATAAAAGACATGGGCGTGCTGAAAAGTGAAACTCGGCTCCCCCTGAAAAGGCACTAAAGGATAAGGGACGAACAGGGCACAGCTGAAGCATGCACTCTTGGTACTGCAGTAAGCCTAAAAATGGTCTGGATAGGTGGGTGTGATGCAGTGCCCGGCTCCAGGACTCTGGATCTGGGAGGCCTATGGAGAAGCCTGAGTAGGCCATGCAGATGCACAAGGGAAGCAGGCAAAAATCAACGGAGGTGTTTTGGACATCTGCTGTTTAGACTCTGGCAACATCTGTCCAGTATGGATATGTCTAATAAGCGAAGGTAACATGTCTTTAATAAGGTTGGATAAATTGGATGCGACCTAAGGCCATGGCCAGCACCCAGTTTTGTCTGTGACTTTAAAAGTACTTTCTGATGGGAGCGTGCATTCTCTGACTTTAGTTGCAGTGGAGGGCCATGGCACATCGTGCTGCTCATTTGTGGATGGGCGATGATGTGATAACACTACATTTCCTCTTCACTGAACTAAAATTTGCTGTGACCCTTGTAAGATGCAATGAGGGATTTAAGTGTGGCTAGTCATCTGTAAACACATAATTTTCTTATCCTCTGATGCTGTGGATAATCCCTTTCGTATACTTTCACATAAAATGATAATTACAGTTGCCACCTATGTGACCATTGCCTCTGAACACTCTGCAGAGAGACCATGGATTGCATGGTGTTAGGAGGGGAATGTCTCCTGCATGGTAAACAGACTTGCACCCTACCCTGGGTGTCCCACTGCATGTGAAACTGGTATCTTCACTAAGAAGTGTGAGAAATGTGCAAAATTAGGTGAAATTTCAGCCAAAATATATGGAATGACATGAAGTGAAAATCTGTCATTTCATGCTATATTTTAGCACAAAATGTGTCCTTAAGTGAATTTTTGGTGCTAAGATGCATTTGAAGAAAGGACCACAAACAACAGATGCTTATGTTCCATTGTTCGTGCACATTCACTTTACATTTTTACAGCAAATGGTACATTTCGCTGTAAAGTGTTACTGCGAATGGTGTATAATCACATAAAGTGGCATAATTGCATAATTTCAGGAATTTTGCTGAACAAGTGCAGCAAGAAATTCCCAAAGTTACTGTTAATTTAAATTGTGCCCAAGCAGAATCCTGACTTTTTCTTTGGCTCTGGCACACATAAATCTAACATGTGCTCAAAGGCTTAGGCCTATCCCTGGTAGTGTGAGGCCCAGAACCTGTTCTGTAACTTCTGGGAGATCACAAAGCTTAGCATAGCGGGTATGGGTACAAAACCACTTCTAGAATCGGTCCTGCATGACTAACACTACAATGATAAGAACGCAGGTAACCGCTGGGCCTAAAACTACAAATGGAATGAGAGATCGAGGAAGCACTTAGAAGTCTATGATACAAACTTGAGACTTTTACAGAGTAAGCTGAAAGAGGTGAAAGTGAACTGAACTGTTGTGTGCATCTACCCATTAAAGGTTTTTTAAGTGAACTGCACCTGTGCCTTATCAGTGCCTTTTTCCATGTTAGCAATTGAGCCCGGGTGGAGCTGGCATAGTGCAGCTACGCGGAGTTCCACGGAGTTAGAAAAAAACTCTGTGGAACTCTGCTCCGCGCGCAAGACGTACAACATAGGGGTTTCTGTGGACAAGGACGGCGAGGGTGAGGATGAGGAGGAGAGAGAGACCATGGCGAGGAGGAGGCAGCCCGGAGACGCCCAGCAGGTAAGTGCCTTTTTTTAAAAAATAATTAAATTAGGGAGGGTGGAGGGGCCGGCTAACTCCGCTCCGCCACGGAGTCGGAGTTTTGCCTAAACTCCGCATTCTCAAAGGAGCGCGGAGTAGGCAAAACTCCGTAAACTCCTCTGGCGGAGGAGAGTTCTCCGCCCGGGGTTAGTTAGCATCACGGGATTAGGGACACAGGGGAACTCTGTTAGTGGGAGAAGGGTAGAGAAGGATGTAAAATCTCATTGAAGATTGAAATCAAAATACAACTGTGTTGCTCTGTGTAGTATTACATTATGCTGTATGATTAAAGTACTTTATTTTAACCCAAAAGCTTTGCACTGGACTAGACAATATGTTATTAAGTGTGTTGTTTAATTATTGAGTTATAAGCTCTTGCCCCCAATCTACGTCTCCGATAAGCCTTTGACCACCTTGCTACCCTGACTGCCCTCCAATTGGGGTTTGGCAAATGGGCAGGAAATCTGAACACATTTATGACCCTCTAATAGGCAATGTGAGAAACTCACACTGCCTTCAGACTCATCTCCAGAGCTCTGAATTTTGCCTTGTAATGAACACCCATACACTCCCTAAATTCACCCAGACACACACAAGTGACACAGTTCACTGTATGTTCAGTATGCAACATTTACAATGCATTCATTATCATGCAGCACCTTTACCAGACCGCGTTTACCGTACAGACAAGTACTACGCAGGCCATTTTTAGGTACCTTACAACGCAGGACTTTACCACGCAGGTACGATTTTGGGATAACTATTTGGGAAGGGCCACGTGGCCCTCTCTCTGACCCCATCTCCCAGGGCAGGCTCAGGAATGGTGTCCCGGGTAGCCCTCCCCCAGGACACCATTTATTTCCCTTCCTGTGAGTGTGGGCAGGGAAAAAGAAATGTTCTCCCACTGGCGGCAGCACAAAGCTGCCCCCAACTGGTGGGAGCAAAAAGCTGCTCCCACCTGGTGGGAGAACAAAACTGTTCCCTGCCCGTGCTCTCAGGCATGGAAAATAGACTGAGTTGCTAGCGGCCCATGGGAGCAAAGTAAAAGCTGCTCCCACAGGCCAGGAGCAATGACGGCTCCTGCTGAACCCGCGATGGGTGCAAGCGGGGAGCTGGCAGTGCTTAAGGCGCCCTGGGCCTCCCTCTGCACCCTGAACATGGGACCAGCTGTGGGGTGCCCTGGGTGGGCACCCCGTTTAAAGGAGCAAGGTGCCGGTGGGGCTGCGGGGACCCTGGGCCTCCCCGGCAACCTCAAAGGAGGAGAAGCTGTGGAGTGCCTCGGGTCAGCACCAGGGGCACCCCGAGTAATAAAAAAAAGAAAAGATGTGGCCGGCTCACTGCAGGAGCCAGTGGTTGGGGGGCCCTGAGCCTCCCCTTGCAGCTCCCACAATAATATTGGTCTTCGGTGCCCAGGGTGGGCACCGGGGCACCCCTTATTACATATTTACATTTTTTTAAATAAGTCTGCCTGCAGGGAGCAGGTGGGGGCCCTGGAGTTCCCCACGCAGCTACCTAAAAAAAACAGTGGATTAAAAGTGTCCTGAGATGTTTTTTAAAAAAAAGTTACATTGGAAAAAGTGAATAATGAATGAGCGACCACAGCTGCTTATTTATTATTCACTACTCCTTCTAGAAGTGTCCCACAATGCTCTGTGCGGGCTATTGACATACATTTTGTTTTTGGTAATGTCCCTAGAAGGGGCATGGCCAGCACCAATTTTTTTTTTTATGTGGGGGGCTGCAGGTAGTTTCCTCCAGCAACACTAGAAAAAAAAACAGTAATGGCCTGATTACGAGTTTGGTGGTCCGACTGCCCGAGATCCGTGCCCGCGCCTGCCAGTAGATCACAGCAGTGGCAGGCCAAAGAACACCATATTACGAGTTGACCATAGTGCCGGCTGTGTGGCTGCAAGGATCTTGCAGCGGTGGTGTGTACTTTTTTCCAAATATATCGATGCCTGTGTGTGCATTTTGACTGCATATGTGTCGGATGCACACATATGCATGATGCATGTGAAAAAAAATACCATCTACCAATTGCCGGGGTCCGGCCTGTTTGTGGGCAGTCCTGGCATTGGTTATAGGGTACGAAAAGGACTCACTAGTAGATCATCGCAAACAGGGTTGTAATCCTCAGAGTGAAGATCCTGCTGTGAAGGGGGGACCTGAAGAAAGGGATCCACGTCAGACCCTGCCTGGAAAAACAAGAAAGGGGTGAGTACGCACCCCAAATCCATTGTCACTTCCGCCTTGCAGCAAACGGTGGGACCATCGCATGCAGCTCGTGGAAAAGGCAACTCGTAATACGGACGGCGGTGCAGCTCCCCTGTACCGCCCTATGGCGGCTGCCTTTCCCCAACCACGAACCCGGCGGTCTGCTGCCAGTCTCAGCAGTTCAGCCGCGGTCTTCGCAAAGCCTATCATCTGGGCTGTCAGACCACCAACGTCTCCGCAATCAGACCGCCACCACCTGTACAGCAGTCCATGGGGCTGCCAAACTCGTAAATAAGGCCAGCATTTCCCAAGATCAAGCTTTTGCTCTACTGCTGCAGTGACAATTAGGTGCTGGGTTGTATGGTTACATTTTATGTGGCCTGAAGATGTATAACATAAAATACAAGGCCTTTTTGTGGTTATTTTTATGATTGCATATTTTGGGGTGAAAAATGTTAAAAGGTAGACTCAGAGACATCTTTGTTTTGTTTTTTTTTCTTAAAGAAAAGATTATTTAGCCCTGACTATTTCTTTTCACATTTTTCACCACAAAAATGTTATAATAAAAACTATGTAAAAAGAAAGAGTCACAGACATGTAGTTTAATAAAAGCTTATTAAATATTTTTTAAGTAATCAATACTAATAAACATTGTATTGTGTGTATTATTGAAGTATGCATTTTATTAACATTATTGGTAATTTTTGGAGAAAGATGATAGATCTGATTTGTATATAGGTTGTTGGGTGCAGAGGGGGAGGGGGTTTTTGGTTGCTGGGACTGACCACAGATAGACCTGAGAATGCATTAGAATGCTATGACATCCCAGGGGAGGCGTAACAAGGAGAAATATTTTTATTTCTCCTCGTTTTTTCCTTTTTCTTCATGTGCTGCATTCTGCGGCTCACATAGAAAGAGAAAAAGCCTCAGAGGATTGATTTCGTGCGGGAAGGTGTCCATTTCTGCACAAAAACAATCCTGCCTGTAACGCAGGCACCCTTGCACCATTAGGCAAGGGTGCCTAAGTTGGCACTAGGCAGCAGATTGTGCACCAGCGCAGGCAGAGAGCAGGAATATTCCTTATTTTGATAGATATAGTGCATTCCTGCCCTCTCCCTTTCACGCAGCGCAGCAAGGTGTCTTGCTGTGTTGCGTTGAATGCAATAATGATAAATAAGGCCCTACGTTTTTAGTTACTGCTGGGTTAGAGCATTGACAGGATCAGCCTCACTTACTACCCTGACTGAAGCCTGCAAGGGTCACAGCAGCTGCTCTTCACTGTCCCCATAGCAAACAGGGAAGGCCTGTGTTTTCCCTATAATGGAACCCGCTTCCTAGGTGTGAAGCACAAGCCAGGGATAACAGACCCAACTGCAACCCCTGTGATTATCCATTCACATTAAGATGAAAAAATCAATGCTAGTTATTAAGCAGGTGAGTCAATGAGGTAGAAAGCACGAGCCGAGTGTACACATGAAGTAATAATAAAAATAACACACATAGACCTCCTTTTATTTGTAGATTGCCTTGGGTGGGCAAGAGGGCTCCTTGGGGGGGGGAGGGGGCGGGCTGGCCCATCTCTAGGACTGGGCCTGGACTGTGATGGTCTCTATCTGTGAGTCTTTGTGTCTCTTTCCAGCAGCAGTCAACTTCTGAGGGCCTCAAAATTATGTCACTTTGCCCTGTCTTTTTCGTCCAAGGTTTCATCATACATGCTTTTTTTAAAAGGAGGAACAGAAAAACACCCAACGCTGCACTGTAAAAACACTTGAAACAGAACCACCCAAGACACTAGATGAAACAATGCCCTTGAAACAGCATTGACCTTCAGAATGGAAAAATGTAGTACTCAACTGTTAATCTTTCTGCTTGTGATATGTTTTTTTCTGAGGGTTTTGTGCGGCACATCATTTCCTAATTATTTGGATGCAGATATCGGGAAAACAGCAAACGGAGAGAAAGCAGGTGGTTTGTTTCCGAACGAAAACCATCAAAAAAATCCCTACTTCGTTTTAAAGAAACATACATTATGCGTTATGTGTACTTGTGGCTTCTTTCTTACTTCATTATCTATTCACATGTTGCACGATTTTCCCGGCAATAATACTCACGAGGAAACTACCTGCGGCCAGATCAAAGCAGAATGTAACACAACAGCCATACTAGAAACACAGCAATAACACAATGCAATAATGCAGTGCAAAAATTCAACAGCATAAAAAACAGCACAACACATCAAACCACAACAAAAGCAGCACAACAAATATGCATAAATCTGCCTTCATTATACCAGGCGTGGCCGGTACAGGTAGGAGTGGTGGGGTGGGGCGGGGTGTTGTGGGGGGGGGAGTCGACAGATGGCAAGATAGGGAAAATAAATAAATAAAACTACTTACCTTGCGCTTGCTGCAACGCCGACTCGGCTGCTCGCCGCATCGCCGACCTGGCTACAACTGCATTATACAGTTGTAAAAGTTGGGTTTTTTCGCAACAAATTTTATTGAATTTTAGCGCGGATTCAAAGCCGCTTCAGCCAACTAGCATATACAGGAGATTGCGATGAAAACCCCCATGAACAGTGACAACAAATAAATTTGCACAGTGAATCCAAACTATCCCACCCGAGTTTCACCTGACACTATGGATGCCCTTGAATGGATTAAGCATTAGACATGTACATCAGCCTCCTGCTCCCGGGCTTCATATCTTTGGGTTTCCTCATCTAGAAGGGAGTAAGTAGAGCGAACAGGGGCCAAGACAATAGCCCTATAGTCAGACTACCTCTGCAAATTTTGGGGTGTGTTTGGGGCATCCCCTTGCCTGATACTTTGCCAACTCAAGACCCATACAATAGTCCATCCCATTTTTCCATGCCCAGAGGGATGGAGGTATGTCCGCTTTCCACACTCCTGCTATATCTCTTTTCTTCAAGGTGTGCCCCAGGAACAACAGCATCATTTATGTCTGTTCCCCCTATGATCTCTGTACTATGAAGAAGGATCAATTTTGGGTCCAAAGGAATAACCCAGGAGAGCACTTCCTCTAGGCAAGACGTCACCGCCACCAAGAAGTAGCCAATGCCATGCAGCTCCACACTGTGTGGAGGAAGGTGCTATCATCAGCCCCACAGCGGAGGCATATTGCGGAGTCAATCACTCCCATGTGCCATAGGCAATTTCTCGTGTAGTAAGCTCTGTGGAGATATTTTAATTGTATCCATCGGAGGTGAACTGAGATTGCCGCTGCTCGGGGAGCCCCCAAGGCTTCCATCCAATCATCATCGTCTAGTGTGTCAATGTCTGTTTTCCACGCCAATCTAAGTGCAGGTAATGTGCTCGAACTATTCATGACCAGTGATTGGTATATCTATGTTATTTTGTGAGCGCCCAGATCTCAAAGGAGGAGCTTGCCCTCTAATGGACTAGACTTTAGAAGGCCTGTAAGGTCTCTAAGATACAGGTAAAGAGCATGGCAGAGTTGTAGGTATTGCTAGAATTGGCTGCAGTGTAATTGATGCTCGCTTTGCATCTCCTGAAATTATTTCAGCACTGTGCCCTCCAGTACATCTCCAAGGGTGGAGATTTCAATGATGTCCTATTTCTGGAAGTCTTCCGGCTGGGCTACCTGTTCCAGTATACTGCCCTGCCACAATGGCATCCACTCTGACAGTTTCCCCCACCAACCCATCCGCCTGAGGGAGTGTCTCCACACATCTATGACCACTTGTTTTGCTGATGGAAGGAACCCTCCGCTCGTCCCACCATATAGTTAATCCAGCACAGAGGTAGCACCCATCACCCATTTCTCAACCGCATATGCTGGGTCTCCCTGAGGGGCATACCACCAATCATTTATAATCAGGAAATGAGAGGCAGAGTAGTAGGAGTACATGGTGGCAGCGGCAATACTTCCACAATACGTGGATTGGAAGCATGTCCGGAGTGAAATGAGTGTAGCCCCCCCCACAAGATATCGCCTTGGATGACATTGACCTGTGTAAACCACGACTGGGGGATAGCATAAGGGTAATTCTGTAGCTGATATAGCAGTCGAGGTAGGGAGAGCATATTGAAGATTGCCGATCTACCCAACAAGGAGAGCGGCAAAAGGGACCAGACCCTTACTTCTTCTTTGATATGTGATAATACAGATGCTAGGTTATGGGTCCATGACAGTGCTGCGTCCGGGGAGATGTATACCGTCAAACATTTAAACCTCCCCTCGGCTAACATCAGTACTGATGCCCACTCTATGGTGCCTGCACGGCCACCAACGGGTAACACTATGGATCTTGTGGCTATCATGTACAGCCCGCAGGTTTCGCCAAAGATGTGACTGATTCGTAGGATGTGGGGTCCCGAAGTTTCCGGATTGGTGAGGAAGAATAGAACATCGTCAGCATAGAGGGTAATCCTGTCAGACAACTCCGTAGTCCACTAGAATCCCCTCACTTGGAGGTCTATCCTGATCTATGTGGCCAATGGCTCCATGGCCAGTGCAAATTATAGAGGAGAGCAGACACCCCTGCCTCGTACCTCTGTGGATCGAGAATGGATCAGAAACAGCATATGCAATTCTATCTGTCGTGAACAGGTCTGTATGTAATAATCGGACATAGGAAAGGAATGTGGGACCTAAGTGCAATCTCTTAAGAAGAACAAACAGGTATTCCCATCTAACTAAGTTGAACGCTTTATCTATGTCCACTAAAAGCACTGCCGCTGGCCTCCCCAGTCGATCTGCCAGAGCCAAGGCATTATAGACTCGTCTGATATTGTGGCACGAAGCCCGGTAGGGCATGAAGCCTGCCTGATCAGGGTGAACCAGGTCTGGCATGTGTTTCATCAGCCTATTGGCCAAAGTTTTGGCGAGGAGTTTCACCTCCATATTTAGTAGGGAAATTGGGCGATGCGAGGAGTGTTCTTCCAGCGGGCGGCCTGGCTTAGGAAAGACTACAATTTCAGCATGTCTCCAGTCCAGGGGGAGCGATGTTCACTTAAGTGCAGAATGGATCACTCCCAAGAGGTGTCAGCCCAATTGAGGCATAAATGCTTTAAAGAATTCACTCATGAATCCGTTAGGGCCTGGAGCTTTAACTGTCTGTAGCTCAGCTAAGGCTGAGGAGAGCTCCTCCTCCGTAATCACCTCCTCCAATTGGGCCTGGGCGGTGTTGGCCAGGGACCAAGGAGGCAGGGCCTTCACAAATCAGCTATTTGATCCACAGTTAATCTCTACCTCTGGGCATACATCTCCCTGAAGTGGGCTGCGAAGTTGTAAAAGTTGTTTGCCGTTAAACACTGCCTTATTTACCACCAAGGACGTATTAGCACACATCAAAAATGTTTTTTGGAACAACCCTGGAAATGCCAGTTTTCCAGCACAATTTATCATCTACATTTGGGCAGAAACTCCTGTTTCCATTCAGTGTTAGATTACAACAGGACTTAGAATGAATGTGTGAGCAGTACAAACAGTTCCAGAGTACTAATTCCTCCTTCTAAATCCTACATGGTTTTCGATTCCCAACATCCCCTTTTTTCCTCCTTCCCAGGTTCCTGAATTTCATATGGCTTCTTGTTTTTGGAACGGCCCCAAATGCTTAGATTTATTCTGCCCCTCTTTTCCCTTCCACACCTCCTGAAGCCTGTACTGGATGGTGTTGGAATGTGTAAGATTTCCTAGTGGTGTTCAATATAATTGACACTGGAACTTTGTCTTCTGACTCGAGAGACAGGTTGGCCTTTGCTAGTAGGGGTATATTCAGTTCTTCTCCTTTTGACCAACCACACTAAGGGGCCGATTCCGATCTCGGTCGGAGGCGCACCCAATACCATTCGGTCGGGAAAAAAGCCATGCGAAAGCCAGTTTCCCGACCGATCCGTACAGCACACCGAACGAGCAAGTACGATGCGCACAACAGCAAAAATTCCGGCCGAGCCGTACTCACCCAAACCAGGTCCTGTTCTCCGACCGAGGCGAATCCGGAAACGCCGAATCGAGTCGCACGGAAGGGAAAATGCAGCCCCGTCCGGCCGGACAAGTACGATGCGCTTTCCGTACGCGCCGAACCCGTCGCTACGCACGGCACGTCAAAGCATCCGGGAGAGGCGCACATAAGCTCCGAATCGCGCCACAACACGATCCACGGCTACGAGACGAACACAGCACAGACGAGGACGACGCGAAGCGACGAGGACGAAGCGAAGCGACGAGGACGAAGCCAAGCGACGAGGACGACGCGAAGCAACGAGAAGGACGAACGACACGAACCAACCATGAATCCCTTCGTCCCGATCATACCAATATTCTACATCTACTACCGGAACAGGCACGGACGCGTACGGCGCAGAAGGTAAGTCAGACACCAACCACAAAACACATACAACACGTACACGACACATCACACACATACACTGGGAATCTGAATATACTTGCAACAGCAGCACCATAGGGGCGGGATGCCCATCACCAATGCCACATATGCACACAGGGGCCTGAATGCGCGCCACCACCCCAACCCAGGGGGGCTGGATGCCAACCACCCTCAACCAGGGGGGCAGGATGCCTACCACTACTACCACCCTCACCCAGGGGGGCAGGATGCCTACCACTACTACCACCCTTAGCCAGGGTGGCAGGATGCCTACCACTACTACCACCCTTAGCCAGGGGGCAGGATGCCTACCACTACTACCACCCTTAGCCAGGGGGCAGGATGCCCACCACTACTACCACCCTTAGCCAGGGGGGCTGGATGCCTACCACTACTACCACCCTTAGCCAGGGGGCAGGATGCCCACCACTACTACCACCCTCACCCAGGGGGGCTGGATGCCTACCACTACTACCACCCTCACCCAGGGGTGGCAGGATGCCTACCACTACTACCACCCTTAGCCAGGGTGGCAGGATGCCTACCACTACTACCACCCTTAGCCAGGGGGCAGGATGCCCACCACTACTACCACCCTTAGCCAGGGGGGCTGGATGCCTACCACTACTACCACCCTTAGCCAGGGGGCAGGATGCCCACCACTACTACCACCCTCACCCAGGGGGGCTGGATGCCTACCACCACTACCACCCTCACCCAGGGGTGGCAGGATGCTCTACCACTACTACCACCCTTAGCCAGGGTGGCAGGATGCCTACCACTACTACCACCCTTAGCCAGGGGGCAGGATGCCTACCACTACTACCACCCTTAGCCAGGGGGGCTGGATGCCTACCACTACTACCACCCTTAGCCAGGGGGCAGGATGCCCACCACTACTACCACCCTCACCCAGGGGGGCTGGATGCCTACCACTACTACCACCCTTAGCCAGGGTGGCAGGATGCCTACCACTACTACCACCCTCACCCAGGGGTGGCAGGATGCCTACCACTACTACCACCCTCACCCAGGGGGGCAGGATGCCTACCACTACTACCACCCTCACCCAGGGGGCAGGATGCCCACCACTACTACCACCCTTAGCCAGGGTGGCAGGATGCCTACCACTACTACCACCCTTAGCCAGGGGGCAGGATGCCTACCACTACTACCACCCTTAGCCAGGGGGCAGGATGCCTACCACTACTACCACCCCAACCCAGGGGGCTGGATGCCTACCACTACTACCACCCTTAGCCAGGGGGCAGGATGCCCACCACTACTACCACCCTCACCCACGGGGGGCAGGATGCCTACCACTACTACCACCCTTAGCCAGGGTGGCAGGATGCCTACCACTACTACCACCCTTAGCCAGGGGGCAGGATGCCTACCACTACTACCACCCCAACCCAGGGGCGGCTGGATGCCTACCACTACTACCACCCTTAGCCAGGGGGGCTGGATGCCTACCACTACTACCACCCTTAGCCAGGGGGCAGGATGCCCACCACTACTACCACCCTCACCCAGGGGGGCTGGATGCCTACCACTACTACCACCCTCACCCAGGGGGGCAGGATGCCTACCACTACTACCACCCTTAGCCAGGGGGCAGGATGCCTACCACTACTACCACCCTTAGCCAGGGGGCAGGATGCCTACCACTACTACCACCCTTAGCCAGGGGGCAGGATGCCTACCACTACTACCACCCTTAGCCAGGGGGCAGGATGCCTACCACTACTACCACCCTTAGCCAGGGGGGCTGGATGCCTACCACTACTACCACCCCAACCCAGGGGGGCTGGATGCCTACCACTACTACCACCCTTAGCCAGGGGGCAGGATGCCCACAACTACTACCACCCTCACCCAGGGGGCAGGATGCCTACCACTACTACCACCCTTAGCCAGGGGGCAGGATGCCTACCACTACTACCACCCTTAGCCAGGGGGCAGGATGCCTACCACTACTACCACCCTTAGCCAGGGGGGCAGGATGCCTACCACTACTACCACCCTCAACCCAGGGGCGGCTGGATGCCTACCACTACTACCACCCTCACCCAGGGGTGGCAGGATGCCTACCACTACTACCACCCTTAGCCAGGGTGGCAGGATGCCTACCACTACTACCACCCTTAGCCAGGGGGCAGGATGCCTACCACTACTACCACCCTTAGCCAGGGGGCAGGATGCCCACCACTACTACCACCCTTAGCCAGGGGGGCTGGATGCCTACCACTACTACCACCCTTAGCCAGGGGGGCTGGATGCCTACCACTACTACCACCCCCACTCATAGGATGGACAATGCATGACACAACAAGCACACCACAACCTAGGGAATGCAAGATTAAGACATCCCCCACCACCATGACAAGCGTGTGTAGGCTGTGTCAAATGCCTACAACACCGAACATGACTTTCAACATACAATGTGACCCCCTAGCACATGTGCCACACATATATGTGTGTGGCACCCACAATGCAAGCAGCCCATGACCATTGTGGCAATGGGGCCTAAACCCCCATCATCACAGTGACCAAAAGGTAAGTGTGGGGTCCATAGCTGAAGCACATTTTGACCATTGTGGCAATGGGGTCTAAACCCCCATCATCACAGTGACCAAAAGGCAAGTGTGGGGTCCATAGCTGAAGCACATTTTGACCATTGTGGCAATGGGGTCTACACCCTCATCATCACAGTGACCAAAAGGTAATTGTTGACAAAGAAAGAGCTGCAACTGCCAAACTGCATGGATCATTCCTGCTCACAGAACCAAAAACTCATCTGTGGCAAAGTAGTGTATGTGTCCCATTGCAACATAAATTGGGGGAGCCAAATACTGCAGTGCAAATGAAACATTCCTTTGGCCATGTGCAGACAAACAACACCCATGGGGGCTGAGACCGTCAACAGTCATCAATGACACAATGACAGAAGTGACCATCAGAATGCAGAACCACATATTTGCACCAATGGGCACACAAATGCAGATACCCTGTGGAGACAGCAGATGTGAGGTGAACAGATACCATACCATGGCAGCAATGGGACACACAAACCATGATCACTGTGCTGACCGATGACCTAGGAGTCCCAGGGACAGCAGGGGAAACACACCAAACAACATACAGCCAATGGCACACCCAAGATATGCCAATGCAGTGGTGCAGATGCACAAACACAAACAGGCAGACCAACACTGTCATCATACACAGCAGGTGAGGGGTGGGGGTGCCAGTGTCCCCAGGCAACCACACAACACATGAGGAGAGCTGAATACCAATCATACAGATGTGCATACACTGCCACACTAAGGTAACTCATGGATCCAAATCCCCTATGTGGGCAAGCAGGCATTGTCAGGTGAGAGGGAGCACAAAACACACATGTCACACAGGCACGTAGGAACAACAACTGACACAGCAAGTCACAGACACACCACAGCACCACCCCCAGGGCCCCCACAATGTGGTGACCCTGGGCTGAATAAAAATACCACTGTGATGACAAAGCTAAATGTCGTTCACACTATGAACCACAGTCAGGTGTCCTGAGCAACAAACTACCATCACACCTACACAAGCACAAATCAATCAGCATGGCCAGTAAGCCAAGGCCAACATGGAGGCAGGGGCCTAGCCGGGCAACAACTCTCATCTGCACACACTCAACACCACACCCCTCGACCTCCAACAATGTGCAGCAGTGAAGTACACATGCACTGGTGACATTGCACATGCACCCATGACTATTCCAGGGTGGTGGGTGGGAACCAAGGTGTAGAAACACATCACACATGGACACTCAACAAGACTCCTGAATGTCTGACACACTGCACACTACGCTGTACATGGACATGACGGCAATACCACACCGACCAATGGGATCCCAGCCACAGTCACACACCAATGAAGAAGCCAAGGTCACCCACAAAGAACACACATAGACAACTTCCAACATTGCAGCTCTGACCCTGAGGAGTGGCAGCAGTCACACACACAACATGTCACAATCACTGAAAGATAACACAAACTGGAAATCACATGACAGGGGCAAACAACAAGTGCCAAGGGGAAACCTGACTGTGACCCATCTGCGTCTGCACACAAACTCAGCCCTGACAGCAAACACACCTATGGGTGACACCCTGATGACCAGTAATGTGCCATGCACCCACATCACAGAGAACACAGGGAGAAGACTTTGGGGGAACATAGCTCAAGTCAGCAAGCATCACAAACAGGTACAACACTAGGGATCACAGCATGCGCAGATGAATGGAAGTGAACACACAGACATGCACATACAACACACACCTTGGGTGCAGGCAATGTCACACGTGTACACACTGCCATGAGGGGACTCCACTCCTGTGTGAGGAAAGCTGTGCCATATGTTGCCTCAGTAGGGCCCCATCATGTCAGCTGAGCACTTGGTCACACAATCAACAATTAGCACCAAATGAGGGCTCCCATCACATCAGCCTGGTCATGGATGTGCCAACGGAATCATCAGCACAGATCCAACACACTTGTATAGCAATGTTGCACTGACTACACGGATGAGTCCCTCCCCATTGATGCCCAAACCTGCATGTCCACTGGAGATGGCAACACGGTCAGGGAAGTAGACAAATGCAACGATGGCAGGCACAACAGATGTGCAGGGGTGGAAGCCACAGATATGAAATTGCCAATGTAAGTAGGAAACCCATTGCCAAATACTGAACACATGACACCCTCAGATGCTGCTATTGATGACATGGATACACCACATGATAGGACACATTCCCCTGGACCACATGGGTTCCTGCACAGTAACACTTCATAATCATGAGACCAGATATCACCATCACTGCAGCAAGGGCATGGTTAGCTGCACCAACAACATGTACATCTGAAGCATGAGCACTAGAGAAAAGAAAGTTGCTTTATTCAGCATATGTGTTGAGGCCAAACGAAGTCCTGAAAAAGAGCAAAGGCCAATGGCCAGTCCATTGTCAAAGTTCAAACAGGGTGACACTGGCAGATGTCACCCTACGCATGCCTGCACAATACCAGGGACAATCCACTAGGAGGGGCAACCGGGGGCAGGCCAGGCACCGCAGGGACAGGATCAGGGCTCACCAGGGGAGTCAGGGAAGGGGTGGTGGGTGCAGGAGAGCCACTGACAACTGCAGTGGAGGTGTCTGACATGGTGTGTGCCGGCACAACTGGGGGCATGACACAGATGTCGTGGGTGCCGGCACAACTGCAGTGGACCCTGCAGATGGGGTGGACAGGTCCGCCACTGCAGTGCCCAAGTCAGACAGGGCGGTAGTGGACTCCACTGCAGTGCCTACCTCCAGGGGAGGAGAATGGGGAACAGGCAAGGTGGGTTGGACAGAGGGGGGGACACCCTCACCACATCAGTGGCACAGACAAGCGCAGCGGGGGTGTGGTGCTGGGAGAGCAAGTGGCAGGGGGAGAAGGCCGGAGCATCTTGGGGATGGTATATCTGTGGGTGGGGGAACCTGGGGCAGGGTGTGGTGGGGGCACCTGTGCAGTGGGGGCCTGAGGGATGGAGGACGGAGACCTTGTGCCTGAGCTGCAGGGTGGTGGCGGGGTCTTGCTCTTAGCACTCCGGGGGACTTGCGGGTGGGGGCCTCAGTCCGTCTGCGCCTGGGGGAGGGTGTCCGGGGCGAGGGGCACTCTGCTCCGTGTGGGTGGGCTTCCTCTTCCCCCGGGATGCTGGAGCAGCTTCATCGGTGGGGAAGAGGCCGAGGTCACAGAGGAAGAGCTGCTGTGACTTTGGGGTTGCAGGTGAGGCAAGGGAGGGTGCTTTGGAGGGAGAGGGAACTGAGGACTGCGCAGTGCATGTGGATGCGTGTGTGTGTTCCAGGGCCCCATCCCCTGTGAGTCTGGCTTCAGTCCCCTGAATGTGCGTGCGTGTGCGTTTTGTCATTGGCGTGTGTGTCAGTGTGCTGGATGTGTGTGTGCTGGTGTGTGCCTGTGCCAGTGTGTGTGTGCCTGGGATGGGTAAGGTGCTGGGGAGTGTGGATGGAGCAGAGGCAGGAGGGGTGAGGGACCGTTTGAGGAGGGACACTGCTGCCGTCAGGGAGGAGTCCATGGACCTATTGCCCCTCTGTAGGTCAGACATGCCCGATGAGATGCCCTCCATGAACGACACCAGCTGAGTCAACAGCGCGGTGTGCGCATGGAGGACACTCAGCATGGCTGTCTGCCCTACATGGAGCTGGCGAAGGAGGTACACAGACTCCTCACTCAGGGCAGCAGGGGACACAGGGGCAGGGGGTGCGGTGCCTGGCCCAAAGGAGACACGCTCCCGGACATGGGAGCCTCCACGGACCTGGGGAATGGGAGCCGATGGGAGGGCGGTGGTGGTGCTGGTGGTGGCGGGGACAGCAACACTAGCTGGGGTGTGGTGGCTGCTGACACCCGCCTCCACAAGGGAGTCATCCTCCGAGTTGCTCTGGTCCTCAGCTGAGGTGGATGCTGCTGAGGACTCCTCGGTGTGGCTCCCTCGCCCTCCGTGCCACTGGGTCCCTCCGACCACTCCTCGGCTGCTGACCCAGTCTGGCTCTCCGGCTCCTCCTGGTCCGTGGAGCTGTCCCCTTCCGTGGCCGTGGATGTATCTGCAAACAATGGGGAAACAGACAGACATCAGTCACCTGCACCAAACGCACACACCACTGTGAGCACAGCACATTACAGAGCAAGCCCTGGCATCATTAGTTGTACATTGCTAAAAGTGCCCTAATTGAACAGGAGAAGTCAATTGTCAGTCTGATGCCAAGCATGGCACTCACATCCCACATGGCCTTGCACCCATCTGTCTGGTGTCTGTTGGATTGCAACACCCCAGTGTTGACACATGCACCAAGTACACAGTAGTTGGACAGTGCAGAGGACACGGTGTGGACACATCACAGCTCTTGCCACTGAGTCAGTACAGGTTTACGGATGTAAGGGATGCCCAGAGTCAAATAGGAAATGCATGTGATGCATTCCAGCGACAGACACCATGATGCACCCATGTCCTGATAGCCAGCGCCACTATGGTGTGCATGTAGCACATGTCACTCCCCTGCAGGATCACCAATCAGTAGACACATGCCATGGCGGAGGCATGACTGCAAAGTCATACATCACTGTCTCAGTGATGTATGACTTTGCAGCCAGACAACAACACTCTGCACTGTGTCACAATAGTAGGTCATGGGGAATGCAAGTCCTGGAGCTGCACAAGTGCACATGTACATCCCCCCACAACACATCCTCTTAACCCTCATCTGTCCAGGTCATACCTATTGGACATATGGGAGACCTGTGACACTACCCTCTGAACCTGAGCCCCTCACACTCTGCTGTGCATGGGGAACAGCTGCCTGAACTTCACATTTACATGCCCCAGTCTGCATGGGCAGCTGATCAGACACCTATGTGTCACACAAGTATCGTCTCCTATGGTCACATCTCCAGTGGCATGCTGAGCCCCTACCAAGAAACTCCACAGCAGTCCTGGCGACTAATCCACAGCACACTGACACAGAGGCAGACACCTGAGGGGTCAAAACACTGTGCACAATGTGTCCTCTGATACACGGGAGTGGGAGTACAGAGTGTATTGTATGGCCTGGAGTAGGCATGACTGTCCAGCCCCACATGAATGAGGGATGAGCCCTGGACTGTAGGCAGCTGGCTAAGTATGTGTGACACACGTCATATACATACTCCTGGGGCCCAAACATTGTTCCCACCCGCAGCATGGGTGTGTGCCAGGTACCCCAGCCACATGTGGTGGATCAGCTCAGCAATTGGACCACAGATCAAAGTAACACGCTGAATACATGTCAGAATACAGGCATTGTGTAAGCAATGGACCCACCCATGATGCCCACCACAGAGTCAGGGAAACAGATGCTGTCTCCCACCTTGAGTCAAGCAAACTGCAAGGACACAGTCCTAAGTGACAGAATTCCCTGCATGTAAGGGCCACACCTGGGTATCAGATGAGGAGTGGGCAGTGCACAATAGAGGGACATGGCTCCTGGACAACATGACTGCTGTACTGTGGCAGTTCAACCTGGCCCGAGGAGGGCACATAACATGTTAGACAGAGTACACAGTGCAGTCTTTGACTCACCCCCTCCTTGCTGCTCTCTGGCCTTCAGCTGCCCATCCAGGTCTGGAAAGACCACCGCCAGGATCCTGAGCATGTGGGGGTCAGGGTCCGTGTTCCGCCCCTCCTGCGAGGAGGCGACAGCTTCAGCTGGACCCGTGCAATCCTCCGGGTCCAGCCCCGAAGGTCCTGCCACCTCTTTTGGCAGCTGCGGATCCGGCGCTTGTAGACCCCCACGGACCGGACAGCCCGGACGATGTCCTTCCATATCTCATGCTTCCGATGGGCAGAAGCCTGTCAGGATGACAAAGTGATAAGGCCATTATTACACATGCAACATATCCGTGCATGACACAGTTGCATATACATGTCGCAATCACAGGGGCACATGGTGTACCCAGGCAGTGCACGGCTGCCCATGGACAGTTTTCCAGAAGTCACTACATGGTATCATAGCATGGGGAGTAAAACCCTGTTCAGAAGCACTGTCACTGCACCATACCTGTCCAGTGCAAGTCACTACACACTATGGGGGTGACAACTACTCAGTGAGCCTGCTAGCCAGTGGTGTGCTGACTCTCAGCCTTGCTAGTCAGACAAAATGCACATTCAGAAAGGCAGTGCACAGAACACTCACCTGCTCCCCTGGTGTCCCATACAGCTTGCTGTACTGTGGAAGTAGGCTGTCCAGCAGGGCCTGGTTCTCTTCAAGGCTGAAGGCTGGGGCTCTCTCCACAGTACGTGCCATTGCAGGGTCCAGAGGGGCAGAGACAGCAGCAGTGCAGTGGCAGATGTCGTCCTGGAGCATGTAGTGCAGGCAAGTGGGCTCTCAGGGGAACATGCAGCAATATATATGTGCTGGAGAGGCAGATACTGTCCCTTGTGTCCAAAGTGATAGGTCCAAGTCGTTTGCATCTTCTGAATCTGGCCAATCCATGGAATAGCAGCACCAAAACACGCCCACAGCATCCTTCAAAATTTCAACTTCATGACATACATGATTTTGCAACATTGTTGTGGGTGACCAACTGATTTTCCAGCAACCGACTCGCTCGAATATTCGAAAACGCGTCCGTTGCCAGGCAAGCCCATTGTCAATGGGTGCGCACCGATCGGTCCATTGAGGTACAACGCGCACAGGGGTACAACGCGTACCCGCACACATTGAATGCAATGGGCCGGCCGGAGGCACCGATCGGTCCATTGCAGTACAACGCGCACAGGGGTACAACGCGTACCCGCACACATTGAATGCAATGGGCCGGCCGGAGGCACCGATCGGTCCATTGCAGTACAACGCGCACAGGGGTACAACGCGTACCCGCACACATTGAAAGCAATGGGCCGGCCGGAGGCACCGATCGGTCCATTGCTGTTCAACGCATCACTGTACATGTGACTGGCATATGTCAGCATGCCTGTCTCAGATGGACATATGCCAGCCACAGATAGCTCCCAGGGAGTGAGGGGCACACCTACATCACGACAGCCTGTCCAAACCTTATCATAAGGCATGTAAGGCTGCATTTCCTATTGTGTGTATGTTGGTGTACATGTTGTCCTGTGGGTGTCACCTGTGGGCAGCCACCCCCAGGCTGTGCACGTGTTAATGGGGACAGGATCCTGGGTGTTACGTGTACGTGACCACTGTGATGTGCAACTGTTCATATCTGTGCATGTGCCATGGTCACATTTCACAGTGGTGTTTGTGTATGTCATGTCACATACCCCGTGAGTCCCATGTGGGACGGTATGTTTGAGCCAGGGTGTCCCAGTGGCACAATAGTGATGGCCCTCCACAGTCTTTGTGCATGTAGTGTTTACAATGTCTCTGATTTCATGTGCACAATGGGAGACAGTCTCCACATCCACGTTGTGTGTGCATGGACTCTGATGTTGTGCGTGTGTGTCACAGACGTCCATGGCTCTCCTGCCATGGCAAGTGTGGCCACTACCTGTGGGGGTCATGTTTGTTTTGTTGTGGTGTACACATGATACTCCAGGTGATGCCAGTGTCCATGTGGCATTACAGGGTCCCTGGGAATGTGCCTGTCGTTGAGCTGTGGTGCCTGGGGCACATCTGTCCTCACATGTCACTGGGGGTGACTGTGACACAGCATCATGATATCCAATGGGCCAACCTGGGACAAATTGATGCCACCTGTAGGACCGTGTTGACAGATGTTGGCCATGTATGTACCATACATGTCGTTCCGGTACTGCACACTTCATGTAGTTGTGCCTCATGATGATGTATGTTGGGATCTTGAGTGTGTTCAATGCCGCATATGTGGGGTGACTGACGATCTTGCTTACTTCTCCTCTGCACTGCAGGGCTCCTGCTGTCCATCGGCCATTCCCAGACCTGGCAACGATGGTGGAACGGGACAGCATCCGACGGTACCGCTTCACCAGGCAGCTGATTGAGGATTTGGCAGTGCAGTTGTCCCCACATTTGCAGCCTGGCCGGCCGTATCCTACAGCGCTGACCCCCAAGGTGAAGGTGATGGCAGCCCTACACTTCTTTGCCACCGGTACCTTCCAACATACTGTGGCGTCTGCTGGTGGGATGTCACAGACCATGTTCAGCCGTGTGCTCCGCGATTTCTTGGCGGCAATGTTGCTCTTCCTGAACCGGTACATCTATTTCCCTAGACTGCGTACGACTCACTGACGTGAAGAGTGACTTTTATGCCCTGGGGAGGATGCCGCATGTCATTGGCTCCATTGATGGGACACATGTGGCTTTGGTACCACCACAGGCCCAGGAGCAGGCCTACAGGAACCGCAAGCACTACCACTCGGTCAATGCACTGGTGGTGTGTCTTGCAGACATGACCATCACACACGTGTGTGCCCGTTTCCCTGGTTCAGCACACGATGCCTTTGTGATGAGGAGTAGTCGCATCCCCAGGTTGATGGCACAGATGCAGAACCAGCGTGCCTGGCTTGTCGGTGTGTACTGACTTTGTGCCATTGTGTGTGATCTGATCTGTAGTATTCCGCCCACTTTTCCAAGTCAGCTGATGTGCACTTGTCTGTCCGTAGGTGACTCGGGATACCCCAACATGCCGTGGTTGCTGACACCCCTCAGGAACCCTGTGACACCTGCCCAGATGCGCTACAATGAGGCACATGGTCGGACCAGGAGAGTGATTGAGCGGACCTTTGGTCTCCTGAAGAGCCGCTTCCGCTGCCTGGACAAGACCGGAGGGTCCCTCCCATATGCCCCTGCGAAAGTGTGCAAGATTATCATCGTCTGCTGCATGCTCCACAACCTGGCAGTGCGGAAGGAGTTGCCTCTCATCCAGGATGACGATGACCAACATCCGCCACCTGTGGAGGATCCTGGCCTGGACCACGATGCCAGTGACGATGATGATGATGATGGTGATGGTGATGTCCGCACACAGCTCATCACCAACTTCTTTAGCTGAATGTGAGTATCCTGAGGTGTCATGTGAATGATGTGAGTTGGCATGATGTGTGGGTGGTGCTCTGGTGCTGTTGGAGTGTGTCCATGGGCTACTTGACTGGATGTGTGTTGCGATGTGTGGTGACAGGTGGGCTGTACTCCCCAACAGTGTTGACATGCTAACTTGGTTCTGGGTGGGTATCTTGTAACATGTATTGTGCATGAGTTTTGCTGTTCTGTCCTGTACTCCATTGCTTTTGACTGTGTGTCATTTCTGTCCTTCACAGGGTACTTTCAGATTCGTTTGGTCAACTGTGTCCACCGACAACGTGATTGCACATCCAGGCTGGTAGCTGTTGTGTCCCTACAGGTGATGTGCGCCACACCCATGGACTTCCTTCTGTCTACAGTTGTTGACTGTGTGCCCGCTACCAGGTGGGGTTACCTTGCATCTGTAGTGGTTACGGCATGTTGCTACTGTGTAATAAACCTGTGCTTCACTTAGTGATGTGCGTTGTCTGTGGTCACACATTTGACTGCCATTTGCTTACTGCACCTGTGGGCTACTTGACTACAACTGGGAATGGGTGTGGTGTCTGTGCATTGCACCGTCTTCCCTGGCAACATCAGTGTAGGCAATGAGTCAGATGGCCTAGGTGTGTATGTGTTGTGTAGCCCTGGTGGTGTGTCTCCCTCATATGTGTCACGTTGCCTGTACTCACATGCCTGTGTTGTCCTTGCTGTTGCAGTTCGCATACACAGTGTAATTTTGTTGTTCATCATCCCCATAACAGTACCCACGTTGGAATCACGACAGAGGCAAGTATGGTGTATTATTGTGTTTATTGTGATACATCTGTGATAATAGTGCATAGGATGGATTGTGCTGTACATGAATCTTGCAATCCCAAGTTCCTAGATGAATAGAAAGTCCAGGTAGACAGGATCCCCAGTATCGGGGCCACAGTTGTCTGACACATTGTTCCAACTTGTACTCCCATGCAATGTGTGGGAGTAGTGTTGCCATCAACAGGGTGAACAGTCTGTGCACAAAGGCGAAAATCCAGAACAGGTTCAGGCTTCCTGGGAGTTGCGCTTGGCCATCAGCCTCTCACTTTCCCCTCCTCGGACGACCCCTCTTCTTGGGGGGCCCTCAAGTGCAGGCTGCTGCGGTGCAGGGGACTCTCCGCCAGAGTCCTCCTCCCTCCCTGTGGCAGTTGCAGTTTGTTCGGTACCAGATGTTGTTGGCACACAGGGAGGTGTGGACTGGTTGCTGTTCATCTGGCGGAGGCATTGTAAAATGTCCCTGTGCACCGCCGTCATCTCATGTAGTACATCCCACTTGGACTCCACGCGGGTCATGTGGGAGTCCACACGTGACATGTGGGAGTCCACACGTGACATGTGTGACTCCACATGGGACATGTGGGAGTCCAAGCGGGCATGATGGGCAGCCTGCTGCTGTTTGATGTCTCTGAGGAGCCCCACTACCTGGCTGAGCTCTCCGGTGCTGGACTGGTACGCATCAGCTATGCGTACCAGTTGTGGGTCTTCATGCACACCAGCAACGTCTGCAAGCAGCGACCTCTGTCTCCCACCCCTCCCACCACCCCTGCTGACATGTGCAGTGTGTGCAGTTGCACGCACAGATAACCCTGGTCCACCTTGGGGGTTGGTGGTGGTGGTGGTGTCCATGGCCCCAGGTTGGTCCAGGGTCACTGCGCTGGTGTTGTTCCTTATTCTGTCCATGTCGGCAGGGATGGTATTCGTGGTGACAGTCGTTGGAGGGGTGGGTGCAGGGGGTGCAGCTGGTGGACCTGCTGGTGCTGCAGCTGGTGGTCCTGCTGGTGCAGCATGTTGACTTGCACCGGATGTGCCAGGTTGTTCTTCATCGTCCGAGGAGGACAGAGGCTGTACGACGCCAGTGAGCTCGGCATCCTCTTGAGCCTGGGACTGGGACTCCTCAGCGCTGCTGCTGTGTCCCTATCATCACCTGTTTTTGGGAGACACAAACAATGTATGTCATGTTTCTGCAGGCATCAGTGGTTGACACACCTGACAGTTGTGACTGTGCCTCGGGGTGCGGGCCTGTACATTGTATTGTCCTAAGTCGTCACAGTCAGGGGTTGATATTGGTGTGGCACATTGTCCTGCATTATTTGGGCATTTCTATGTATTCTCTGGGGTGTGAACATGGTCTGCATTGATTGTGTTTGGTTGACAGCCAGACCTCCTTCCCACCCACCCACCCACCCAGTCAGTTATCCCACCATGGAACGTGCTTGCATTGCAGGGAGTGTAAGTTGTCTCTCAGGATGTCAGTCAGAGGTGTCCTGCTGTTTGTTGGTGCACAGTTGGCAGCAGGGCCTTGTGCTCCCCGCAGCAGTAGCCAGTGTCAGCCATCTTGTGAGTCCTTCTCCACTCCCTGTGATGTGAGCATGGTTCAGGTGGTGTTGATGGGCCAGTTGTGAGGCTGAGCAATGTCTGTGACTACGACTCCCATCATGCTATTGCCTCCACCCCCTTCCCAGCATGCCCATGCTTCCTTCCTTTTGACTCTGCTTCCCTGTGGGGTGGGCTGGCTGTGCTGACAGGATGGCTGGGAGTGTTGTCCTGGCAGTTGTTTGGCTAAGAGTCCCAAGAGTGTCCCTGTGCTTCACACAACATAACCCAGGGTGGTGGTGCTTTGTGGGATCTTGTGTTAGGATGGAGGGCATTGCATTCTACCAGGTGGGTACTGTGGAGTTTGTGTTGGGGGGTGTGAGGGGAGGTGCTGGTGACTATGGTCAGTGCTGCAAGTCCCCCTTCCCACCCAGCCAGCCGGATATCCCACCATGGAACGTGCTTGCATTGCAGGGAGTGGAAGTTGTCTCTCAGGATGTCAGTCAGTGGTGTCCTGCTGTTTGTTGGTGCACAGTTGGCAGCAGGGCCTTGTGCTCCCCACAGCAGTAGCCAGTGTCAGCCATCTTGTGAGTCCTTCTCCACTCCCTGTGATGTGAGCATGGTTCAGGGTGGTGTTGATGGGCCAGTTGTGAGGCTGAGCAATGTCTGTGACTACGACTCCCATCATGCTATTGCCTCCACCCCCTTCCCAGCATGCCCATGCTTCCTTCCTTTTGACTCTGCTTCCCTGTGGGGTGGGCTGGCTGTGCTGACAGGATGGCTGGGAGTGTTGTCCTGGCAGTTGTTTGGCTAAGAGTCCCAAGAGTGTCCCTGTGCTTCACACAACATAACCCAGGGTGGTGGTGCTTTGTGGGATCTTGTGTTAGGATGGAGGGCATTGCATTCTACCAGGTGGGTACTGTGGAGTTTGTGTTGGGGGTGTGAGGGGAGGTGCTGGTGACTATGGTCAGTGCTGCAAGTCCCCCTTCCCACCCAGCCAGCCGGATATCCCACCATGGAACGTGCTTGCATTGCAGGGAGTGGAAGTTGTCTCTCAGGATGTCAGTCAGTGGTGTCCTGCTGTTGGTTGATGTGCAGTTCCCAGCATGCCCTTGTGCTCCCACGACACAGCAACAGTGTCAG